>JANBXA010000616.1:5485000-5890000 GCA_030556225.1 Cricetiscus sungorus
CACTGCAGACCAGAGACAGGAACCAAAGGGCCGCGCACAGACACATCCGGCAAATACGGGAAGAGGACGACGTAAATCCCAGTTAACAGACACACAGCTTATGGGAAATCTAGTCTGCTCAGGGGTTGACTGAGTGGTCATGTGACACAGAATAAGGCTAGGAATGCCAAGTACCTGAAGATAAACTGTTTTTAACGCAGTGCCTAGAATAAGTAGTTCTTTGATAGCCCGATAACAAGAGGCAACTTAAGGAATGAACTGTCGGCTGTTCAACACAGATGTGTCTGAACGCATCCTTCACAGCACAGTTTACAGCGGGACAGACTCCCAGCACTGGAGCAGACCACAGACACTTCCTCTACATCAGGCGCAGAGCTAAGGGCCGCGCATGTCCAGTCTTCATCATGGCTCAGGGGCGTCATTGCTAACTACAGTTGGGATGCACCGGAGTCACCACCAATATTTACCTGCACAGAGAGCAGACTCTAACACTGGCTCTCTTCCCAAACCCCGCACACCTGCCGTGTAATGAGGCACCCTGAGAAAAGTTAAAATCAGACCAACATTTCTGCTGGTAGACAACGTCAAGACAATCCAGGGTTTCTGAAAGAGCCGAATGCGGTATCTTTGGGAAAACAGGAGTTGAGTGAAGTGTTCTTTCTACACTGGAATCCATCCACTGCTGAGGCAGGGTGAGGGAGAAATGGTGTCCCCGCTGTTCTGAGGGGCACGGGGTCCTTCCGGAACTCTCAGAACTAGAGCTGGAGTTAGGGATGGCGAGAGTGAACAGCAAGAGTTGCCCAAGCTGAGGGCACAGGATGGAGCAGCAGCTACTTAGAGAGAAGGCAGAAGATGGATTTGGCTGTACAGGCCTGCAACCCTTGCATGCAGGAGCATGGCGGGCAGAAGGGCTATGTATGTGTTCCAGGCTGGTAAGGGCTATATAACAAGACCCTGTATTAAAAAAAAATAGTAGGAATAAAAATGATTCTAAGGCAGGCTGGAGAAACCAGTGTTCAGGAAATGAAATAGGCTAGGAGCTGAGGAGCCATGGGAAGGGGTGAAGGGGTGTGTGAGTGTGTGTCAGTGTGTGTGTGAGTGAGTGAGTATGTGTGTGAGTGTGTGTGTGTGAGTGTGAGTATGTGTGTGAGTGTGTGTGTGTGTGTGGTCTGTGTGTGAGTGTGAGTGTGAGTGTGGGTGAGTGTGGGTGAGTGTGTGTGGTGTGTGAGTGTGTGTGGTGTGTGTGTGTGTGTGAGTGTGTGTGAGTGTGTGTGTGAGTGAGTGTGTGTATGAGTGAGTGAGTATGTGTGTGAGTGTGTATGTGTGTGTAAGAGTGAGTATGTGTGTGAGTGTGAGGGTGTGAGTGAGTATGTGTGTGAGTGTGAGTGTGAGTGTGTGTGTGTGAGTATGTGTGTGAGTGTGTGTGTGGGTGTGTGTGTGGTCTGTGTGTGTGAGTGTGAGTGTGGGTGAGTGTGGGTGAGTGTGGGTGAGTGTATGTGTGGTGTGTGAGTGTGTGTGTGTGAGTGTGTGTATGAGTGAGTGAGTATGTGTGTGAGTGTGTATGTGTGTGTAAGAGTGAGTATGTGTGTGAGTGTGAGGGTGTGAGTGAGTATGTGTGTGAGTGTGAGTGTGAGTGTGTGTGTGTGAGTATGTGTGTGAGTGTGTGTGTGGGTGTGTGTGTGGTCTGTGTGTGTGAGTGTGAGTGTGGGTGAGTGTGGGTGAGTGTGGGTGAGTGTATGTGTGGTGTGTGAGTGTGTGTGAGTGTGTGTATGAGTGAGTGAGTATGTGTGTGAGTGTGTATGTGTGTGTAAGAGTGAGTATGTGTGTGAGTGTGAGTGTGTGTGAGTGTGTGTGAGTGAGTATGTGTGTGAGTGTGAGTGTGTGTGTGTGTGTGGTGTGTGTGAGTGTGTGTGTGGTGTGTGTGTGAGTGTGTGTGTGTGTGTGTGTGTGTGTGTGTGTGTGAATTTAAGACAATCTAGGTGCCTCTGTGGGGGTGACAGTAATTTCAAAGGTTGTAGAGAGTCAAGCATGAGAAGGGCTTAGAGGACTATACTGCATTTTAACGTTTACTTACATAAACGCTGTGTAAATCGTTTTCTTAAGGACCAGTGAGAGGATTAAATTAGGCGGTGTGGTGAGGGTGGGGCTCAGCCACAGGACCCCCCACACACATTGTGGGGAGTTCACAGTTAAGAGCAGTAACCATTTTTGTCCCTTTCAGCCCCTCAACATCTGTATCAGGCCAGGTAAACACTGGTTTAGTTAAGAATCCTTTGATGGGTAATTTGTTAATTTCTTGCCACAAAAAACTAAACTACAGGTACGCTTTAGATACAATAAGTATATGCCGGTTTAATATATAATAAATATATAAATTGGTATATCCAAGTCCACATCCAACATTACTGCTTTTAATGTACTGAAGAGCATTCTAGCTGTGGAAACTACCCCTTCGTCGCTGAGATCCATGTTTGTCTGAATGCATAAGTCTGAATGAAAGGCACTATTTATTAAGAATTCCTTACGCATCCAAGAGTTGGCATGCTGCATAGGGATTGGAATGTGAATGGTGTTTGGACTGGCTTAAGTGAGTTATTAGTGCAATCCAAGAGAGGTGGGGGGGGCGAGGACAGACCCCTGCAGTACAAGGAGTCCGTGTTAAAGGGCTGGTCATTGGTCATGGCAAAGAATTTCCCAGGGATACCAGTAAATAAATTCATTCTGGGTCGTTGCTGTGGGCATTAGTTATTATGGCTTCTAGTGTAAGAATGTTTGGTTTTAAAATTATCGAACCCTTGGAGGAGGAGATCAAGACAGCATTCAACAACAAGATGCTGGGTTACAGCAGCCGAGCTCATATTTACTTTCAATGCCGGGGACAGACATTCTGGGTTAGTTTACTCAGCTCAGACCTTAATATAAATTAACGGCACAGTGCACATGCTCTTACACACACACACACACACACACACACACACACACACACACGCACACACACACACACTAGTGGACTCAAGTCTAACCGTTTTGTAATGCAAGAAACCCTGCTCCCACGTGCATGCTCTGGCCAGCCCATCCCCCACGCCCGTGCAGGGATTACACATGTGCACACGCAGTAATTACAAACGTGTTCCCTCTGACAGCACTATCAGCGGGATTTGAAAGGCACGTTTCTGCAGGGCTCAGCCCCCTGAAGAATCCACTGACATGAGCGCACGCTCTTCTATTTCTTCTAAAACCGAGCACAACTAGAACAGACTCTAAAAATAATTGCTCCGTCCCCCTCCTGCCTAGAAGCCAAAATAGCACATTTATTTTTTGCTACGCACACACACCACCCACTCTCCCTAAAAGAGTCAGAAAATCTTATACCGACAGGGACATTAAAGGACCATCTGGGTGGCTCTTTACTATGAGATTAAACATGATAAATGCAGTCAATAAAGATACATTTACCATGGAATTAACTGCCTTTCCCCTTCAAAATCCTCAATCTTTCAAATTACCCTAATCCATTTACACTTTAGGTATTGAAAAATATCACAACGTCGACTTTTTTTTTTTTTTTGAGCCCTCGAGTTTCAGGTTTCTTTTCTTTCTTTCATTTTTTTTATTCCCACAAGCCAATATAATCTTGGTCTTGAGGAAAGCTGTCTACTGCTGGCTGCTAGGCAGTACTCAAGGACTATCTTTCCATCTTAGCTGCCAGTGGACTCCAAGACACACACCTAGAGTGACTTACACCGTTTCCGTACCATCACTCCTTCACTCCTTCCGAGTGCGGTCTAAATTCAGATGGACAGTGGCACTGACTCCCTTCCCTGACTGGCCTGCTCAATCCGGTGTCCCGAGGCCCCCTCAAAGGCTCATCTCCGAATCAAAGAGCCAGTTCTTGGGATATGAGGTTTTATTTGCTCCTTCCTTCCTTCCTCCCTCCCTCCCTCCCTCCCTCCCTCCCTCCCTCCCTCCCTCTCTCCCTCCCTCCCTCCCTCCCTCCCTCTCTCGTGGTTGTTACAAGGTGTGGGGACGCAGGAGATGTGTGTAAAATGAGGTTCACTTGACAGGGAAAAATATTTATTACCCAGAATGGTTGTCATTCCATCTGCAAGTCTCAGAGACAAGCAACTCCAGGCTTAGTCTTTGTTGCTCATCAGTTCCGGGTTGTTAAAAGAAGGCTCTATTGGTCCACAGAAGAAAGCCAGCATGGTGCAGTTTTAACATACCCGACAGCTCTTCCTGCCTGGCTTATAACATAGTTCTGAGCATGCTGCTAATAGTGTCAGTCACGAATAATAAGATGCTGCACGGCTTTAGTATCCGGGTCTCTTCCTGGTTTATTCCGAGAACAAGGCCATCTGCCAGCTCAATGAGTTTCAAAAGGGAGGGAAAAAAATTTAAAAAAACCAGTACTGTGCAATATCGCCATCTGCCGACTGCTGTGGAATTCCAGGCCCATCCCTTCCTAAAAGAACTTCCCGTCACAATAAAAACAAAAGACTAAACAAAACCGACCTTCAATAAGGCAGCTTAAGTTATAAACCTGGCAATGAATATGCTAATTGAAATTCTAGAACTCACAAATTAGTAATAACCTTGGCATTCATTCTCATGCTTTTATAATGTCCTTATATGCTTCTCCCGCACCCAACCGTTTGCCAGTCATAGAAGATGTAGTTTTACGAGTGAAAATAGTGCCAGTTTCGGGGCCAAAGACGTGGCTCAGTAGTTAGAAGCACTGACTGCTCTCCCAGAGGACCCGGTTCAATTCCCAGCCCCCACACAGCGGGCTTCAACCATCTGTATCTCCAGTCCCAAGGGGGATCCCACACCTTTTTGGAGGCTGCACATATGTGGTACACAGACACCTATGCAGACAAAACACTCATACACAAATAAAAATAAATAAACCTCAAAATCTAAACGCTATTCTCTCCGTTACAAGACGCTGCTGGGACACGTTTCTGTTATACACTTACTGATACTGGGAAAACTGGGGTTCCCTTTTGGGTTCTTTTGTTTTTTGAGACAGGGTTTTTCTGTGGCTTTGGAGCCTGTCCTGGAACTCGCTCTGTAGACCAGGCTGGCCTCGAACTCACAGAGATCCACCCGCCTCTGTCTCCCGAGTGCCCTCTTGGGTTCTTAGTCACCTCAATAAAAGAATTTAGAAACACAGTATGAAGAAGGAAACTCCAGGACCATTGTGTTTTTGGCTCTGAGAGCAAGCAAGCTGTAAATCTTGGCAAACGAGGAAGAGGAAAGAGAAGCCCACACCTCTTTGGGTGAGGGTCCAGGGCTGGCAAACAGCTGCATGGCAGAGAGAAGGGCCGGCCAAGAGTGAGGAGACCCCGAGTGTCAGGGAAATACACCTAGGCTTGAGGGAGAAAGAAGGAAACAAGAGTGGGCAGGGAGCATGGTGGGGGCTCCGTGAGGCCCTGGACTCAGCGAACGGCTTTCCTTCAGTCCATTTAATTAAGTGGCCAGCCAATCATTCCTTCCACAGCCTTCGCATGTCCTCAGGGAGAGCAGGCCTCCCGTGGCTGGGTTAACCGTTAGCAAAGGAGGGAAGGGATGTAACGGTCTAAAGTTTTGAACAGATGAGAATGTCAGGTCTCCATGCAGGCTCAGAGGTGGATCCCAGGCTTCAGAACACAAGAAAGGATCTGCACGGGCCTCGACAAAAACCCAGCACCTGCATCTTTGTATGCGGTAGGCTAAAATAATTCGGTGGCCAATCTTGTTTTTTCCCCCTTTCCAGGGTTCCCAGGGAAATGGCAGGTGAGGGTCCAAATCAGCCATGAGAGAGGGGTCCACTGTCAATGGCCTCCATGCCCAACAACCTAATAATACTGAGAGGAAGTAGGTGATGACTAGGAGATTCTCTTGGATTCGTCCCGAGTTCAATCCTATAGCCGGTAAGTTGAAAACCAAGTCATCAGTGATGACTTGATTTTCATTCAACGGTTAACCCAGTCGGGGAATTAGCTTCCTCAACCAGCCTGAAGTGTTGTCTATTCAACCCAAACATTTTTTTTGGGGTGGGGGTTGAAACTAGAAAACAGAACATTTATCTCAGTCACACCTGTCATATTGACCAGGAAACAATGTAGCTGGTAAGCCAAGCACTGTTAGAAAATCATCCCAGGCAAGTGGACTTGAACCCACAACAGTGGATATAAAGAAGTTGGTTGCATTTAGCATCTCAAAAAATAAAACAAAAACTCCCCAAATTCTGCTTTGAGACAGAAAATTCCCCCCAAAAACCAACGATCGGGAGAAGCAGGGAAGAAAACAGATTTTACAGGAGGCGACAGTAACGTTAAGCTGTTAATTGGGGGTCCTGGCATCATTTCTAGGCGGAGAGCTCTGACGCTCATCCCAAGCCGTCAGCGGCTGCGCTACTGAGATCTTCCTGTAAGAGACAGGAGTTTGCTTCCCACAGTAGGAACAGGAGGCGCTGGCTCCATGGTCTTCCCAGTAGAGAGTCAGAGCCGAGACATGACGATACAACAAAGGAGCCTTAGGGATAACCATGTCCTTGATAGCATTGCATGTGGCCAGAGGTCCCCTTCCCCACACACCTCATACTGTGCAGGCAACCCAAGCATCGGAGACAAAAAGAAACAGTCTCAGAGGAGCTTAGCGCACCGGCTAGAATTGCCTTCACCGCCTCTTGTTCAAATCATGGTGCTTCTCCTCCCCCTCCTCCTCCTGCCCCCCCTCCTTCTCCTCCTCCCCCTCCTCCTTCTCCTCCTCCCCCTCCTCCTCTTCCTCCTCCCCCTCCTCCTCTTCCTCTTCCTCCTCCCTCTCTTCCTCTTCATCCTCCTCCCCCTCCCCCTCCTCCTCCTCATCCTCTTCCTCCTCATCCTCCCCTCCTCCCCTCTCCCTCCTGTTAGTACACATTTTGTGAAAACGACCTATGCGCCCCGGAGACAGGTGCTCCTTGTTCCGGCTGCTGCCATCACTGTGTTACTTCCTTTGACATTATTTAGAACGTAAAAATAACAGATGTGAGGCGCATTGCTACAGGAATTAATAGCCTTTAAAGATACTGAGGAATGGGCCCTCCTCTGTCTCCATGGGGAGAAGGAGAAAGGGAGACAACACAGCTGCACTTCCTTAGGCCTCCTGAGGGCTCTTGTCTGATCTGCTCCAAAGACAGAACATTATACACACTACTGTCTACTCCCCTGGGCGAAAATCCGGCTCAGCCTGTCAGTCTGGCCAGGAGGAGGACCCCAGGATATCTGTGTCACATGCTAAGGTGACGGGAGGAATAACTGTCCCTCTAATTAGATAATGCACTTACTGTTCATTCCCAGGAGCTCGTGCGAGCCTCAGTGTCTCAGAGCTTCCAGAGTGTCCCCTGGAACACTGCTCGGCCTGCCTCGTGAGTTCCAGCTCAAACCTAACTCTTCCTTCTCTCCCCCATCTCTCTCTCATTTCACTTTTTCTATTGTTATTCTATGTTCTACTCCCATTCAAGCCTGATGGAGAGTTGTTTCTCAGCAAATATTTACTGACTGGATTGCATAAAAGTGACATATCTGTTTACACACACACACACACACACACACACACAGACACACAGACACACACACACACACACACAAACACACACAGACACACACACACAGACATGCACACACACACCCACACACACACACAGTGCGCATGCACGCGCACGACTGTTTTCACAAGAAATTTCAGACACTGGACTGCCTAGTGGTGAAAAGTCAAACCTTGGACTCCTCTTAGTATTTTAACAAGCTGCACTTGTCCAGGGATGCTGGTCCGAGGGAGGCTGTCATCAGGGTGACACTGCCCTCTAGTGGGCGGAGTGGAGAATACAGCCGTTCCAGGCAAAAGGGGTCCTGCAGCGCCAGCAACTAAGGATGGGAATGAAAATCCCAACGCCCGCCCCTGTGCCCATTTTCTGATCTTTTCTCTGGTTGCGGGGAGAGGTCCCTGCTGAGTTGCCACTTCTGTCAAACGACCAGAGTCCCGTGCACCACTGGTATCTGGTTGTAGCGGCTCCGACACCAGAGTCTCTACACCAACCAGAGGGATGATAGTCTTGTGCCAACTCTGTGAGTCAAACTTTTCTACCTGACTCCCGGTTTCCCCCCTAAATCGTCTCTCCCAGAGGAGGTGCATTTTAAACTCCTCACTAACCAAAGAGATGAAAACACAGCAAGAAGGGGTGAGCTGGAGTAACATACATTTGAGTAAACTTGAGGTATTAACATATGAAATATATAAACTTGGTTCCTTATAAACAAATAAGGAACTATGTTTGCTTTTCTCCTCTGACTAGGGCATGTACAGTGAAGTCTATTTTTTTTTTTTTTTTTTGAAGATTTATTATATACAGTGTTCTGTCTGCATGTATCCCTGCAGGCCAGAAGAGGGCGCCAGATCTCACTACAGGTGGGTGTGAGCCACCATGTGGTTGCTGGGAATTGAACTCAGGCCCTCCGAGCCATCTCTCCAGCCCTAGGGTGAAGTCTTAAGGTCCTGGGCGGTGAAGGTAGATCCTCACGTCAGGTGAGGTGCTACAGCCGCCCAGGCTTCACTGAGCAGCTCTCCATCATCATATTCTGATCTCCAGGTTTTAAAACACTGCCCGCAGGCCTCCTTCAGTCCTTCCAAATCCCCTGAAGTAGTCCATACTTTCTACCCATACACAGGCTGTGCTCTGGAAGAAAACCTTTGGAACCACAACACTTGCCTAAGTAAAAGGTGACATCAGAGCTGGAAGGTTGTCACATGGTAAACAGTATCGTGTCCACCCTGCTGGCATGGGACAGCAAGGCGGAGGGACAGTACATGCTCAGGACCCAGGCCAATATACAGACCCACCCAGACAGCAAAGCATAAAGGAGTCCAGGCCCTGGAAAATCAAAAGCCACGTGTGCCTCTTTCCTCCCTCAGCTGCTCTCCAGGCACCGCTGGCTGAACAGACTGAACTACACCACGAGCCACCCGCCACGCCTCCACTTTTTTTTGTTTTGGCTTGTTTGTTTTCTGAGACAGGGTTTCTCTGTGTAGCTTTAGAGCCTGTCTGTCTTGCAACTCAAAAGCCCTGTAAACCAGGCTGGCTTAAAACTCACAGAGATCCATCTGCCTCTGCTTCCCAAATGCTGGGATTAAACCGTGCTAATTCATTGTGGAGCCTTGGCTGTCCTGGAACTGGACACATAAACCAGGCTGGCTTCAAACTCAGATATCCACCTGGCTCTGCCTCCAAGCGCTGGGATTAACTGTGCGCGCCATGCCGGTCTGCACTCAGTTTTAAAGGAAGGGTACTCACTCCAAGAGTATTTCACTGAACATGGTTTCCTAAACACCTGGACTTCCCGCATGTCTAAAACCAACGGTAGCTACGCTCACGTTCCAAGTAAGTGGAACGGTACCAGCTGGTGTCAACAGGAGTCCTATGAATGGACGGATAAGGCATACCTCTAATAACCAGAAGGCTCGCCCTCTCTCCCCATCTTAATTCCTGCTGGCAGTCACTCCAGAAACTGTATCTCGCTGTGACTTTTTAAAGAAGCCTTGTTGTGGGCGAGAGATGAGCACGAGGGAGAAGGTAAGAGGGGCAGGGGCACTTCACCCACACCTTCCCCGCGAGAAAGCTTTGGACGGAGCTGCCCAGGGTACGTACCATTTCCTTGAAGGCGCTCTCTAGGGCCCCGATGACCAAACACTCATGTGGGATCTTCCTTTCAGTGAAGAAGCGCGAGGGTGGTGTGCTGGGCGAGCCGGGGGCCCCCACACCTCCACGCAGCGAGGCTGCGCGCGTTAGGGTCCTGCCGTGGGCCGGCGTGCTCTCCGGCTCCTCCCCCAGGCAGGTTGGGGGAAGGATGGCCGAGTTCTTCAGGATCTCCACGATGTCCTGCAGCTGCTGTGTGATGTGGTGCTGTAGCAGGCGCGACGCCACCACGGCAGCCCCCGAGCCTGCGTGGCCGTCAAACAGAGACCAGTAGTGGCAGGAGATGCCCTCCGACTCCTGGGGGAAGAGAGAGGGCGACAGGAGAGAAGTGAGAACCCGGGGTAGTAGCCTCTGCCAGGCCATGCACAATCCAGTTTGGTCTGAGAATAATGGCCTCAAACAGGGTGCAAATGCAGACAGAAGGCCCTCACGGAAGCCAGTGACATTAGCGACACCCATGGGGTGGAGTGGTCCCAGGAGGTCTAATCATGAACCACTAACTAGGTCACCCCTTGCTGCAAAGGGTGTGGCTCTAATCAGGCGCCTAAGATTTGTGAGGAAATTCCACATAGAAGGCGGGACCTATAGCGGGCGTTCGGCTTTAACGTTTACCTCCCCACCTCCCAGAAGTTGCAATCGCAGAGTAGGTTTGGCCCTGGAGTCTGGAGAAAGCGCTTTCCTAAAGGAGTGAGTTTTCCTCCATCAATGCCCTTACCCCAAGACAACCGTCCCTTCTTCCCTGTTCTACATCCCGAGTTCTTAAAACATGCTTCCCCGCTAACCCAGAAGCCTAGCACAGTCCATACAATATGCAGCCACTGATAGTCTGCCTTCCCTAAGTCCCTTCCCTCAGTTTCCCAACTGACATCATCTATGAGCAGCCTGTATTCCTTCCTCTATCGGGGTTTAGTTCGTGCTAGGCTCTCTCTCTCTCTCTCTCTCTCTCTCTCTCTCTCTCTCTCTCTCTCTCTCTCTCTCTCTCTCTCTCTCTCTCTCTCTCTCTCTCTGAGAGAGACTGACACACCTCTTCTCCTGATGCCCATCTTCATATTTTTTCCAAACGATCGGTTTTTGATTAATCATTCGTGTGTCTGTTGTTGTCTAAGTTCCACCAGCACCAGATGCTCTGGGAGGTGGATTTACAAGCAGATATTAGGTGCCTGAACTGTGTTGGGCGCAGAACGCCAGGGCAGGGCACACTCGTAACTGCTGAGCCATCTCTGCAGTGCCATCGACTGTAGGTTTGGAGACAGGCTCTTTCCCTGAGGATGGCAGGGACCCAGAGTGCGCTCTTTAGCCAACCCAGTTGAGCAGAAGGGCCTGCCTATGTCTCCAGCCCTGGGGCCAGGCACACGAGGCCACGCCAGCTTTTATGTGGGCGCTGGGGATCTGGACACAGGTCTTCACGCTTGCACAACCAACACTTTACCCCACCAAGCCATCCCCCAGCCCTCTGCCAGGGTTCTCCGTTCTTTCAGATGAGCACTTTCAGAAACCGTACGTCTAAATTACACGTGCGAGCTGGGCACAGTGGTAGACACCTGTAACCCTAGCACTGGGAATGTGGACATAAATGAGGAGATGACCAAACACCTCTAGAACACACAAGCATAAGATGCACACGGCAGACAGAAGTAATAGGAGATTGGTCATAATGTGTACCAGGCATGCTGGGCATAGGGCACACGCCTTTCATCCCAGCACCGGAGAGACAGAGACAGGCAGATCTCTGTGAGCACAAGGCCAACTCTGCCAACAGAGCAAGTTCCAGGACAGCCAGGGCTGTTGGACAGAGAGATGTCTCGAAAAACAAAAACAAAAAAGTATTTTAGCAAGCCAGTGTGAAATCACTCACATCAATAGGAGGCCAGGGCTACAGGAAGAGGCTCTTGGGGTTGTGAGGCTCAGGCTGAGAGCTTCTGAGAAGCCTGTGAGGAAGAAAGGGAGGGGGCCCGGCCCTCCACAATAACAACAGCAGCTGCAGAGACCCAGCGGCAGAAAGCACACACGCGGGAGGAAACCATGCCACCGTCACGTGACCCAGAGGCGCGTGAGAACGGAAAGGAGGGAGAGCTTAGCGACAGTACGATGGCGGTGCGGCCACCCAGCCCTTACTGTCTACTCAGAGTTTTGGCCTTCAGCCCAAGAGTCAGAAAGGGCCGTTCACGGAGATGGTGTCACTCAAGCTACACGGTGAGAGACTAAGGGAAGAATTTGAAGGTGGTGGCTCCTGCTAGGCGTCTGTGTCCCCAAAAAGAAATCAAACGCAGACAGAAACAGGCACTAAAAGCATCGGATAGCAGAAGAATGGTTAGAAATCGAACTCAGCACCGAGAGAATTGGAAAGGAAAATGCCTTAGGGGTTAGAGGTTTGGATGCTAACACCGCTTCCACACGGATTATCTGGGTGGGGGATGGTACCTCCCTCACACACAGATAGACAGACACAGACAGACAGACACACACAGACAGACAGACACACACACAGACTACACACACACACACACACACACACTCACACACACACACACACCCGTTTAGCCATGGCCGCAGGGTCAGGCAATGGCCTGGCAGTCCAAAGTGTATAACTTACTGCCGTGATTTCCTGATAGGAACTGAAGGTGATATTCACCTTATGGGGACTCTAAGAAATGTATGCTGAGTGACAATATGTGTAATGTACAAAGTGTACACACACACACACACACACACACACACACACACACACAGCTGCTGTCGCTACCATCACAACACGACCTTGGTGAGACATTTACGCCTTCAGTTCTCTGGCAATTGAGGGGCAGACCCTCCATGTTCTGGAGTGAACACATAATGGGGACTTGGAGGTCACGAGGCTCGCCAGCCTGGGCACAGGGAGCACCAACTGACCAGCAATTAGGGAGTCGGGAAGAGTGCTCATCCAGAATCTCCTCTACCTCCTCCTTACCGGTGACCCGGACAGTGATGGGACCCTTACACACCAGCTCCCAGACTGCCTTGTGGCAAGTGGCCATATATTTCTCCCCCTCCCCCCCTCTTCCCACTTCCTGCTTGGGTCTCAGGATCAGTACCCGGAAGCAGAGTTAGCCCCTTGCAAACAGACAACAAACAAACAAAGGAATAAACAAGGCTGAAATCTCTAGGCAGGATGATGGGTACAGAAGTCAGAAGAGGATGGGCCCTGGCAGCCTCGCTGGGAAGCCACACAGGCTCTACCGTTCTGCCCTTGGGCTTCTTGTTAGGTCGGTTTTACGGCATTTGGGAAGCCATGCCTGTCAGCTTCTGTGGCAAGAGCTGCGGCCACGGAAAAGAACAGGCGATGTGTTTACGCAGCATTCTGGGACCTAAGGCAGGTAAAACAGGGAAAGGAAAATGCAAAACAAAGCCGGTGCCGGCGGAAAAGCATGTTAAGCAGGTAGTAACCTGTGACGGGGACCAGGCCAGGCTTCTTCACTCTCAACTCAGGGCGCCAGTGAACAGAATTCCAAGAGTGCGTGAGCTTGCATTTTTCACAAATCTTCCAAGTTTAGAATTTCCTGTTAGGGCTACAGGGCAATGGTGGTCTCAGCAGAACCTTCTCCCTCCAAGGACCCAACAGCACTGCCATTGCAAATACCTTACTGCTGCTTTGAAGGTACAGATGTAGCCAAGTCCACACCCAAGTTCTCTCTCTCTCTCTCTCTCTCTGTTACATTAATGAGAGGCATAACATCATTTCATAAGTAGCTATGTTTCTTAGAATCACATTGACATAATTAATCCCCCTGATATGCCTATGTACGTTCACTTTTTAAAAGAGGTTCTTACTTGTGTGTGTGTGTGTGCATGTGTGGTGTGTGTGTGTGTGTGTGCGCGCGTGTATGTGCGTGCGCGTGTGTGTGCATGAGTGTGCACCCAAACATGAGTGCACAGGTGCACAGATGCCACAGTGTGTATGTGGAGGCCAGAGGACAATTTTTGGGAGTTGGTTCTCTCCCTCTGCCTTGTTAGAGCAGGGCCTCCCATGTGTTTGCTGTGTTGTGTAACTGTGTGTGTGTGTGTGTGTGTGTGTGTGTGTGTGTGTGTGCGCGCGCACATGTGTGTGTGCTGGCCTATGAACTTCTAAGTGATTTTTTTTTCTCACTTTGACACAAGGGTGCTGGGATTACAGATGTGTGCACTGCGTCTGGCTTTTTACAGGAGATGGACCTCATGCTGGGAGGCTTGAATGGCAAGCACATCTCCTTGCTGAGCTATCTCGCCAGCCCTATTTGGTTATTAACTCACTGCATTTAAAAGACATCCTCACAGGGCGGGGCGGAGAGATGGCTCAGTGGTTAGGAGCATCACTGCTTCCCAGCATCCACAGCCCGTATCCACCATGCCCAGCTGGTGGCTTAATTTCTTAGTTTCTTTCAGCATCCATCTCCTTACACAAACGAGAGGACAAGGAAAGGCGAGGGTAGAGCTGAAGCATGGGTGGCGAGGGTTTGAGGCGTGACACACAGCCTTCCTTTGAGTGTGTCAGGTTCTGCGCTCGTCACTCAGCCAAGAGCTGAGGACAAGAATGCCAGTGTTCCCGAGTTGTGATGTTAACACCCCGGAGGAGGGCCACACAACCGAGATGAGTTCAGAAGAGGGACCGCCTGGTGTGGTCGGAGCGCCACACCAGGTGAGGTGTGTGGACCACCCGAGGAGCGACTGTGGAAGGACAGACAGCTGCTTGTGGTGGGCCCTGGTGACCATGACTAGACATGTTGCATGTTACATGTTCCACGTAGTAGTGGAAACAATAAATGTAAGTGCTGCGTCCATCACACGGAAGAAACAAAGCGTCTGAGCTGTGGGTGGCCACCCTGATGTGGGATGTCCTTCTCTATGCTGTGAATCTGTTTCATTACCATTGGTCAGTAAAGAAGCTGATTTGGCCAACAGCCAGGTGGGAAATGCAAGTGGAGATACAGGGAGAAGAGAGGAGAAGTCGGAGGGACGCCAGCGGCTGCCAAGGAGGCAAGACCAGGAAAATGAGGCAACATGGTCGCCACGTGGTGATACGCGGATTAATGGAAGTGGGTTAATTTACACGTAGGAGCTAGCCAATAGTAAGCCCGGGCCACCGGCCACACACCTACAGTTAATATCAACCTCCGGTGGTTATCCGGGAACTGGAGGGTGGGGGAAAGTGTCCAGTTACACTACCCTATCGGTCCTCACTGTCTTGGGGGCCCTGGGCAGCAGGGAGGCCCAGCCGCACACACGGGCACCTCCCTGTGCATCCTGTCGCCACGGGACATTCCTCTAAGGCCTCTGTGCTATCCCATTCTTCCTCAGTCACCTGCCCTCGGGGAAGCCGCAGTTCACAGGATATCATTCGAACCCCAAGGGATCTCACTAAGGCTGACCAGAAAGTGCTCACTCTTACCTCTCTCTTATCAGTGATGAAATCGGGGCACCGGCAGATCCAGCAATGCTGCCGGAGTGCGGCAGAAGAGGCAGGATTTGAACCTGCCATCATCACAGGGACCTGAGAGGCCTCCCTAATTTCCCATTAGCCCGTTGGCACGGCTTGCCTCGTGTCGTTACTTCCTGTTTCCCAGCAGTGTGTCCTGGGCTGTCACCTGATGGTCAGTTGCTTGGCTGTGGCCCTGCATCACTTTCTTGTTAACCCCGTGAAAACTACTCGTTACTGCTATAGAAGTCTCACCCTGACAAACCAGACCCGCCCAAACAGAACGAAGCCCTTTTCTGACATATGAAACTCACTTAGGAATTTATGCATTTAAATAAAGTAGGTAAAATATTTTTTAAAAAATACAAGATTTAAGTTACATACTGGATTATTCCATTTAAAACCAACAATCAATCTTATATGTAAGTACGTAATGCACAACCACACCTATCTTCCGAGGAAAGGGCTGGGGTTTGGCTCAATAGTAAATTACTGGTCTGGCATAGATGAGGTGGCCTGTCTTCAAGTCTCAGTACCATACAACAAAAACTAAAGGAATAAATTTATTGCCTAATAACGGAAGATTCCAGAAGGCGACAAATGGGAATTCTAAAAAAATATACTTTTTAAAAAATATTTTCTTTCCTCTATTCATCTGTAAAGTTAGAACTTAATTTTTTTTTTTTTTTTTTAGCTTGAAAGTGTCCGTGGTTCTTTTTAAACAAAAATAAAACTGCTCTAAACGAAATTATCGACAGAACAGGAAGCGTGTGCACTGACTGGCCTTCTTGTCAATGCTCAGACACAGGAAACCAGTGAGAACAGTGGGGAGGCAATGAGGTGCCCACCTCTATGGGGTGACACCAAGGGAGGCGGGGGAGAGGGAGGGGGCGCAGGCTCGGGAATAACTGTGAGCACTTCTGGCGCTGTTGCTGGCGCAAATGCGTAAGTCAGGAAGTGCATGAAACCCCAGGTGAGCTTGGACTGTTTACACAGCCTAGAGAAAGAGGCTGTGTCTTTTCACTCACTTTCTAAAAGCTCCTCCAGCTCACCGCTCCTCTCCTCCAGGCTGCTCTCCCCAAGGAGCACACAGGGGGAGTCAGGGCAATTAGCCAGCACGGGAAAGAAACACTATAAATCCTCTCCTGTTTTCAGGTACAAAACACAACACAACAAAACAAAAAAGCCCCCGGAGAACTCAAGCTCTCCTACTTCCCAGAGACTGGCACTGGCGCCCTCGTGTGGCAGGAAGTGGGACAACCCTGTTGCGCGCACAAACTTTGGTACGAAGTGATTGATCCTGTGTCCTCGACTAAATGTGGGGCAGAGGGTGACATTACCGAAAATTAAAGGGAATCGTCCCCCACAGAGTTAGTGTTCCTATAAGAAACGGCTGACGGAAAACACAACCGGTCAAGAACATGCCCGCCTGTTCCTAGTAATGATGCTCCCTCTAATGATACCTGACAGTGATACCTCTAACGATACGTGGCTCCGGAGAAAGGAAGCACGCCAGGGGCAGCTGGAGTATGGACTTGTACTTGCTGCTGTTACTGATGAGATGGGCTCTCGCGCACTCGCTGGCAATAGTAAGAAGTCTTTGCCCACTCAGAAGACGGCCCGCTGTATAAATAACAGGACCTAACAGTTGGTTGTTAGTCTTTCAAAATATTGCCTTTCACAATGAAAAACTTATTAATTGCTATGATTGGAGAATAATTATTTCGTATGAATACACAATAGTATGATTATGTGTCAATAAATAAATTAAAAAAAACATGGGGATACTTTCCAAAAATACTGCTTATAACAGATGGTTGAGCGAGTGACTACAGATTGGGAAATAGCTGTCCCAGGGGAAAGTGGCATCTCGATCTGGATGCCAGTAGTCCGTTGTGACTTTTGATATTTGTCTTTTCTCTGCCCCGCCATGGAAGGAGATCTTGGGCTATGAAGATCTGCATCCCCACTTTGGGTGAAATTCCAGTTGCTTTTACAAGCAGCTCTTCTGCAGCCCGAGGGCGACCTCCTTTCTCCGTTCCCATCTCTGCTTCCCGGGGGACACATGGAGATTACACTCTGCCCAATGCCCCCTCTGTGTGGCTTGATTTCTGTAATGTGTCCAGCCAGTTTTCAAAATGCCAGCTCAACCGTTCCGAGCCCTGGGTGTCTCTTGTAGCCATTGTACCCCGTGGGGCTTTCAACCCACAGGCTCTCACCAGACCCGCACAGTGACAGGGGTCAGGACCAACGAATAAGTCCACGCAAATCAATCTCAGGCTCACACTGTCCTGCTGTCCGCTTACAGCCTTGACTGGGGTAAATAATCTAAGTTTTCCTATCTCCGCATGCGAGGATGCTGGTTCTCTGTCATGAGATAGTGAGGAAAAGCTCCCACTAAGTACTATATAGTTTCCTGCCGCTGTAAGATTTGCCATGGGGAGTGAGGGGGAGGGGTGGGGCTTGGTGTGGAATAATCGTTTGTTCGCCGTTAAGAAGTGCCGCTCTGATTGGTTTGGTAAAAAAGCTAAGCAGCCAATAACTAGGCAGGAGATATAGCAGGGAGTTCTAGAGAGACAGAGCTCTGGGAAGAGGGAAGGCGGGGTGGCCAGCCTGATGGGAGGGAGCAGGATGAGCAAAATGGAGATTAAGTAAGGAATGTGTGGAAGAATGCAGATTAATGATGGGTTAAGTTAAAGGAGCTAGTTAGAAACAAGCCCAAGCTAAGGCTGAGCTTTCATAATAAATGTCATTTTTGTGAGCTTTCCTCCTCCCCGAATCCGTCTACAGGGCGCTGCTGAGGAACTCGGTCTGAACGAGTTCTCAGCCACTAGCGGTTCCTCACCTCAGACCCGGTCTCCAGAGAACCAGGGTGTGCACTGGCCTGGTACCCTTCCAGCCCCCGACACTGGCCCTCTAACACCCGCTTGTCAAGGCAACAGTGCCCGAGTTTCTCGGCTCTGGGACTAGGAGGTGGAGAGTCTCAACCGCTCAAGGAAAAGGAAGTCTGAGCAGAGGAACAGCAAGTGTACACTTTCTGGACATGCACACATCAGGAAGGAAAGAGTGAAGTGACTTGAAGGCCATTCCTGCTGCTTTCTGAACTACAGCACCGTACCAGCAACTCCCAAAGAGCTAGAGCTGCGGGCCAGCACTGACTTTTATCTGAATGTGCGGAGGCTGGGAGAGCTCTTACAGGAGCCAGGGAGGAATGCCGACCCGCAGTTAGGAGTTAAGGGCCCTGCGCCCGGCGCCTCCTCCTCTTCCCCCGGATTATGCTCCCGCACTGCTGCCCAGTCCTCTGCTGAGAGAGATAACCGGCTCTCTCGTCTCCCCTGCTGATGGACTCTGCCCGGATGCCCACACAGCCATCTCCTGTTATTGTAATTAGACACTGAACTAACAGACACCGAAACCTCACACTTTGATGTACTTTCCCCAAATTAAACAACATAAGGGTGTTATTAAGGAAAAGGCCTTAGAGTGCATGTGCCACCAAGGGAAGTTGCAAGCTCAAAATAGACCCCACTTCAAACAAGGAGTTCCGTGTGTTTGTGTGTGTGTCTGTGTGTGTCTGTGTGTCTGTATGTGTGTGTGTCTGTGTGTCTCTGTGTGTGTGTGTGTCTCTGTGTCTCTCTGTGTGTGTGTCTCTGTGTCTGTGTGTGTGTCTGTGTGTGTGTGTGTGTGTGTCTGTGTGTGTGTGTCTGTGTGTCTGTGTGTGTGTGTCTGTGTGTCTCTGTGTGTGTGTCTCTGTGTGTCTGTGTGTGTGTGTCTCTGTGTGTGTGTGTGTCTGTGTGTGTCTCTGTGTGTCTGTGTGTGTCTGTCTGTCTGTCTGTGTCTGTGTGTGTGTGTGTGTGTCTGTGTGTGTGTGTGTCTGTGTCTGTGTGTGTGTGTCTGTGTGTGTGTGTCTGTGTGTGTGTGTGTCTGTGTCTGTGTGTGTGTGTCTGTGTGTGTGTGTCTGTGTGTGTGTGTGTCTGTGTGTCTGTGTGTGTCTCTGTGTGTCTCTGTGTGTCTGTGTGTGTCTGTCTGTCTGTCTGTGTCTGTGTGTGTGTGTGTGTGTCTGTGTGTGTGTGTGTGTCTGTGTCTGTGTGTGTGTGTCTGTGTGTGTGTGTCTGTGTGTGTGTGTGTGTGTCTGTGTGTCTGTGTGTGTGTGAGAGAGGGGGAGGGGAAATCTAGTGATGGGAAACCCTGAAAAATTTCAAGCATTATAATAAAGACATGTATTTTTTTTTTAAATTTCCTTTTTGGAGACAGGTTCCCCCAACGTAGCCCCGACTGGCCTGAAACTTGCTATATAGACCAGGCTGGCCTGAAACTTGCTATGTAGACCAGGCTGGCCTCAACACCACAGACCCAGCTGCTTTGCATCCCAGTGCGGAGGATATGTCACCGTGCCCAGCCAGGCGTGTACTTCTTCACTCTGAGGTTTGAAGATGCCCACAGGGTGACTTCTTCCTTCTCTGGAAGGCAATCTGGTAGGATCACTCTTTTTTTTTTTTTTAATCTCATTTCTGGGATTAAACACTTGGCCAAGCAAAAGCTCTTGGGAAGTCTATGTTTATACACACTGGAGCTCTCCATGATAGATAAGAGCTCTCTACAACCTTTCAAATCAGTGAAGAAAACCCAGAAACACTGCTTGTTTCTTTGAACCACAGTCTAGTTAAGAGAAATGCTTTTGGTCGTGGGTGAGAGGCTGCACCTTATTCGAAGCACCACGAAGATGTCTGTAGCATCTTTCCTGAGGTTGATTTTCAGAAGCGTCCCTGGCAACGCTGGTGTTCTCAGACCCCCTTCTCTCCCAGATGCCCACCCTGGGTTCAGTAGTCAGAGGCAGGGACGTTAGGAGGCACCACACTGCAGAGGATGCGCATCTGTCCTTTGAGGGCTTAAGGCCTTTCCTATGCACACAGTACACAAGTGGTCCAGGTGTGAGCCAAGCCCCCCTCCTTTGTGACGGACCGAGCCCTTCCCCTCACAATCGTCTCCATGGACAGCCACTGCTTCTGGCCTTTTGGCTGAGATCACATGTAAAACTTCTCCTTTTCTTCTCCAGAGAAAAGTTTTACTTATTTCTTACCAAGTATATCTTCAAACTGTTAATTGACAAATAAAACGAAACCTAACCTATCATAGAGCAATCCGACTTGATGATACTTAGTCCCTTGCTTTTTTTCAAACTGTTAGTATTTTCAACGCCTAAGGATGCCCGACAATGTGGGAGCTCTCTGCAGTTCAGCGTGTTGCTCACCCTCGGTCTGCATGCAAGGCGACGGCGCTGTTAGTAGCCTTGTTCCGTTTTTGACTTATAATATGTCCATTTCCCCACCCAGACCTCCTCGACCTCTGTGAGACCTACGCCACAATAGCCTCTTTCTTCTCTTTCCTTAACAATTCTTCTTTTGTGGTGGCTATCATGAGAACGACCTCTGAAAACTTGGTCCCCAGCTGGTGGAACTGTGTGGGAAGGGTTAGGAGGTGCGGTCTTGTTGGAGAAGGTGTGACTGGGGGTGGGAACTGAGGTCTCAGACGACTCCCACCATTCCCAGTTAGATCTCTCTGCCCCATGCTTATGGATTAGACATGAGCACTCAGCTATTACTCCAGCACCACGCCTGCTGGCTGGCCTGCACGATACTCCCTGCCATGATGATCAGGGACTCACCCTTTGGAGCCATGGCCGCCCAATTAAATGCTTTCTTTTATGAGTTGCCTGGGTCATGACAATAGGAATGCAACTCAGACACCTTTCTTCTTGGATGATGATGATGATGATTATTATTATTACTACTACTTTGGTTTTTCGAGACAGGGTTTCTCTGTGTGGCTTTGGAGCCTGTCCTGGAACTCGCTCTATAGACCATGCTGGCCTCAAACACACAGAGATCCACTTGACTCTGCCTCCCGAGGGCTGGGACTAAAGGCATGCGCCACCACCGCACAGCTCTCCTTGGATTATTTAGGACCTGTTTCATACGCTTTCTGGGAACACTCTGACATTTACGCTCTAGTCTTTGAACTCGTAACTTCCTGGAATCTAAACTCCCTAGGCTTGCTTGTGAGCTGCCAACCTCTCTAACTTCCTGGAGAACATTCCCACCTGGCAGGGTACAGGGGTACACTCACCTCCAGTCACGCTACCGGAAGTCGCCGCCACCCTTGCGCATGCAGTCGGGGGTCTGGTCACCCTGGCTACCCTTTCTCCTCCGGCTCTTCCTGCTGTCCCTTCACGTTAGTCTCTGTCACATCTTAGGTTTCTTAATTCCTCACCTGCTGCCTACGAATTCCCCCTAGCTATCATCCCAGCATCCTCTTGACCACAATTGTCCTAATTCATCTTGTCACCGCTAAAATCATTTGGTCCAAGTCCCAGCTCATTATGACATCTGATAAATGTCGGGTCTGATGCTTGCCGTTCCTGTCTTACTGTAATTGTCCTGGCAGGAGTGAGGGTGTTCTAGAGACACTCTGACGCCTCCTGTCAACGACCTAGTTATTGAGACAAAGTACCGAAAGGAACATAAATTTCCCGGAATATCACTCTGGGAGAAGGGGAAGCCTGTCTCCGAGGAAGAAATTTCAGAGGATGCTGACAACTTGTCAGGGGATGCTGAAGCTGAGACAACGGTGCTAAATGATGGACAGGGCCATACCTTGTTCAGGGCTGCTTAGTTATCATCCTCTGTTTAGCCCTAATCTTCAGGTCCGGACACCAAAGATGAACTGAAGGAAGGCGTTGTGGGGGACTAGCCACAGGACCTCATGGTTCCTGACACAGAACTGTCCCCTGCCTTTCCACTATGACACTGTCCCTTTAATTGGCCTGCTGAGGATGAGTGACTCCCCTAATTTGTTAAGACTGCCAGGGCCCAGGCCAGACCCTAACAACTCGCTGCTACCATCATTTGGATTATGTTCCTTTCCAAAGTGCGCGTGTCCGGGCTCAGGGGCCTCTCTTGCGACCGTGTCTAGATACGCACCTTCTTTAACCCAGCCGTTCTCAACCTTCCTAAGGCTGCGGCCCTTTAATACAGTTCCTCGTGTGGTGCTGACCCCAGCCATAATTATTTTTTGTTTTGCTGCTACTTCATAACTGTAATTTTGCTACTGTTATGAGTCATAATGTAAGCATCTGATATGTAGGGTATCGGATATGCAAGGCCCGTGAAAGGGTCACTCGACTCCCAAAGGGGTTTCAGCCCACAGGTTGAGAACCGCAGCTTTAATCATAAGCACTCCTTCCTAGCATTTGCTTGTTAAGCTACTAGTTTGTCTTTTATTGTCTAGAGCTTTCTATTTCACTGGGGATTGAACTCAGGGCCTGAGAGGCGTGACATATGCATGGCAGGAATATAATCTACCACCACATTCTACTCCCTCCTATTTACTTTTCTTTATTTTTGTTGTTGGTTTTCCAAGAGAGGGCTTTTCTGTGTGTGGTGGCCCTGGCTGTCTTGGAACCTGCTCTGTAGACCAGGCTGGTCTTGAACTGGGAGATCCACCTGCCTCTGTCCCCAGAGTGCTGGGATTAAAGGTGTGTGCCACCACCGCCCAGCACTATCCCGTTCACTTTTCAAGATCACGGCTCAAATGTCACTCAAATGTCACTTTCTCTAGGAAGCTCTCCACCAACCCATCAGTGGCCCATCTGTGTCAGGCTTCCATACAAGCCGGGTTTCTTCCTTAAGCCATCTCAGGGTAGGGATTTGAGTCTCTTTCCTCCAGCTCCGGCAGGAGGGGAGCTGCACAGAGCTTCTCTTACCCCAGGGCTCAGCTCACTGATGCTGTGATCGATATGTCTGGAGGCTGAAGGGAGGGAGTCACAGGGGAACAGGCAGAGTCAGTCTCATTTGTCTCCCACTGATGGTTTTTGGCTGTGGGTCCTGTGTGATCACTATCCTTCCTTCCAGCTTTTTTGGATGCATGTAATATATCGTAATTATCTACAGCTTCCAACTGTGCTGTTCTCACCTGCCCCTTACAGGGCTATTATTATAGGTGAGTGAGTTTGACTCTTAAGGGATGTTTTCTAAATGGCAGGTGGGATGGGGAAGGGAACCACTGATTTTTCCAAACCATTGGGTCCAGCATCTTGAGCTAGTAAAGCCTGCAGTCAGTGTATAAGCCCAAGTCCCAAAGGTCCCCTTTGTGGTCCTGCCTGATGCTGCATCACAGTCTTCTGCAAAGCTCTTCCATGTCCCCATTCACGAGGACCCAGGCCTGCTCTGCTATCCAGGTTCAGAACGGCCCATGTTGTTAGCAGGCATTCTTCCGTATCCCCCCCCCCCCAGGGTGTCTTCCATGGCCACCCTGCTACGAGCCATGTCTACGGTTCCAAAAGCCACCTTCTTCTCAGTAGGCTTCACCACCTGGCACTGTTTGGCTGTCCTGGAACTCGTCTAGACCAGGCTAGCCTGGAATTCAGAGAGCCACACCTGCCTCTATCTTCCCAATGCTGGGCTTAAAGGCGTGTGTCACCATGCCAGGCTACACTCCATATTTAACCGCTTCTTTCGGTAAATGTAATGCCTCATGGTTAAGTATTTTTGTCGCTACGACTCAGGAAGAATCCCCAACATCTCAATGTTGGTACACAGTGTGTACTCAGTGACTGATGTCATCGTGGCTTGCAGGCTTTTAGAGAGCAGCCCCAACAATAGCAAAACAGAAGACACAATAAAAAAAAATGTGTGATGGACTCAAATAATCTCTAATGAATATATGTTATATATATGTATACTATTGTGTGTGTGTGTGCGTGTATATATGTATACACACATACCATACAAAAGGCCAATAAGCACACAGAAATACAGTGTCATGGGGATGGAGAGTTGGCTTTCTGCTTTATCTGGAGCCTGGAATTCAGACTCTGGCGTCCATATCACAGGCCTTATAAACGCTGCAACTGCAGCTGCAAGGAATCTGATGTCCCACACAGCCTCTGTGGGTGCCCCGCCCCTCTCTCGTCCCCCCCACACACAGTGCATATGCCTACACAACTGAAATGATAAGGTTTGAAATATAGTACCACTAATCATCACTGAAAACGACAATGAGCTACTGCCACATATGGGCTAGGATGGCTATTACCAAGCAAAGAAGGAAAAAGAAAATAACGAGTCTGGCAAAGGGGAGGAGCTGGAACCTTACAGCATTGTTGGTGGGAAGCAAAATGGTGCAGCCCCTGGAAAACAAAGCTATCAGTTAAAAAATAATAATAATAAACAGAGCTAGGACAGAACCTACGCTGCTCGGTTGACACCCAAGAGCAGTGGGGGTAGATAGACCCTTTTAAAGGGTTTGTGCACAACACCTGAGGAGTAAACAAGGGGAGCAAGGTGCTTAGAATGGAAAAGTTATTCAACACTACAGCCTGGGCAGCCCAAGGATGTTACCCTGCATCCTGAAACGGGGCCGATACAACAGACAGATGTTGCAGAATTCTTGTTTGAGGTTCCCAGAGTGGTCAAACTCATGGAGAGAGGAAGCACTGGTGACTACCAAGGGCTCAGGAAAAGGCAGAAAGGGGAACTAGTGCCCAAACACATCTCTCTTTCCTTTCTTCAGCAACGCTGGCCCAAAAACTTTCCAGTATTAGATTTCACAATCACCCCCAGTTTCCTCCTACCACTGGGGGGAGGAGGGAAGTTACAGAAACCCGAAGGCTAAGAGAACACCAAAGGCTCTCAACGTCATCGAGCCAGCGAGTCTCAGACGGCCTGCACCGTCTCGCTGCAGAGCTGGCGTGTAACCGTTGTCGTCCTCTTCAGGGAAGACCTAACTTGGGTTCTCTGGGAAAGAACCCATCCCACGCTTCCTCACGCTGAAACAAGCGCCCAAAAACCCCAGGGGTCGCCGTGTTCCGACTATAAACTCATCTCAATGCTTTGAGTGTTCTCTGAGCCTAAATGGAACAAGACACTATTTTCTAGGCTAAGAAGGAACCCTAGGTCTTTCTGAATTCTGCATATTTTATATTTTAAAAAAACCTATTAAAGATTTTAAAACAAACAGTCACATTTGGGCCATCTCACTTAAAGCGTGCTGGCTGTCCCACAGGCAGATTCTCCACAGGGCTGAACAATGTGCTGACCCACTGGTTGGAGGGCCCCTCCATCCTTCTCCACAGGCTCCTGTGACCTGAGGGGGGGGGGGCGTCTGCTTTGCTCTCCACACACTGGAGAGGGGATGTACCCTGGGGCTTGTCACCAGGAGGGCATTTGGTCTGCCAGGCCATCCCACAGGCTGCAAAGGCCTCGGGCCAACTCAAACAAATATTAACTTGGAGGAATTTTAGGAACAGGCTCCAACCGGTCAAGTAGAAAGGATGGAGAAGAGAAAGACAGGGTCACAGTCATAGCCGGGCTCTGGGCCAAGAGCTGGGGCTCCTCCCACCACTTACAGGAGGCTTCAGGTCCCTTCCTCCACAATAATTAATTAAAAAAAGGTTTCTTTGAAACCACCAGAGATCACATATATTGGCTCCTTAAAAACAAAACAAAACAAAACAAAAAAGCTATTTACAGCGCTGGTGTTGTGTCCACCTTGTTAAAAACACAGTGGGCGGCTCACCTAACACGTGTCACCTCCAGCAGGGACCGTGTGATGCCTGTTTGTCAGGGCTTCACTGAGTCTGCAGGCTACCTGGGACACTACAGAGGGGCTAGGGTAGGTGACTACCAGAGACGCAGGGACGCAGGGACGGTGCTTACGGAGTTCTCCTTTAACTGCAGCCCTTCCCCGTTGGGAAGGGACGACCTTCGCTTGGAGTTTCTGTTCGGGGTAGCAGTCATGGTCCCGGCTTTCTTCTTGACAGTGAGCACCTCGCAGCTGGCTTGGTCCTCGTTGTGCGTGCTTTTCCCCGCATTGATGACTCTGCAGAATTACAAGAGGCCAGAACAGGCTGGTCAGACGGTGGTTTCTGGGAAAGCCGAGCGCTCAGCCCCTATCTATGGTGAGGGTCAGCCGAGGAGACGCCATAGCTGTCACCCAATGACTGGGCGCAGCGAGTGGGCCCAGGGCCTCCATGTTTCGGGTCCCGAGGAAGCTGCGCTGTTGAGAGCGGGACTGCGAACATTAGCACCCTCTGACACACCCACTGAGGGAGTTGTGCGCATCACAGCTCGCCTCTGCAGGTGTCTGTTAGGGACGGCAGCCCCGTGGTCCCCTCTCATGAAGCAACCACCCCTTCAGGTTAATCCGGGGCCTGAACTGCTTGGCCATTACATCACAGACAGACAGGGTAGCTCGGGGAATTCTGTTGCACTTTCTCAAGTGATAAAGGGCAAAGTCCGAGGGAAGACAGAACCCTACCTCTCTATGCCCCTCACACCCCAGCCAGTGACTGGATCAAAGGTGTGGTGTCAGCACGTCCCTAGCTCTGCCGCTTACCCGGCTGACCGAGGGTTACTGCTCCTGCACTTTGACACACCAGAAGGTCCCGGAGAGTGCGGGCAGTGCTTTGGTCTAGTTTCTAATGTCAACAGGATCCGAATGTTTTAGGAAAACATGCTCCACTGTTCATATGTACCTTTGCCCAAGCCCAGGTATCTGCACACTCAACTCAACACCTGTCTTAGTAGATTTCCTGAGAAAGAGCTCCCTTTGATCCTGCGCGCGCGCACACGGGCACGTGTAACACACACACACACACACACACACACACACACACACAGAGGCATCTGAGTGTTGTACGATCTCAGGCAGGAGATTGGAGACAATCTTCTGGCAAATCCACAGATTGTAGGAGCTGTCATACACATCTTCACACTTTTTAATTATTTTTCCATGTCTAAGCACTTTTAAGAAATGAAATAATTGCAGAGTTCATATCCTGTGACTTTCTGTTGAGCTGCACCCACCCTTGGACATGAACTTCAGTCCTTTGCTGACCGATAAGTCTTGCACACAAAGATGCAGATATCTCTTTCTTAATGAACCATAGTGTTGCCTCACAAAAAATTCACTTCCAACATGCATGTAATCAGAAACAGGGACCTTTGTCATGGCAAGCTTTTTATCTTTTTTCCTGAATCCAGAAGTATCATTTGATTAAAAAAAAAAATACCATTTTTGGGTTGGCACGATGGCTCAATGGGTAAAATTGCTGGCAAGCCTGACAATCCAGGCATGAAAAAGAAAATAACATCACCATTTGTGATTACTTAGCTGCAGGCTCTAAGACAAAGGCCAGGCCAGTCACCTACCGTGTACACTATTTCAAAGTTTTGTATTCATCAAAACCGCTTCATTGTTCTTATCAGCGTTAGCACAAAGTTTCATTTCAGCCGCTTTCATAAAGCAGCATCTGCTTTTACTCATTTCATATACGGCAATGTTCTCTCTTTTTAATTAAAAAAAAATTTCAAACCAAACTTTGCTTATAACATTTCAATATCACCTTCCGGGCGATAATAAGAGACGAGTGTTCCTCCTGGCCTCTCTCAGGGCAAACCGGCCTTGCAGTGGATTATACGCGCCATGGAGGGGTTGGGAGAGAAGGCGTGTCTTATCGCCACTCTCTAAGAAGGGCACATTTCTGGACGCACTTGGTTAGGTTACCTACAGGGTGATGATTAACAGGGCCACGCTGACTGCCAAAGTTCAGTAACTGACCCTAAATGTAACAGGGAAGGCCACCACGGATAAAGATGCAGTCTACTCAGACTCCATCTCAACTCTTGCCCTGTGCACCACAGGGCATCAGACAGTCTGTGACAAGCCAAGCTGGACTTCGGGGAAACAGAGGAGGCAAGGGCAGCTTCCTCCCTGCTTCTCTAACTGCAGAAGAGTCCCACTAAGACCCCAGGGAAGGAGACGCCACAGGCGCTCAGACTTGCCCGGCCAAGAGACGCTCAGTCCCAGCTAGGTAGGATTGCATCTCAGGACAGTTCACCAGATACATGATTCTGACGTCTGACCTTGGAGGGACAAGGCAGGCGGTGGGAGAACAGGGCAGGGAACAGCAGGTCTCCTGTAACTGGTAATGACTTGCCAAGTGGTACGTTTGCAGGGTGTTATTTACTGAAAGGCAATGCTCTGCCACCACGATTTCCCAAACCAGCACATTTCCCAGACAATGGTGAAATGGCGCACAGTCTGGGAAACGAGTTCATGCCAACGACAAGTGTCTCGCGGCACCTTCCGGGCAAGTCTCAGCTACCGTTTCCAGAACCTGGTTACCTCCACCATGAATGCCTAACCTTGTGCTGTAGTCGTCTTTTATTGCTTTGTTTTAAAATAACAACAGCCAAAGCACTGCACATCTTCAACAGCTCGTACCAAGTCTGACTCATTAGCCGCAGCCGGCTTCCGGGAGTCCGCAAAACTACTATAATTACTTAGACCATGGAATCGGAAATCACCATCCCCTTTAAATGCAGCCTCCTGTGTCCCTTACGGGGTGTTAAACTCTGAAGCTGACCGGGTTCTGCCAAGAGGTCGTTACACGTCAGGAATCTAGGGCCCCGATGACATGACCTACATGAGGTCACACAGTTAAAAACAGCACAGCTGTGAACACACCTCCTCGCCTGGCCTCGGCTCTCGGGCTGCCTTTTCCCGTTGGGAATCTATTCCTGGTGGCGCACGGTTCAGAGGGCTGCTCAGCACTGACTCAACGGAGCTGCAGAGCTGTGAAGGGACAGCTACTGGTGCCTTCTTTGCCATTTCATGTTGAGTAAGCTTGTGAATAACCCAGGGAAATGTTAAAAAGTCGGAAATGTCAATCTGGTGGGAAGACTATAATACCGTCCTAGTCAGTCAGACAGTTCAGGATTACCCAGTTGATAAAGGACTCACCAAAAACCAAAACACGCTTTCTTTCTTTAAAAGAGAAGGAAACAAACTTGTGTGTGTGTGTGTGTGTGTGTGTGTGTGTGTGTGTGTGTTTTGCTTATATGCATGTTAAATGTACCAGGTGCATGGAGAGGCCAGAGAGGGCATTGGATCCCATGGGACTAGGGTTTTATGGTTGTGACCCACCATGAGTGCCAGGAATCGAACCTGGGTCCTCTAGAACAGCAGCACATGCCCGGTAACTGCTGAGCATCGCTCCAGCTCCCCCCCTGTCTGGCCCTGTTGGTGATTCATTCGGGGACCACATGTGTTACCTCTGAACTCTACCTCCAGCCTCTGCAAGTTCCCACTATTTCACCTTCAACGTCTCACAAGTTTAGTAGAAACACTTGATTCTTTTCAATTGACTTGGCCCTGAAAAGCGGAGAGCCCGTCAACTTAAATGCCGCCTTTTCTTCTTCAAAAGCAAACGCATTACCTGTCCAATGACAGGGGAACTGGATTCTGCTAACGCAGTGGCTCTCAACCTCTCTAATGCTGCGACCCTTTAATACAGTTCCTCATGTTATGGTGACCTCAACCATAGAATTATTTCATTACTTCATAACTGTAATCCTGCTACTGTTATACACTGCAATGGAAATATCTGGCATGCAGGATATCCGCCCCCGTCAAAAGAGTCAAGACCTACAGGTTGAGAACCAACACCAGTCTAAAAGTAAATGGGGAAAAACCTCGTTTTCCTAAGCTGCGGGGCAGCTTCTGTTAGTTGGAAGCCCGTGATACACGACCAGCTAGTCTGCCCTTGTCTCCTGCTCCCGAGTAAAGCCAGAACTCCCTCGAGGTCAAAGAGCTTATCTTGAACTTTTGAAAAGAAAATGCCAGTGGGCAGTAAGTGATCATGTTTCTGGTGTCGCTGCTTTCCAATCTCCTACAAAGAAGGCAAACATTTTCTCTGAAAACTAACTTGGATGCAATAAACGGTGGCCGTTACGAGCGTGGGATTCTGTCTTGAGAACAGGGTACAGAGCAGGTACCACTGAGTCAGAGAGAAAAGGGCTCTGCTGCTCACTTCTGGTGAGGAGGGAGGCGTGTGTGCGCGTGTGCGTGTGTGTGCGTGTGCATGTGCGTGTGTGTGTGTGTGCATGTGTGTGTGTGCGCATGTGTGTATGTGCGCACGTGAGTGTGCGCATGCGTAAGTCTGTCTGTCTGTCTGTCTGTGTGTCTGAGAGTGGTCAGCACTTCACAGGGAGTAATCAACTCTTCTCCGCATCCTCTGATCAAGTCTGGCCAACCCCGTGGGGTGCCCACTGCTGTCAGCACCTCTAAGAGGGACCATGGGGCCAACGAGGAACAGGGTGCCTGCAAGTGACCTCTCTACACCTCATGCCCTCAGCTGCTTTCCATGAGTTCAATCCCGAGTTGCTAAGATGAGTGTTGGGCAAGAGGATTTTATTTATCTGAAGAACTGGGTAATTTTTAACTTAGAATTTAAATCCAGATAGGGAGAAGAAAAGGAAAAAAATGAAGGAGAATTGCTGCCTGTCCAATATAGAAAGTTTACAACCACCCATCCCAACACCTAAAAGAGCTGCAGAATTTGACTTTGTTTTTAAAGGAAGTATGAAGTCTGGGGTGGTTTAAACTAAAAATTTTACTTGGTGTGATAGCAGCTGGCAGCAGGCAGTAATCACGACGGGTAAGGAAGTGGTATTTGTACAGGACAGCAGGTGAGGTGAAATATATTGCTGATTCATATATAATTGAGAGGCGGGCTGAAAATTGCTGTCCGGGGGAAATGAATCATTTATGAGAGATCAAATATAGCTGCCTGTTACAAACGGTCTCTTCTCCAGGTACCCTCATGGTCCCTGCTTGTGGGGCTCTGAAGTGGGGACTCACCACCCAGACAGGCCACAGCAGGAAGCCAAATTATTCCTTAACTCTGGACTCCCAGGGAGAGGATACACTCCCGCCCCTGGGTGCTGGGAGCCTTGCTTTGGCCAGGAGCCTGATCTGTCCTTGATGACAGCTCTCAGCAGCACTGAAGATGGCCAGCGGGAAGGGCTCTCATCGGGATCGGCAGTGTCCCCTGGACAGCCGCTCAAGAGCAGGGGAGGGAGCAGAAGCCTGCTGCATCAGCTGAGTTAGCAGTTATCACCAGAAGGCAGGGCAGTATGAAAGAAAGCCCTTGTGGCGGTGGGTTCCGCACTTCGGAGGTTACGAGTCACTTTGGGAAGAGGCAGTGGCGAAGGCAGAAGGCCTTCTCTCAATGACACACACACCTTCCAGCCCCAGACTCCGGCTCTGGGTATGAGTGGGTGTGGACAATCCTGGGTCTCAAAGCCAGCATCCATCCAATGGATGCGCTAGAATTACAGAAACAAAACAACAACAAAAGACATGAAACAAATGCCCACAAAGCAGAGTGGTTTTTTTTTGTTTTGTTTTGTTTTTAAAGTAGTTTGTAGCCTATACTTAAAATGAGGATATTTGCATTATAATGTTCACATTCCAGTTTCTTTTGAGAATGAATATATCTGCCTGCACATACCAACCAGGAGAGGACGCTGTTCTCAAGAGACTGGACAAGTCCTTGCTAATCTATTACAGACTTTCCTATGTTGACCTTTGCCTGGCTCCATGGGCATTTGAACTGCAATCCTGCCGTCATAGCTCTGTGACTATATGAAGACAGAAAAATGATTAGACATGAACACATAGTGACTGAAGTAATTGCAAGTATTTACTGCATTTGTAAGTTCAAGATCATGATTTTTAGCCCTTACACCCTTACATAAAAAGCTGGGTATATCCAGGTGTGGTGGTGCACACCTTTAATTCTGGGAGAAGCAGGCTGTCTCCTTAGTCTGAGGTCAGCCAGGGTAGCCTGCTTGGCAAATTGAAGGCCAGTAAGAGGTCTTATCTCCAAAAGTAAGGTGATGGTACCTGAGAAATGACACTAAGGTTGTCCTTTGTCCTCCTCACATGCATAGACACAAATCTGAGTGTAGTAGTACATATATATGCCTATAATCCAAGCACTCTGGAAGCCAAACAAGATTATAAAGTGTAAGCCAGTCCAGGAATGTCAACAAGGAGGAAGAAAACAGAATTGGGATGGACCAGCACATAGCATCGACCCATCAAGGAGCCACAACGGTCTCCAGAAGATGTGTTACCTCAGCAGTAGCAGAACTTCACAACCCAAAGAGAGAGAACTGTATTTTCTCACTGTTCTGGATGCAGGAAAGAAAGAAGACAACATACCCTGGGTCCATCTCGGACTCCCTTCCTCCTCATGGTGACAACATTCTTGCTATAACCTCACATGGCAGAAGGGACAGAGAAACAGAGAAAAGCTCTTTAACCTCTTGTTATCAGACTTTTAATCTTACTCCCATGAGCTCCATCTTCATCCCCTAATCACCAGAGGAAGGTTCCACTTCCCATAGTTTCACATCGGTTTAGCTGCCAACATATGATTACACACACGTGGGCACGCGCGCACACACACACACACACACACACACACACACACACACACGCACGCACTTGCGCGCGTGTACACACAGCCTATTGCAAATGTCTCTCAGACTGACTCCAGAGTCTAGAGTTGAGGTGTCCATAGTAAAAGTTCCAAGAATGCAGAGAGATTGCTAAAGAGCTACAGAAAGAAGAGGCGGCTTATGAATTCAGCCTTACTGAAGAAGGGAGCCAATATGCAGAGAAAAGTTAAAATGTCCCGGCAGACGAGGAGTCGGAGAAAACACAGCATGAGATGAAGTTTTGATTAGGTAGCCTGGGCGTGAGCTAACCATGAGCTGTAACCACAGGCTTGGTGGGGAAGACGCCTCAGGACTAAAACATGCAATTCTCCAGGGACCTCACCCTACAGAGTTCCCTGGGAGGAAATGAAGATCGCTTCAACGAAGGCTCACTAGGCTAACACAGCTCTAGGAGAGCATTCTAGACGCCTCTGCTGGATGAGGGAAGATGGCAGCACAGGTAAAAACATCGGAGAAAGGGTCTCCCTGTCCAAGTGACACAGAGGCCATGCGCCAAGCACAGGCTCTGGGTGGAGGGGAAAGGGTGTTCAGAGGTGGCATGTGAACTGAGAAGCCCTGGAAATCTGGCTGACGTGGGTCCATGGACGGGAAGGGAACACGAGGCTGACTCCTAGTTCCAAGATGGCAAAACGGACACACAGGTGCTCTGGTTTGGTTTTTGTTCTGTGATGTATATTGACCAAAAGCAACCGGGGAAGGAAAGAGTTTATTTCAACTTACATTTCCTGGTGACGATTCATCCCCCAGTGAAGCTAAGGCAGGGGCTTACGCAGGAGCAGAGGCAGGGACCACGGGGGACGTTGTTTAGTGACTTGCTTTTAGGCACGTAGTTGGTCACTGTTCTTATATGGCCCAGGCCCAACCGCCTAGGCATGGTACCACTCTACATGGGGCTGGGCCCTCCTACATCAGTTATCATTCAAGAAAATGACCCACAGACAAGTCCACAGACCAATCAGAGGGAGGCATCTCTTCAGCTGAGGGTCCCTCTTCCCAGGGTTGACAGCCATCACCCTGGGATGATGATGGTGGGAAGGAAAGAGGAAGGAGAACGGGGCTTAGGCTTGCACAGTTCTGCAAGACAGGATAATGAAAGTACCTCTAGGTCAATAGACGAAAGTTCTAAGATCCCAGAAATAACAAAGGCAATGCTAGCCAAGGTCAACCTAACCCTGGCTTGGTCCTGTGGGCCAAATGTTTATAAATGAATGAATGAATGAATGAATGAATGAATGAATGAATAAATAAATAAATAAATAAATAAATTCAGGACATGGTCAAAGCACACAAAATCCCAATTTCATGTGCACAGATAACATTTCATCGGAACACAGCCACACTGTCCACTGAGCCATGGCGGTGGCAGTCTTTTGCATTGCTAGAACAGACTCTGACGTCCCAACAGTTCCAAGTTATTTACTTTGGGGACTTTTCACAGAAAGTGTGAGCCCACCCCTGAGCCTAACTGTTAGGTAATACTACCTGTTTTCTCTGAAATTGTCTTTTGTAGACCAGAAACAGTTGAACACCAACAATGTCACAGAACCAAACTGGACCAAAATGCAGGTGAGGAGAAGGCGAGGAACATCGCTACGACGATTTGAAGACACATTTAGTTTCTATTACGTTCATCAGTGTGATTACATGACTAGGACTAAAAACCCACACTGAGAATCAGAAGACGTGATGTTGTCTCTAGGCCTCACATAGACTGGTATTTTCTTCACCTTGGTTGTTCAGATATAAACTTTAGCTGAGCAAAAACGACCATTACAAAGCTGCCTTTGGTGTTTCCTCTTAATTATCCTCAAGGCAAGGTATTGATGCCATCAATGTCTAACTTCTGTATTTAAAGGGGGAGGTGGAGGGCACACAGGGCCTACCCAGAAGGATGTGAGGGTTCATAGACAGCTGTTTGATCCCACTGAGAATTAAAACACAGACAAAAAAAAAAAACAAACACCATAAAGTAATGTAGTGTGTTTTTAGAAAGATCTCCCTTTGTGAGAGAAGTAACTTTTAAATAAAACAGACTGAACGCTGAAACCAGTAAAATATGAAACGGAAATGTAAAGCCACTGTGATCACAATAGGCGTCGAGTCACACATCCTATTCTAGCTTGCTTTTCTGTTGCAGTGATGAAACCCAGACCAACGGGGGGCCGGACGGGAGGCTCTGTTTTGGCTTACACTTTACAGCCCATAATTTAGGGAAGTGCACGCAATAACGCAAGGCAGGAACCTGGAGGCAGGAACTGAAGCTGAGGCCCTGGAGGACACTGCTACCTCTTCAACACAATCCAGGCCCCCTGCCTAGGGACTGCACCACCCACAGTGGGTTGGGCCCTCCCCTATCCAGTAGCAATGGAGAAAACGCCACCAGACATGCCCACAGGCCAGTCCTGAGGAAGGCAAGTCTTCAGCTGAGATTCTGTTTCCTCAAACATGTCTAGGCTTATGTTAAATGACCAATCTGAACACACCCTTCTACCCCCCTCCCCTCCCCTCCATCTGGGATTAAACTCAGAGTTAGCCACATGTTAGGCCAAAGCTCTATCAGTGAGCTGCATCTCTCCTCCCCCCAACGCCTTAAAAATATTTTAAAAATTATCATGCAAAGTATTAGGTTTCACCCTTGACATTTTTATTGCTGGTGACATTTGTTATTCTGAAGTTGCTGTTGCTATTACAATGATTACCATAGTGCTCTGCTTGCTTGCCCCTCCCCTTTACTAGGGGTGGGACTTAGGGTGTGAGGCCCTGGAATCAAGTGCTAGACCAATGAACCTCGGGCACCCCCAGCCACGAGCGCGGAGCAATTCTTTTCCTAGTTGTTCCTGTTGCTATGCCTTCCTCCCGGCCCCCTGCCCGCTGCAGTGTCGCAGCCCTCCACAGCCTCCGGTTTTCATGCCGCCCGGACCCGATTGCCTTCCCTCTTCCCTCAGCGCCTCTTTCTCCTGCTCATCTTCTGTTTCCCCTGCTTCACACTCCCACACGTCTGCAAACCCGTGACCGTCACAGTGAGGATCTGCTTGTGAGAACGCAGTCCGAGGCACTTCACCGGCTGCGCTTTCCACAGCCACCCATTTTCTTGCAAATTTCGTCACTTTCCTTCAGAGCAGGGTAAGACCCAACTGTGCACATATACCAGGTTTTCTGTGTCCTTTCACTCGAGGACAGATATCAGGCTGAGTCCATTTTCTCGTTACTGTGAGAAATGCTACAATACACAAGCGTGTGTGTGTGTGTGTGTGTGTGTGTGGTATGATACATGTTGCACAGTGAGACAGTTAGCTCATGTGCCTGTTCTACTTTTGATTTTGTGAGGAACCTTCATACAGATTTGCATCATGGCTGTACAGGTTACACTCCACCAGCAGTGGGTAAGGAATCCTCGTTCCCTATGTCCTTACCATGATTTTCTATTGGCATATTCTTCACAAATCCCACAATACAAACTTGGGTAAATCGTGTGTGGTGCTAGTCTCGCTGTTGAATAAAGAAAGTATCTGTGTATATGGAATTCTGCTGCTTTCCTTATAAATATTACACAAGCACACAGAGGCGGTGCCACCCTGCCATGCAGCATTATTTGGCAGGGAGAAGGATCTCCCACCCAAGAACCAACCAGGCCTAACCCTGCTTAGCTTCCATGGCCAGATAAGATCTTATGTATTCAAGGTGTTATGCCTTGCGTTTCTTAATTCTTGCTTAAGAAAATAACGTTAATGAGCTGGGGAGATGACTCTGAGTAAAGCGCTTATTAGGTAAACATTAGGAGTCAAGTTTGGATCCCAGGTACTTCTAGTTCCAGGACTGGGGAGGTGTAGATGGGTAGGGGTGAGGGGAGGGAAGAGGGGACCTCTAGGGATTGTTGGCTAGCAAGCCTTGTCTGCCTAACCACTGAGATCTAGGCCTGAGACAGAGTTTCTTTGTGTAGCCCTGGCTGTCCTGGAACTCACTCTGTAGACCAAGCTGGCCTCGAACTCACAGAGATCCGCCAGCTTCTGCCTCCTGAGTACTGGAATTAAACGTGTACACTACCACCCTGCTGTGAGAGATTTTATCTTAAAAAAAAAATAGCCGAAGGCACATTTCTTAAGAAGGACACCAGAAGTTGTCCTCTGGCTTCATGCTGCCTGCTGGACAGACTTCATGGGTAGGCATGTATACACGTGTGTGAAGACCATGACAACTATTCATGGGTAGGCATGTATACACGTGTGTGAAGACCATGACAACTATTCATGGGTAGGCATGTATACACGTGTGTGAAGACCATGACAACTATTCATGGGTAGGCATGTATACACGTGTGTGAAGACCATGACAACTATTCATGGGTAGGCATGTATGCACGTATGTGAAGACCATGACAACTAAACACAGACTGGAAGCAGCCAGCGGGCAGACAGGTTTGATGGAAACTTGTGATTCAGTATGATATAAAAAATTAGAGCAGAGTGAGTGGAGACAGTGTTTGAGTCCCGGGCCTGCCACTTGGTAGCTGGGTGACCTTCAGCAAGTTCCTTTATGTTCCTAGGTCTCAGTGTCTCACCAGAAAGGTGGGAAAAAAACCCACTAGTGTTTGCCTTCTAAGGAAGTAGCTGACCGAATGCCGGGAAAAGCTACTGAAAAGGGCTTCCCATGTATGACTTGGCTAAAGCGCACCACCCTAGACATGAGAACGATACCGTTATATTCACTCAATACATTAGGGTTATATGCAAAATAATTCAGGCAAGACGCACACAAGCCATTCTGGCATTTTCTCACAGCAACTGAGATTGTTTTTTGTAAGTGATACACTGTAATGCCAACACAAGCTAAGACAAAGACAAACGACCCTCTTGAGATGGGCTGAGCAGCAGCTTTTAGAACACAGGGAGCTGGAGGAGGGCTTGTGACACCTCACTGGGGTCCTCTGTGCTCCAAACGCCATCCGAACCAACGATATCACTACAAGTGTACCAGAAGAGCAGTGACTGATGTCCTTCTCGGGACTTTATAGTCTTTGCTTTTTGTTGTTTTAAAAAACACACTATCTGAAAGCAATGTGCCTTGGAGAAATCTTCACGGCTGCATTTTAACAAACATGTGGGAGAAAGCTTGTTCTCTTCAGGCTAGAATCCTAAACAACGCACCCAGAGGCCCTGTGGGAAAGGTCCTTATCTGTCCCAACATTTTTCACTTGTCCCCAGACCCACTCAGGTGACAATCAAAGTCTCCTCAGTGGAAAAGGGAAAGAACAGGAGGACACTTTAAAGTCTGAGGCTCCTGGAGGGCCATCCGAGGTTCCCTCTTATTTTACTAAACCAATCTCCGTAGTTTCCAAAAGGGGGAAAGTGTGCTGCGTAAAGACAAGCAAGCTGGTAGTAAACACTTCAACTGAATGCTCAATAGGATCTAACAGCGCAGCTCAGTTAGCAAAACAAAAAAGCTAATCTAGGGATGTCTTGAACAAATGAACTCAATTTTGTCATGACACACCATGACAGCAAATGTGTTCTAGAGCTTATGCGTTTGCTAAAGCTTACAACGTTTTAAGTGGGTTTCTCACGTTGCCTCAAAATGCAAAATGTCATGAAATTGATTTAATTGGTTGACCTGGTTTTTATGAAATGAGTCACAAACTATGAAGGGTCCCAACTAAGATTTGTATGGCTGTAGGCACAGCTTGCCCAAGGGGAAAGAAACATTACAATAAATAACCTAAAAGGGGATGGGTTAAAGTTAGGTTACTGTCTACCACTTTAAGGGTTAAAACCGAAGGGATGTCTTACCATACCCACTCAGGTTGACCGGGTGCAACCAAACTGGCTGCTGCCAATTTCTTATTCAGGCATTTTTATGCTCCTCTAACTCTGTTTGATCCCTAGGCACTTAGCATCAGTCCACATCATTTTAATCGTCCGTTTGGCCTCAGGTATCTGGCCAGTCCAAAGATCGTGGCCTCTCATAACTTTTAGTTAACCCAAATTCAAGGGAAACAAGTCCACTGCCCTAAGAAAAACTGCATTCATTACAGGGACCTCCGGCAGAAAAGGAGCTTGGGAGCAAGACACGCAGGATCAACTCCAACTATCTCAAGCAGCACAGGGCTGAGAGAGGTCAGGGCCTGAGGCACCTCAGCGTGGAGGCGGCCTTAAGACATAAAGAACCGAGGGCAGAGGGATTTCAAGGGCGGAAGGGAGAGCGTCAAGCCAGAGACAGGCATTTTCTGACACCATCAACCTAAAGCTGCCCAGCAAAACAATGAACTCCCTTTATGGGAATTCGGGGCTCTGGAAATACGCAGCAGGTGGCTCATCTCCGTTCAGAGACTCCTGGCATCTGTGCGTTGAGTAAAATACCTCTAAAGGCCTTTTCTCCAGCTGTGCAGTCTGCCTGTGTCCCCATACCATGCTTACCTCTCCCATACTTAGTCTAAAACCTAAACTGCTTTCAGAGCTAAAACGACTTTCCAAATGACACAGATTCTTATCATTTTATTGAGGAATTTCTCTGCCACCTAGTAAGCCACATCTAACACACAGTAGGTCTCAGGAAATTAGAGATCTGGTTGAGTTAGACTTCTCTGCAACTATGTGGGGTGTAAAAGATGAGCCTCCCGAGCAACATATTTATTTCCTGGAGCTTGGCTTGCTTCTCTTCTCCCTAAACAAACTATCCCTTGGAGATTGTCTCAACTCCCCAGGCTTAGCTTGGAATGCAGACACTGAGTACTTCTGCCAAGCAATGAAGCCAAGTTCACGTCTACGGAGTGGATCTTGGTGTGTGTGTGTGTGTGTGTGTGTGTGTGTGTGTGTGTGTGTGTCTTGACTGCTGGTCTAGATGGCTTCAGAACACCTGTATCATCACAACATCCAAGCCACTCAAGCCTGTGCTGGTTTTTTTTTTTTTCCTTTATAGGACCACCGTACATTTCCAGCACAGTCTTCCTCCCGATGGTGCTAGCACCAAGGACCAGGAACACTCACGCTTTCCTAGCTGCTCCCCAACATGTGCCCACACCCCCTTTCTCAGCCTGCAGGCTCTGCTTCATTGCTGTGAGTTACGTCACCCGTTCCCACACCTCTAGGTGTGGAAGGAGAGCCTCATCACACGCTCCAGGCACTGATGTCTATACTTAACCACCTGGTTGCTGCCTTCCTTGGGTGCGAGACCACAGTGACCTTTCTCAACCACGAATGACCCCTGTCTCTCTCAGACTCGCCTTCCATTGAACTGACGCTTGACGATCTTAGGATAGGATTTAAATTCCTTCATTTTCTCCACAGCAACCTTCCTCACTGAGGTCCCTGCTTCCCCTACTGCTTGGATCACACTCTTTAGCTCTGGTCATAACAGACTTGCCTGTGGTTTAAGGACATGCTGCTCCTGGGGATTCTGTATCATGCGACTTTTGCGCTGCGTGCCGGGATCTCCTGTCTGGCAAGTGTGTTCTACCTACTAGAGTTTAGATACTGACTGTTCCCTGCTCCCCAAAGCCCATCCACAAAAGCTTGGTTTTCTTGGGGACATCGTTGGGGGGACCTGGGGGAGGGCCTAGATCTTTGGAATTCTGTTCTCAACAGTGACTGGGAGCATGGCTCTTGTCTTGTCTTAGCTCTATTCTTGTAAGGTGAACAGTTGGTTCTGTCATATGCGCCGGCTACATTGTGTTGCTTTGCTACAGGCCCGAAGAAAGAGCCAACTAATCATGGACAGAAACTTCCAAAGCCACAAGCCGATATAATCAACCAAATCTACCTCATCTTCTCTCCCTGCCTCTTAGATTTTGGGGGAGATAGGGTCTCTCTGTGTAGCTCTGGCTGTACTGGGACTTGCTCTGTTGACAAGGCTGGCATTAAATCCCCGGAGCTCTGCCTACCTCTCTCTCCTAAGTGTTAGTACTAAAGGTGCATGCCACAGCAGCCACCTTTTTCTCTTTATAGGTTAATTACCACACAACTTCAGTGGTGACAGAAAGATAAACTACACTAACTGTAAGCGCTCTGTGTAACGCTATTTCACAATGCTCTTTTAGCACTGCTCTTAAACAATGCAGGGTACAGATACAGCAGAGCTGTGGACTGGTGGTCCAGCTCTGTCCCTTGCTAGAAATGAACTGAGCAAATTAATCTTTAAAAACTTGGTTCTGTTAGCTCTGCCGGAAGGAAAAACATGCACAGACCTGGCAGAGATATGTTTTTTTTTTTTTTTTTTTTTTTTGTGCCTAGATTCTTCTAGACATTGCTTCTCTCTTGCCTACAGAGAGTTGCTCAGTGGCCACTAACAATTAGCCTAGTGAAGGTCGCTTGACTGACTTGAGTTGGTTAGTGTTTTTTTTCTATGGAAAATGAAGGGAGGTGACGAGAATGGAGGGAACATGCACAACTGCATACACCTGTGATCCCAACAACCAGGAAGCTGAGGCAGGGGATCGCAAGTTCAAGACCAGCTCGAGTCACATTGCGAGAGCCTACCTAAAAATAAACTAACTACGTAAAAATGAAGGCGAGCCACAGGGGCAGCAGAGGAGAGAACGGAGGCAGAGTTTATAGTAGAAGTCAATAGACTGGAAACAATCCAGGTTCTGGCTGTTCCCAAGATGCATGTGTATTTGGAATATCCGAGTGTCCCCAAAATCCTATAATAGAGTCCCCATTTGTGGCTGCCAATCGCACGTGGAGGCTCTAACTGTACTCAACTCTTGGTGTCCATGAATATCAAACCATCAGCATTATGGAGGCAGGGATGGAATCTTACCGGACTAAGGACCAGCATGGCGCTTGATACACAACAGGCATTCAGACACCCGTGAACTTCAGGGGAGAAACAGCAACTCAGAATTCAACGTTTAATGCTCCTTTGTCCACTATAGCCAAGAACTGTGCATCAGTGGGGGAATGGATCATAAAAATTTTGTAACATTTTAAAAATGAATACTATTGATAGCTAAAGAAAAATGTAACCACAAAATGTCCAGGAAGGTGGATGGGTTTAGAGTGTGTATTAAGCAAAGTCACACAATCTCAGAGAGAAAGAAAAACCCTGCACATTCTCCCTCACGTGCAGGGTCTAATACTCAATGAATATATGCAAACATGCACATGTGGGTTCTGTACGGCACGCAGCGAAGGTAAACACTCGGTGACGAGGAAGGGCTGAGCGCAGGTCATTATTGGGCAGGGGCTGTCAAACAGTGCATAGAGCTAACTGTTTTTCTAGTTTTAAGACTGTCAGGGACTTTTTTGGGTTTTGATGGTGGATAAATGCATAGCGAGAGTACAAAATCCAACAGGAAGCCACGTAGCTTCTGTTTCAAATGGCTTTCTAACTGTATGAAAGTACACAGACTTTACACACACACACACACACACACACACACACACACACACACACACACCAAAATGTACAGACTTTGGCTGTGGTCTGGTTATTTTGGTGTGTGATTTGTTTGTGAGCTTCTCTATAAGGAAGTTTATACATTAAAAAATATATATATATATATAAGAGCATTAAAATCCTTCACAAAGCCTAAACCTCCATGAATATAATTCCGTGTAAGGTGGTGAAAGAATGTGGCATTACTCTCCATTCTTAACTCGTCACTTAGGAGGTTTGCCATTGTAGGTTTTCCAGAGGCGGAACAAAAGGGGCAGAAGGGAGGCCCCAGGCCCACAGCACCCCCTTTAAAAGGGGCAGAAGGGAGGCCCCAGGCCCACAGCAGCCCCTTTAAAAGGGGCAGAAGGGAGGCCCCAGGCCCACAGCAGCCCCTTTAAAAGGGGCAGAAGGGAGGCCCCAGGCCCACAGCAGCCCCTTTAAAAGGGGCAGAAGGGAGGACCCAGGCCCACAGCAGCCCCTTTAAAAGGGGCAGAAGGGAGGACCTAGGGTCACAGCACCCTCTTTAAAAGGGGCAGAAGGGAGGACCCAGGGTCACAGCACCCCCTTTAAAAGGGGCAGAAGGGAGGACCCAGGCCCACAGCACCCCCTTTAAAAGGGGCAGAAGGGAGGACCCAGGCCCACAGCACCCCCTTTAAAAGGGGCAGAAGGGAGGACCCAGGCCCACAGCAGCCCCTTTAAAAGGGACAGAAGGGAGGACCCAGGCCCACAGCAGCCCCTTTAAAAGGGACAGAAGGGAGGACCCAGGCCCACAGCAGCCCCTTTAAAAGGGGCAGAAGGGAGGCCCCAGGCCCACAGCACCCCCTTTAAAAGGGGCAGAAGGGAGGACCCAGGCCCACAGCAGCCCCTTTAAAAGGGACAGAAGGGAGGACCCAGGCCCACAGCAGCCCCTTTAAAAGGGACAGAAGGGAGGACCCAGGCCCACAGCAGCCCCCTTTTCCTGCTTCTTGACTGGCACCAGGGACCACACCCTACACTTTCCTCCCCATAACGGGCAGTATGGTCAATGACTTTGAACTATGAGCCCAAATAAACCTACTCTTAACCTTGTTTCCTGTCAAGCGTGTCTGGCCAGGGCAACAAAGAGAGGAGCTAGCACAAAGAATGACAATCAAGAATAGCCTAATTTTAACTGAATGCCAGAGAAAGGCAGCGGGGAACACATCTGGGAACTGCTGTCCTCAGATATTCTGTCCCTGGAATAATTTTAACAATTGGACTAATCATGGTTTATTCTGAAGATTACATAGTAAGTTGTAGCCTACGAATAAATGTTAACCTCGTGTATAAAAATGATTACCGAGCCTCACCACTAAGAGACATGAGAAGTTCACTGGCTAAAAATTTACCAACTGTGGAACACAGGTCAACACCCGTGGCCCTGGGAAACAGAACTTACAGAAGTCTTGGAAGCCACTGGAAATTCCGCAGACTTGAAGTGAGGTAACTGTTTACCACATCTCAGTCTAGAGATTAAAATAGACCTCATTGTTTCAGAGTCCGGGCTGTCATAATAAATGAGCTCTCAATTGCAGAGACAATCTTAATAGCAGATCCAGAAGCATAAGAGAGGAACTCGGGAGGAAGAATTGTTCTTCATAAAGAGAGCATGAGGAAGTGCACTTTTGATTTTTATTATGTTTCCAAATAGCATAGTTTTGAATACTGACAACAACATATCCTTCTTAATGCTAACAAAAAGTACAACTTAATTACTGAGTAATGAAAATAATACAAAATCCTTTCATCTCATATTTGGACAATGCTTCCTAACTTACTAATACATCCCTGAAAAGGGTTACAGAAAAACATTGGTGAATAAGATCCCTGATTTATTTCATCAACAGTTTGGCCAAAAGGAGTGTAAGGCAGTGGTTGACTCACTGATAGGCTTGCCTAGACACTGCATTAACACGTTACCCTATGAAGTGCACTAAAGGCTCACAAACCTATGACACCTTTTCCACAGATGAGCATGGAATGCTAATTTCAGCCTCTGTTGCATAGAACAGTTTTCAAATTTGAACGTGCTGGACTTTCAACTTTTTTTTTGAATGACTTTCTTAAAGGCAAGGTGTGCGCTTTGTAGGGAAATGACTCCCTGACGATTTACCAAACTTTCACGTCATTATCTGAAGCTTGGACTCAAGCTCCAATGAACAGGTATTAGCACATATTTCATAAACACTTCTTGTTTTGTTTAAAACTCTATATTACTAAGGTCATCTCCAGGATACAATCAAATAATAAAAAGGCAATATTGTGCTGTCTTTGGCTTGAGAAAACATGAAAAAATACATAAAATAAAATATTGAATAATAGATTGGAATTAATGGAAGCAGACCCCCCAAGGGGCAAAGAAGTGGTAGGGGTGGGGTAGAAAAAATAATAGACTAAACTTCTCTATGTGTGTGCATTTTAGTAACTACATATCAAGTTGCTAATCTCACGAAACAGGTTATACATAAGTTACATAAGTTCTAAACAATATGGGGTAAAAGCTAAAAAAAAAAAAAAAGGAAGGAAAATGGTGGGAAAGCAGTCTTAACATCTGCTCAGCAGTTTGCTGTCTCACTGCAAATGAGAAAAATTAGCTCACTGCACATGTGTTCCTAGAATATAGAATTTAACACCCATTTGTTTAGTATAGGACAAGTTAAGAATAACATTGCAACTTTAAATTTGAATTACAAACCCCAATGTGGACTCAATTGTTGAAACACAAATAGTTTATAAGTTGATCCAATCTAAGCATCTGGAAGTGTTAGGATGGAAAAATATAGTCTAATTCTCAAGTGACCCCAGGAAGCTGGGGGTCTTAAGTCCCAAGCTGAGGGTCACCTACTTTAAGGTTTACGGTAGCCTGTGAGTGAATGGACACAGGAAATGAGCCGTGTCACCAAACCCAGAAGCCTGTGCGAAAGCAGACTTCCTGGGCTAAGGGCGGGGTTGGATGCTTTAAAGTAATTGGCCCGCACAGGATGCTACGAGATGATTGGTTCACGATGCGTGGGCTTTGCTGTAACCCTATAAAAGCTATCTCAATTCTGTACTGGGGGTCGCTCAGCCCTCTACCCTGCATGGTGTATGGCTGATGGCCCCAGTATACTGGAATATAAAGGACCTTATGCGTTTGCATCAAGACCGCTTCTCGTGAGTGATTTGCGGGGGGGGGGGGGGCGCCTTTCCTGAGTGGGAGCGCGAGGGACCATGCTCTCGTGGGTCTTACAGAAGCAGGCCCTCCCCAGGGAGCTTGTCCAAACACCATTTCTCACTAGGTGAAACCAGGTCGGAATGACACAGTGAAAGGACAAAGTGAGTCAGAGGTTGGAAGGCAAAGAAAACAAAAAACACAACTCTCAGAGGTAAGAGATTATCACAGGAGGACAAAGTATGTGTTTTGATTTGAGATAATTTAAACATTAGGAGCAAACACATAAAATGGCCTTTTGCATGAAGAAAAAAAAAATCTCTAAATCGAGTGATGGTTCAAAGAAGAGATAAAAAACTGTACTGAGCTGCGACCATTAGATGCAAGTACCACACGGGCTGCTTGCTCTGAAAACAATTAAAAGAAGACCTGTAGTTCTGCCCTGGTTATTGAACTGCTATGGAGCGAATGTTTGCCACTAACTGAGGTTCACACACTGAAATCCTAACCCCAATGTGATGTTGTCCCGTGGGGCAGAGGCCAGGTGTGGTGCTGGGGAATATTAAGGTGTGTGACTTTGCTTATGCTGCTTTGTCTCACTCTGTGAAGCTGTGCTACCTGGTGGTGTTTTAGACAAAGAGCTGAATGGCCAATAGCGAGGCAGGAACAAGGATGGGCGGGGCCGGAGGGCAGAGGGGATAGGTGAGGAGAAAAGAGGAAGAGGAGCAGGAGGGACAAGGAGGGGGCAGAAGGGGCCACAGAGGGCCACAGAGTGAGAGTGAAAGTAACAACACTGAAGAAAAGGAAAACGCCCAGAGGCAAAAGGTAGTCAGGGTAACTTACGATGCCATAAGCTCGCTAGAAACAAGTCAAGCTAAGGCTGGGCGTTCAGAAGTAATAATAAGACTCAGTGTGTGATTTACTTGGGGGAGGGGAGGCTGGGTGGGGCAGCCCCCTCAAAAGGAGCCAAAAGACCAAAAAGCAAAAACTAAGCACTACAGTGGTGCGGCAAGGAGCTGTGGTCCCAGCCGGTAGACAGCCACACAGAGGTGAGAGAGGCAGAGACTGCGTTCATGACCAGACAGGCTGCAGGGGAAACTCTGCCTGAAAACAGCAAAGAAGGGGTGAGGACCGAAGTGGGTAGGTGGGGGTGTGGCTCGGCACAAAGGGACCGCCTGGCGTGAGCGATCTTCAGGGGGGAGGAGGGGAGACTTTGGCAGGTGATTAGGGCACAGAAGAGTGAACAGGATTAGTGAGTGCCCCCAAACAGAGACCCCAGAACAACTCAGCTACCTTCCCTAAACGTGGGGACTCGACAATGCAGAGGTCAAATGTGCGCCGCCAGCTGGAAGGTGCTCACAGGGACCTGACCACGCCAGAGTCCAACAACTGTGCACAATCAGGAAGGAGGGACTCGAGATTGTGACCCTCACACAGAGAACTCAGGCAACCGAGTTCAGCTGGGAGGGGGAGGGCTGGTCCTCCCCAGGGAAGAGCACTCCAAACGCCCAGGGTCAAAGGGTCAGACCTGGAAACATAATACAATAACCTATGTACTCAACAGGTTGTATTGATGAATGTATACAAACATATATGCATGCATTAACAACAGTGAAAAAAAGGTCGTGAGTCTGAAGGAGAGCGGGGAGAGGTCTACAGGAGTGTTTGGAGAAAGGGAAGGGGGAAAGCAATTGTTAGAATCTTAAAAACTAAGAACAAAGATCATGACTGCTCTAGAAACCAACTCTACACAACCACACAGAGGGTCCCCAGACCATGACCATGCTAGTCACCTTCTCTCAAACTTACAGCTCCCCCAGAACGCGGAGAAATGAGCTGGTTCTGTTTTTCAAGACAGAGTTTCTCTGTGTAACAGCCCCGGCTGTTCTGGAACTTCCTCTGTACACCAGGCTGGCCTGGAACTCAGAGACCCACCTGCCTCTGCCTCCTGAGTGCTGGGATTAAAGTCTTGGACCAGCGCAACTGACTGGGAAACAAAAAAGCTTTTTCTGTTTTTGTTTTTAAACTAATGTTACTTTGTTATAGCAACATGAACTAAGGTATAGAAAAAGAGCTACAGAGAACAAAGAATGTATGAGCAGAAGATCATGCCACCCTCCACCATGGAACTAGATTGAGGGAAAACAAAACACAGGTGTTAACTAACTCAGGTGGTGAAGGGGCTCAGTGTGGTCAAGTTATGGCCTCCCAGATTGCGTGGGAGTTTAGTGGGGATGAGCAGACCTTCTAGCGGGCTGCGGGTATTATACTCGGGACAGGCCCTCTGATAGAATGCAACCTGACCCACACAGCACAACACCCGTCACCGCTTTTCTTTTGCTGTGCTGAGACATCATAACCAAAGTAAAGGACAGAATCTACTGGGGGTTACGGCCGGCATCGTGAGTGCAGGTGAATTATTTTATAAATACTTCTGCATGTTTGAAATGCTTCAAGAGACATTTAAAACAGTTGCTGCTTTGTTCTGGCAGGCATATAGAGTGTACAAGAGCTGACAGTCCTCCCAGAAGATGAGATTGTTCAGGTAAAGGCCTTATAGATGTCCTCTCCCACATGCCCCGGAGGATCCGAATTCTTCCTAAAATCCACGTTGGTTGTATTAGAAGAGTCTAGAAAAGCTTCAAACTCAATGCTGAACATTGCAAGGGCCCTGATCGTTCAGCGAATCCATTTTGCATTTCTAATATCTTGGAGCACGGAGAGGGGCAAAGGTGACCTTGAGAAGTCATCTTCAGCTTAGTTTCTCCACCCTAGGATGAGGACAAGTTAGCATGTACCACCCCGGCCCAGTTTTATAACCATCTATGAATTTCTGAGCTGTAGGGACTGTGATGACACGGTTAACACCACACAGGCCACTCTGGGGCTTTATTTCTGACAGATGCTGGAATAATGTACCTCCTAATTTATTCTGTATCCCTCAAAAAGAAACATTCATCATTCTTCTAGAAGGCAAGGCGTGGCAAAGAGTGTTTTAAATAAAAACTTGAGAAGACCTCATAAGGACCGAGACATGGTCCTGAGGTTCCTAACCCTCACCCCCACTGGAAGGACAGGGCACCTGCTTAACTAGTGCACCGAAAGGCCAACGAGGATTCCAGCAAAGCCACAGCGTTAAGGATGCTGTCATACGTTCACCACCCAGAAAGAACACACTGTTCCTACCACACGTAGAACAGGCCTCCGGCTATGGGGCCAGGTGTCCAAGGTTTCTCACAACGGTTGTGGTTCCTGCGTGGTAAATCCCGTGCTGTGGGTTTCCAGCTAACAGAACTGCTAGGGTGCCCCGCCTAACGCACCTGCTTGCCATGCAAAAACACTGTTCCCCGAGAGAAAGAGGCTGGTGGAGCTGTAGGTCAAAGACTGCATAGATGAAAACAGAATATGTCCAACAAACTGGGCCTGAAGCTGCAAAAGGGCAGAAATGGAGCCCAGCAGCAGTCAGACACACACACACACACACAGACACAGACACACACACACACACACACACACACACACACACACACACACACACACACACACACACAGGACTGCCGCGGCAGGGGCAAAGGTAGGCATGTCTTATCATGGCACAAAGACCCAGAGTGATTTGATTCCAGCGTGGCAGGAGGTCAGCTCTGAACAAAGATGTTCGTAGGTGTCAACCTTCAAGTACATTTGGAGTTGACGGCTCAGACCCCCCGGGGTTTGCAATGTGTAAGAAGCTGGCCTCTGGGATCTCCATGGGAAGATGGCCAGGCCATCTGAAGTGCCTTCTTTAGTTACATTCTCCTTTCCAACACCAAGTTTCTGAGCGTATCTGAGGGGAGGAAGGGGCTGTTTCGTTTCACAGTCCGAGAGGATGCAAGGTGGCGGGAGTGTGAGGAAGTCCATCAGCTGTGCCTGCAGTCTGGGGGCAGAGGACACCAGAGTCCTCCAGCCACACTCAGGACAGGCAGAGGGCTCGGCCCGTTCAGCCTGAGGTAGAGTAAGAGCCAGCGACCACTATTTTGCTTTTCTGTTCTTCACCTTCAAGTCTAAACCCCAATATCAGCCTCTGGGTCATTTATTTTTCCTGCAATAGAGTGAATACGAGCTCGGCAAACAGAAGTACACGATGATGGTGTCTCTGACAACTCCTGCTCTGTTCAAGGCTTAATCAAAACACTTCCAAAAGTATTTCTCCAGATTTACTAGGCAACCCCCCCCCAAAAAAAAATCCCGCATCTGCACTGTTCTAGAGATTTCACATCCCTTTTAGGGGCAGCCACAGACCAGCTGGCATCATAGGTAGACATTAATCTTCACTGTTGACTTAGATCTCCTACAACAGTGGCTCTCAACCTTCCTGACACGGCGGCCCTTTACTAAGGTGCCTCATGTTATGGTGACCCACAACCATTAAATTAATTTTGTTGCTACTTTATAACTAATCTTGCTACTGTTGTGAATCATAAAATAAATTATCTCTGTGTTCTGGAGGTCTTAGGCCACTGCTGAGAAAGGGTCATTAAATCCAAAGGAGTCATTACCCATAGGTTGAGAACCACTGGGCCAGAAGGTGCATACCTAGGCACGACTATGGGGTGTCTGTAGAGAGAGTTAACCCAGAGGGGAAGCCCCACCCAGATGAGGGGGGCAGCGCACCATGAGCTGGAGTCTCACACCGTATCAAAAGGGGAAAAGGAGTAAGCCAGCTGAGCAGCAGCCATTCCCTGCCCTCTGCTTCCCGACTATGGACACAATGTGGCGATCTCACACTCACGCCATCCAGCCTTTCCCTGCCATGCGTGGATTGTGTCCCCCACAGCTGAGCCCAAACAAACCTCTGTTCCTTAACTTGCTTCTGTATCAGGTTATTTGGTCTCAGCAACAAGAAGTCTCGTATTGATACGTCAGTCATCTTTTTCCCCACTAAAAACAGGACAGGAGCCCAGAGTTAGAACTTCATTCCCCTGAATCTTTGTGCTACCCAGAAACGGTGGCCAGATGTCTAGCTATTACTCACAGGCACCTTCAGAGATGCCCAGGCTTCTCCTTGCGCTTCTTGCTCGATGGCTTGCCGGTGGAGTCTCCATTTTGTGCATTTTTCATAACTAACTCTACAACTTTCCAAATGTTTACTTTTCAGCACCCACCTACAAATGTGCCATCTCCTGGGTGTCCCCTGGACCTACACAGCAGAAATCTTCAGTAAAGCCATCATTTCAATGTGTCCTGTAAGAGCTGCTAACAACTTTAAAGTTGTCCCCTAAGACTTATAGTCATTAAAAAAAAAAAATTGGGTCTCTCACCTAATTGAAGGGAAAGTGAAATGGCTCCATTTAAATCTCCCTGAGCTTTGGGGGAGGGGTGTGGGTAAATTGGACTTTATCATTCTCTGACTTTGGGAGGCCCCCAGCTATATGACCTTTGTGACATGAGTGGTGCTTGACAAAATAAAGGATTTTTAATTACAACCACCGCACTCCCCATCCATCTCTGTCTCTCTCTGTCTCTGTCTCTGTCTCTCTCTCTCTCTCTCTCTCTCACACACACACACACACACACACACACACGGATAGACTCTGATGAATGATAGGTGTGATGGGCTGATATGAGGACTTTTGTTTTTATTTCATAGAGCTGTAAAGAGAATATAATTTAAAACCTGCTATAAGCATTTTATTTCTTCCTTTCTCCTGTTAAACAAAATTTACAGGGGCTGGGTGGGGTGGTAGTGTCTGAATGCTGTAAATACGTTTCTCTTACTGGATGATGAATAAAGCTGTTTCGCCAGTGGGCAGGCAGGCTGTAGCCAGACAGGGACTTTAGGCGGGGTTACCAGACTAGGAGAATTCTGGGAGAGGAACACAGGGTGTCTTGAGGGAGGCCATGTAGCTACTGGCAAGATAGGATGCTGGGATATTCTCCAGTAAGCCAGGACCACATAGAGATACATAGATGAACAGAAATGGGCTAATAATTAAGAGACAGATAGCCAATCAGGAGTCTTAGCCATCAGCCGAACAGTTTATAATTAACATAAGCCTCGGTGTGTTTATTTGGGACTAGGTGAAACACTCTGTGCACAGGAGTCACTGTTTCGGATTCTTGTGCTGAAGCCCAACAAACAAGACCAAACCAAAATAGTCACTTGTGCCAGATGTCATGTTACACAACCCAGAAGGTTGTCACACTGTATCCCTTTTGTTTTAAGCCTCGTGGGAATTGAGTCTCCAATGTCAGCCAGGTTTTTCTATCGCTGTTTCCTGTCCCTGCCCTGCAAACCCCACAGCTCTACTGCCATCTCAAGGGAATGTCCATTTCACTTTTTGGAATGGAGGCTGTTTCAACTGATGAATCAAATAAAAGCAAATTATGTCTATAACTAAACTAAATGTGTTGTAATTCTGCCTTTTGACACCTCTAATTTTTTCCACGTAAAAAAAGGTAACATTAATTTCTCAATGCTTTCCTCTAGTTATATGCAGATACAAATAAACTAAAACCCTATGAAATTAGAAGCTAACTTAGTAACAAGTAGCTGACAAGTAGTGCAACAGGAATTCGTAACACAATTAATAAAAGACCCAGAGACAGATAGTGGGGTCCAAGCTGAAGATCAGAGAAGCAAAGCGGTTGGTCAGTAGCTCTCACCTCTACCTCAGGCTGATCCTGTCTCCACGATCTCTCCTCCAAGCCTCAGACTGCTGCCTCTCCTCAGCCTGTCTGAGACTAATCTCAGAATGCAGCCTGGACACGGCTTTTATATACCTCTCTAGGGCTGGGATTAAAGGCCTGAGCTCCAATCCTCTTTTAGACTGATTCAATCTTGTGTGGGTCTGGGTGGCCTTGGACTCACAGAGAGACCCTTGTGCCTCTGTCTTTTGAGTCCTGGGGTTAAAAGGTGTGTGCCACCATGGTCTGGCTTCTATGGCTAGCTAGTGTGGCTGTTGGGATTAAAAGTGTGTATCACCACTGCTTGGCCCCTAAAGCTTGTGGCTGGTTTTGCATTCTGAAACCCCAAGCAAGCTTTATTAAATCCTAAATAACATGTCACCACAGGAAATATATGGAGTGCATACATAGGCACACTTAAGGAGCTTCCAGAGAAGCACAGATGACATCTGTGTGAGCCGGGGGGGGGGGGTCGTCAGGAAGTGGCTTATCAGGGAACAAGGCTCTAGGCAGCATGTGATCCCATCGTCCTTTCAATTCCTCATTTACATTCTCGTCCAGAGAGAGGCGGGGTGGGATCCAGCACACAGAGTGAAAGGTCAGGTCTCCACACCCCGGGGAGGGGGGGAGAGGGGGGCCCCGGGGACACAGCTTCACAACTCTGCCAATCTACTCACATTCTGGCTCCTCTCCCAGCTCCCAGGTAAAGCCATTGTGTTAGGACTGATACTTGGCAAAGGGACAGTGCAGTGCCTTGCATTTTAAACAGCATGGTGCATTATCGTTAATAGCAGCACTGGCCCCATTTGGGAGGAAGTTAACTGTCTCAGCAAATGACAGAAAACGATCCTTTCACATCTGCTGCCCAGCATCTGAGCTCCGAACAGCCGCTCACTCACACCAGCCAGCCCAGGGCAGGGCCTGATTCCTCCCCAGATTTCAGGGGGCATTGTCTTGTGGAAACACCACAAACACCGCCTTGGATGCTTTGCATCCGGAAATCTGAAGTTAGGAAGTACACCACCAGAACGAACGACACAACTATCTTTCGTGGGATGCCTGAACTCGCCGCCACCAGGTAGAGGGTCCCAAGGGACAAGGGTCCTGAACGCAACAGTGAGAGGAACAACTCGCTGCTGTGCCGCCGCCTTCTGGCCGCCGCCTCCTCCTAGGCTGATCTTCAGCTCAGGAAGGACATTCAGAAGTCAGAGGCACTGAATCAAAAGTGAACAAACAAGGCATTAGCAAGGGGGGGGGTATGAGCCCAAGAGGCAGGCGCTGGGACTGTAGCTGTGTGTTTTTCTGGAGAGGTGAGGAAGGGAAGCTAAAGAGACCCAACAATGGGGACCTTTGAAAGGAAGCCCTCCCTAGGAAGCCGCGCAGAAATCAAGAAGCTAGGAAAATAAGCACAGGGCTCCCTGTCACTTAAACCGATGACTACGGAAAATCGGAGCTTTGGAAATGGCTCTTCCCAAGGTTATCCCTCAGACAAGCAAACTGAGCTGCAGAAACTGACGTGTCCAAGGTCTCAGGGTGACAATGCTGGTCATCACGCACTACCCTCCTGCCTCGTGCGGTTGAGGCCACTTACTGTTGCAAGGCTTAGCGGACTTCAGCACGCCAGCCTCCTTCCTGATAAAGATTAAGTCTTCAGTAGAATCACTGCCTTCTGAGGGACACAGCTCCTTCTCCAAGCCACTGCTACGAAGTCTAATGAGTTACTGCCTCAGTTTCCTGGCTATAGAAAGCACAGGGCTGTTAGAAGTACAGGGCGTAACTCGGACTGGCCGAATGGGAGGAAATGTGGCCACAGCCTCTCTTTGAGGTGTTAGTGTTATCATTTCCCCAGAACTTCCAGGTACACAGCCGCAAGGAATATTCCTAAACATCTTGCAAAAGGGAAGAATAGGGATTACACTTCCAATTTTCCAAGTGAAAAAGGAAAACTAAGTCTGGCCTCTCTTTAACCAGCTCAGCACCATGGAGGAGAGGACTGGGGAAGCTTACTATGACAAGCAGAGTGGTTTATTGAGGACAATATCAACTTAAAGATCAAACTAGACGTCACTGAAGTCCCACCTTACTCCTTCTGGCAAAGTAGGTTGCAAACCTTCCTCCTCTTGTTGGGGTTGGAATGACCTAAGACCTCACCTCTCCAGGCTTATGAAGATTAGTCAGAGCCACGGCAAAGAACCTGGTCCCTCAAGCAAATGCCTGCTAACACATTACACACTGCCACAAATTAGAAGCCTCGAGTCACAGGGGCTGTAACCAGGAAATAAAACACCTTCATTAAAACCGCTGTAAGCTGTAAACGTGGATTGGCAGGAGCCAGTTAGGGTGGCCTCCTGGACAGCTGACTTACTGCTGCTTTTTCAAAGCCGCCTTTCCCTTCTCCCACCCAGGACGCCTTTGGTTTTATTCACGCATTAGAGTGAAAGTCTGGCTTCCCCATTCACTCCGAGGAGTCAGAGCTTCCGTTGCCAGGAGAAAAGCAACATGGCTGTGAGGAAAGAGGTTGCGGGGGACGGAAGACTCGTGAGAAGGACACAGCCGGTCTCTGTCCCTCAGAGTGGACGCAGAGTGGGAATCTAGGGCAGAGTTGCTGGAGGCAGTATGGAGAGCGCCAGCCCGTGTAGGAAGGATGACCTACACTCCTGATTACAGCCAAGCCTCTTGGCATTTCACGGAGAGCCGAGGCTCCATGTTATGCGGGAAAATATTGTAGACTTTGAAAACATTTCGTGAGTCAAAGAAAGCACACTTACGTAACAGACGGGGCCTCGGTGCCTCAGGGTAGCTTTAAGCCTGCTGGACTGCTGGGAAATTCTACCCTGGGGTTTCCTACCCCAAAAGGTGGGCTGGAGCAAAAGTGAAAAAGGACCAAGTGTGGGGGTTGACAGAGAAAGTGAAACCATGCCAGACTCACCAGATCAGGTAAACGAAGGCAGCACGGGTTAGGATATGAGGTGGCCGCTGGTCTGGGAGAGGTGGCAGTCAGGGCTTTGTGGTTCACAAGGCAGTGGTCAGTTATTACACGGCAGATGAGACCAGAGGGAAAGGTTTTGGCGCAAACCAATAGACATTAGGTCATTGGCCCACATATTAGCCTCTGACCTGAATAACTACGGACGTCTCAGAGGGGCAAACTCGACTTGAGTGTTTCCCAGCCACACCAGCTCCTTCCAAGCTTACAGAAGCATTAATGATAGATAATTTTTTACGACTCTTTTGAAGATGCTGTCTTTTCAAAGGAACATTTTGGAAATGGAAAAAATCAAAAGGAACTCAGAATAAAAAGAAATCTGAAAAGCCTTTCTGAGCCTGGAGTACAGCCTTTATAAATATGTACAAGATGCTGCCTTCCCCGAAGAAATAAACAGGGACGCAGTAAAGGAACCCAGATTCTGTAATGTTTTATTTAGTAAATACGAGTCACAGAATAGTCACCCTAGAAACTGCGCCGTGAAAAGTCAATTGTCAAGACGTCAATCATTTCCCACATATGAAAGGCAGAGACTAGGCAGTGAGGCACCAATTTATATTTTAGTGTCTAGCTTAAAACATGTCACAGCAATCTTTTTGAAATGCTGTAGTAGAAATTAATTTCTTTCCGAAGGCATTTGTCCTCTAAGGTAACACAGCATCATAAGCTCCAAGAATGTCTCAAAACTCTAAAATTCATCAACAATTCTATGACGGGAACATTCGCATATTTAACTGTTTAAGTAGTAGCAAGTGTAGTTTTGAACAGGATTATTCAGACATGGAATAATTTATTACCTAACCAGTCTTACTCAGAGATGCTCTCTCAAAAGTACCAAGTGGTTAAGCTGCAGATGACAGAGGCGCATTCTCAGCTTAGCGTCCGTCGCGTTAACCTTCTACATGAAGTCAGTAGTGTCACTCACTGGAAACTGGACGGTTTCTGTCCCACAGTCACAGGCAGAGGGAATGAACAGGCGCACCAAGAAAGGAGGTTTTGGGGGGAAACAAGCAGGTTTGATTTTGAGGTTGGAAAAAATTCTGGGATGTTTTCTAATTCGACAGAGATTGGGAATAGTCCCAGATAAGGATAACGAGCATCACATGGTATGTGAGAGAAAGACATGTGACAGAGCTTGGGAGGAGGGGTATTTTGTCTAGAAATCCAATGCGCTATCCACTGCGCCACAGGGCCAGGTAGAGGGATTTTGTTTCTTGTTTTAAATTGTGGGAAAGTAAATGGGAAAAGGGGGGAAAGGGAGAGGGGAGACCAGCCTGTGGGGACAGGAGCAGCGCGCGCACACACACACACACACACACACACACACAGAGAGAGAGAGAGAGAGAGAGAGAGAGAGAGAGAGAGAGAGAGAGAGAGAGAGGTGTGAAACTATGAATATCTCCACACGGCTGTAGGCTGTATCTCCTTCACAGAACCTAGAAATGAAGGATGCCTGACAGATTTCCCACCCAGGTACAGGCAGCACCTACATTTGCATAGCGGGGAGGTCTGGGTGTCTGAGGCACTTCCTGACTCTGGCTGCACTCCCACTGCTCTGGCAGAGGAACCTGGACGTGCCACAACAGGCCCTACATCTGTATGTCCTCTAGACTAAAGACAAAGTCAGCCCATGGCTGGATTTCAACTAATGAGGCTGACATCGGCCCAGCACCACCTTACCGGACTGTCAAACATTGACTGTTTTCATAGCCTCCTCTTAGCAGGGAACAGATACATGGGTACCAGGACGTGAAAACCATCATCTTCCTTGACTTTCTCCTAGTGTGGTTTCTATTGTGTTTCTTAATTTGCTGCTTTTTAAATATGCTTATTACATTGTTTTAGGTTACTAGAGTCATGGCTTTAAAGTATTTTACTTCTGTGTTAGTTCGGCATATTTAATTCGTGCCAACATCTGTTTCAAATGCTTTATACACCGTGGTTTGGCTATGAAGTGTTCACCAAAAGGCTCATATGGCAAAAGCTTGGTCCCAAGCTGTTGCTGCTGCTGGACCGAAAGAACGCTACCATATTCTTGGACTACATCATGAGGATGCATCTGTTGATGACGTCACACTGTAGGGTTATTAGAGAAGTGGGGTTGGCTGAAGGATGTAGGTCACCACGGGTATACCCTCAAAGGACATTCCCTGTATCTTCAGTCTCTCTCTCTCTCTCTCTCTCTCTCTCTCTCTCTCTCTCTCTCTCTCTCTCTCCCTCTCTCTCTCTCTCTCCCTCCCTCCCTCCCTCTCTCTCTCTCTCTTCTCTCTCCTGTTTATCCTGAGGATCTGCAGCTTTATCCCACCACATGCTCCCAATCAAGATGACTTGCCTCAGGCCCAAAGCAAAGGATTCAGTGACCATGGACCAAACCTTCTCAAACTAGGAGCCCAAGGAAACTCTGTCCCTTTAAATAGCTTCTCTCAGCTAACTGTCAAAAACAAAATGGAGTAACAGACACATTCACGCAGCCTTGCGAACTCAAAGGAGATCCGAAGAAGCTGAGTAAGCTGTCCAAGGTCACACAGAAACAGGCACGCCATGACTGCAGAGTCTAGTGTGACCACTAGACCACGCGGCCTCCATGCTGCTTCTTAACTGCCTCCTCCCGTCTGTTCTGCTGCGACTTGCCACAGATACGAGACAGAAGGCCTTGCCTCCTTCCTTCCCCGTGCACTTGGGGTAAAACCTAAAGCTGTTACCTCGGCATCAGGTTCTCTCAACCTTCCTAGGGCTGTGGCCCATTAACACAGCTCCTCATGCTGTGCTGACCCCCAACCACGAAATCATTCTCATTGCTACTTCATAACTGTAATTTTTCTGTTAGGAATCATAATGTAAATATCTGTGTTTTCAGCGGTCTTAGGCGACCCCTGTGAAAGGGACTGTTCAGACCCCAAATGGGTCATGACCACTTCCTATCGTAAAAACCCCTTACCAGCTGCACTACATCAACTCTCCTGCCTTCCTCAGCCTGGAGGAAGCATACTCAGACTCTAGCCTTTGACAGCTGTCTTCCAACACTCCGTGGCTGTTTTCAATTTATTTTGCCACTGCAAGGCTTTCACACTGATGGGCCGCGTGTATAGACCACTGCCGACTCCAGCTCTCCCCTTAGATAATTTCTGCTCAGCTTTTACAAGTCCGTTTACACTGCCAGCTTGGACCATAGCATCTATCAGTTCCACACCTGGTACCTTCCCACAAAGACCAGAAGCATGGCGCCCACACACAAAACTTGTACACGAATGTCCACACATGAACTTGTACATGAATGCTCATAGCAGTGCTGTTTGCAGCAGTCAAAAAGTAGAAATTATCCAATTGACGAAGACAAATTCGAACTAGGGGCTCGGGAGAGGAATTTAGGAAGCTACTGCTAATAGACACTGGAGTGATGGGCAGGTTGTACTCAGTGGTAATGACTGCGCAATCTGGTGAATTCCCTGAAAACACACAACTGTACACTTGAAAGGGTCAAGCCAAATGTCAATTCACAAAGCCCGCATGGACCACACAGAGCAAACCTGTATCACCTATGCCTTTTATCACATGGACCACAGACCTTAATATCAATCGCCAGCATATACAGAAGCCGCTTATGAATTCTTGCCAAGCTTTTGAAATTTGGATCCTTGGGAATCGATGCGGAACTGCGTTTCTTGCCACATGTTTCTCTCTGAACTTAAATCTGGGGCTCCTGAAAAGTCGTCAGAATCTCCACTGGAGGAACACACCTGCAATGATGTTTTGTCCCAGCTGAAACCTTGCATATACAAGGGAGCCATCTTAGTTTGTAATAAGACGTGGAAATGGTACGGTGTCGAACGCAACCGCAGGCCACAATGTTATCAAGAAAGGAGTCTTGAGGGATTCAGGGCGTGTCCACGGCTCCGGATGCTCCTCTTAACGTTCAAGTCAGGGGAGACGAGACAAGTAATGTTCTTGATTCTAAACTTTCTTTTAATATTTAATTATGACATAAATGAGAGATAAAATGTGATGATATCTATTTTACTAAATGACTTGTATTAAAATTTTGGTGCAGTTTTTAAACCAACTGATATCAACAGACAGCCTACTCAGACAGTGTCAGCTGGAGGCAAGTTTCCTAGTTTAAACCCTTTACATGGTATTTCGTATCTTCCACAAATGACTTCTCTGGGTTAAAAATGACATTTATACTTGCATACATTTTGGCAATCAGTATGTAAACACAGTGTGTTTCTTCACTGCTAGCAAAATCAATAAGGACATATGGAAATTAACAAATGGTTGTACAAATCCATATATAAATCACTGCATTCCTAAGCGGTGAATTATTTGGCAAAAAATATATTACTACAGTTCATAAGTGTGCAAAGGAGGCTTTTTGGTTACTTGACAGATTATTCCAACTTTTAATTCAAATACTTTTCTACTATATATATATATATATATATATATATATATATATATATATATATATACAAAGTCTCCATCTTAACCCTACATAATAGACAAGAAATACTCTGTTTTAAACTGTATTTTATAACAAGGAAGTAAACAATATGTGAAATGTCTTTAAGGCCATAAACCTGTTTTGCAGTGAAGTTAGAGCTTGTATTTCAGCTCAGGTCACTGTGAGCTGGCAGCCTTCCCAGAACTGCACAGGCCTTCAAGGGAATGGGACAGCAATTAGTGAGAGCGAACAACAGTGCCCATGTCACATCTCAAAGCATGTCAAAGGGGACTCGGGCACAGGTCCGACCCCTCTGTGTGACCTCCATTACATCCCCGGCTCTGGTGCCAGGCACCGGCTCCGTGGTCAAGCCCCAGGCCCTTCGGTCCTGTCTATTCTCTGCTAGTCATGGGTGGATAATCCCAAGGCAATGACACCAAAGGACAAGAAGGCACCCAACTGTGCTGCACCAAGGACATTCTCCCTCCAAATCATTCACAGCTGCCCAATACACCATCTCCACTCAGTAGGCCCAGAAATCATCCTCAGCTTGCACAAAAGGCAGCCGGAGGGAACACGGGTCAAAAGATCTGTCCCAGATTATACAGCCACTAAGTAGCAGGACCGAGCCCGGAGCGAGGACCTCCCGGCTACAGGCACTTGATAACACATACTAACCTCCTCATCAACTCTCTCAACATTCAGCAAATATCTAAGTATATTTGCTCCTTACCAGCCTACATAAGGATTATATGGGGTAGACCAGAAAACAAACAAACAGCAAAACTGTGGTCTCTGGCACCGTAAATGTCACAGTGTGACCACAACCTGGGCAGCACAAACACACACACACACGCACGCACGCACGCACGCACACGCACACGCACATGCACACGCACACACATGTGTGCAGAGAATGACAATTTAGAAACCAGACCATTACTGAGTCCCAAGCAAGGTGCTGGCCACTACAGAGGGGTGACAACAGCCGTGGACAGGAGTGACAGACAATCTATTTACTTAAAAACACCGAACCAGGATGCGATAGACTAAGTCTTTGTCATCCTGTCATCAGATAAGTTTGGAAAGCATTTCACAAACCAGAAGTGACAAAGCAGGGAGGTTTTCTAGTTCATTGTGGCTGCTGGCTACCTTTTTATTTATTTAAATGTCAAGCTGTCTATAAGATCCTTTGAGCCAAATATAGGAAGCGTGTACTCCCGCAGACTGATGTCACAGCCTTTCTGAGCTGTTCCTAAGGTTTGTGGTCTAGGAACCAGGCCGTAGCTGAGTGAAGAGCCATCTCCTAGGTCAGCAGGTATTTCTGCGTTAGAAAAGTCCAAGATCCAAAGTGAGAACACTCTCTCCTCCACATACACATGCTTCAAGTAGATGATGTCATCTTAAAAACAGCACGGACACAGCTTCTGTGCTTTATGTTAATTGAAGCATGTCGACATGTGCAACTTCTAAATACCCACCCTTGGGTCTCTACCAGGTGAGAGCCGAGGAAAGGGAGAACATTCCAGAACAGAGAAAGAGTCACTCAAGTTACAGTTTACCACAACTGCCCCAATGTCACACCCCATGCCTGTCCTCCATACATAGGGAAGAGCCCCAATGGCCAAAGTGAGTCCTCACAGACAGAGGTGGGGCAGAGGTGGCTGTCCTGACCCTAAGTGCATGGGCTATCTCAGGCAGAGGTGGCTGTCCTGACCCTAAGTGGATGGGCTATCTCAGGCAGAGGTGGCTGTCCTGACCCTAAGTGCATGGGCTAACTCTTACAGAGTACATAAATGCAAGCCTGAGAGAGGCTCACTTCCTGGTTCAGAGGAAACACCTTAGGTCACATTGTCAGTGAGAGCTAAAAACTCAAGCTGGAAGATGGCAGGCAACAGGACTTCGGGGCACGCAATTCTGAAACAGGAGTGCGTTCATAAAGGTCAGGTGCTATGACGAGGCATTCTCCAAACTCCTAATGAGAAGAAAAGTGAATGTTGCTATGGAAACCAGCAAGATTGCTCAGATCTTAAAAGGTTGTTCAGGATGCTAGAACAGCACAGAACCTACGTCGAAGGAAGGAAAGGCAGGCATGGTGACTAGAGGAGGGTATCATTGACAGATGCGTTTCCTTAGGAAACCAAAGACCAGCCAGGCAGGGTGGCTGACACCCGGGCCCTGTAATCCCAGCATGGGGTGGAGGAGACAGGACAAGGACCGTGAGCTCTTAGGCTACACAGCAAGAACCAGTTTCAAAACAGAAACCAAAGAAATCAAGAGAAACTGCAGATTATAGACAGCATACAGTCAGCAAACCCAAGGTGTCAAGGTTGGGCCCTTTGTTAAACCCTGGCTACAGTCATCTGAAGGTAGGGAGCCTCAACTGAGAAGGTGCCTCCATGAGATCCAGCTGTAAGGCATTTTCTTAGTGATTGATGGGGGAGGGCGGACCACAGTGGATGTTGCCATCTCTGGGTTCTATGAGAAAGCAGGCTGAACGAGCCATTCAGCAGCTCCCTCCATGGCCTCTGCATCAGCTCCTGCCCCCAGGTTCCTGCCCTGCCTGAGCTCCTGCCTTGACTTCCTTCAGTAATGAACAGTGATGTGAAAGTGTGAGCCACATACACCCTTCCCTCCCCAAGCTGCTTTTCGTTGCAGTGTTTCATCACAGCAACAGAAACCCTAACTAGGACATGAAGATAACATCATTTCATTTAAAAAAAAAATCACTTTTCTTGTATATATTTAATGTAGACAATATGATTTTTAAAACCATTTTATTATCAATTTTTTAAAATTCCACATGTCAGTACTGTACTCAGATCATTAGGACATGGTCAAAGGTGGACTCTTTCTGCTGTCGGGGAATATAGAATTAATTTATAATTAACATAGGGAATATATACTGAGATCTTAAAGCGAAGTTTGTTCAGGTAGAAAAGAGCACATGAATATTGATGAGGTGAAATGAAAACCTAAGATTTAAAAAGAAAAAAAACCAAAACCCTGTAAAACAGCAGTTAGTTGGTCCAGAATGAGTCATGTCACCTGGCCCTGTTCTCGCCTTCATTCCAACAGCTTGGGGACCTGTGACCCATTGACAGTTACTTTTCTTCTTGCTCCGACTAAACAGCTGACAGGGAGTAACTTAAGAGAGAGAGAGCTTATTCTTCCCGACAGTTCATCAAGACAGAGAAGTCGAGGAGGCTGGGAGAGATGAACACCCAACCCCAGCCCATGGCACGGAGCCACTCAAATTTAGGCGCTACCGATTAACCCAACCCAAAAACTCCGTTTCAGACATGGTGATGGGTTTGTCCCCAAGGTGATGCTAGTCAGTAGTCACATGGCATTGAAGAGCATTAAGTAAGAAATTAGGGAGGGGAAGACTAGTCTCTATGACGTTTCTGACTGTCTCACTACTTAGTACCCTGGCGTAGAGCACGCTAACACAGAACACAACCGCAGCATGCCCTGAGCAGTGCTCACATGACCACATGTGCCAAAACTGGCTAATGTCCTGTCATAGACCCGTTACTCTGCTTTTGCCTAAGGGACGTGACCTGTGATGTGAACACAGAAGCTTCTCATATCCATGTTAAGAGGAAGCTGAGGATGGAAGTGAGCTCTTGCCCCATGGACCAAGATCTGGCGACCGCTTTTTATTTATTTATTTATTTACAAGCAGAGTCAATAAAATGGGGATGAAATAATAAAAAGACCCGGATGTGGGCTGTAATGAAGTGTTCAAATACAGGAAGGAAGTCAGACGCTTATGAGATGCTCAGCCAGCAAAATACACGACAAAAGCACATGCACAGGCTCCAGTACACATACAAGCGCACTGTGCCGGCACCAAGAGCTCATGCAGAGGGACACACGCTGAGAGGAAGGCGAGGAAGCAGAAGCTGGCTGCGTCCGAGGCAAATGAAGTCAGTAGTTGCACGATACTGTTCACACCCACAAGAGGAGGAGAAAAGGAGTCAGTGACTAAGATAACCCCAAAAGTTCTTAAAAGCCACACTTCACAGACACATTCAACTGAGGAAAGGCACAGGAGACGTGTCCTGAAGGGACAGTGTCAGGAACATCTCAGAGTTGGGAGCAGCCCCAAGGGCCGACACCAACTGTCCGGGCAGCAGGGACTCCATTCTCGGCTCACCACCGTTTGATGTTTCAGACGGAGACTGCATGCTCTGTGGCAGAAATCACATGGCGAGGACTGCTTAGACACCCAACACGCTACTCAGCGACTAGCAGCTCCCAAGTGGTACCCAGTTGCTGACTGTGCCAACTCCGATGATGTAACTGCCACCTACAACTCCCCACACTCCCCCACATGCCAAAGCTTTCTTTCCAATGCAGGACACCGATCCCTTCTTCTGCCCATCTTGAACAAATGGTGCTAGAAATGCACCTTTGCTGGTTCTACTTCTTGCTACCTCATCACCTCCCAAGCAAACACATCATGTGGCTGGCCCAGACTTTGTACGCTTTTCCTACCTCAAGAAATCGACTCTAGGCTCAGTTGGAGATGGCCATTATGGAGGTGTGTTCTTGGCTGCATCTTCCAGGACACACGCCGTGCGAGCAGCCTGCTATTCTGGGCGGTGTTCGTGAGTGCCAGCACCATCTGTAGGACTAGGAGACACTGCCGCGCGTCCTGACTCAGTGAGGTGCCTCGGGGAACGGGGGTCGCCCACATGTGCAGCACTGAACACTCTTGGCTGAGCTCTCAGAGCCCACGCTGAGTCGCTGCCATCTTCGTCTCCCTCCCCCTTCACTGACAGACAGGTCCTTAACTGCAATTTCAGGAACTATCATGTCCCTTACCTCTGTTCACGCCAGCTTCCCCTCCCACATGGGGGCACCCCGCCTCAACGTACCCCTCTTGTCTCGCTTCTCCCATGAATCCAGTGGTACCAAGACCTTCTAGGAAGAGTTCATCATTCAGTCCTACTGCATCTCAGCCCCTAGAACCGACACGGGCACAGAGCAGGCACATGGCATTTGCTACACGACCCAAATATTCCACCTTCTCAGTGCACTTCCTCAATATAAGCGTCGCGAGGCCAGAAGGCATTCTGTCCTTTCTCTGTACCCCTTTCTGTCCTCCTTAGAGTTTGACTCCTCCCTTCTTCGAGGACATGGTCTTGTCTTACAGCCCGGGCTGGCTTCGAACTTACAGCCCTGCCTTAGCTCCCCTACCCAACATGCTATGACCATGGGTCTGTGTAAGTCACCAGACTTCCTATTTCATTTCTTAACACGCTATCTATACTCAAGCAGGCAAAATTATTTCCTTCTTAGACTGCTGTCAAAGTGTGACGTTCAGTCAAAAATGGGGAGCCTGAGGGGGAAACCTCAGTAGGAAACAATAGGCCACGGGCTGGTGGCGTGTTCTGAAGCAGCCGGTTTCAATTTGATACCACTTTTGCTAATATTAGCTTTACCAAAGGCGGAAATAACTTTAGCACATGATGTTTTGGTCTTTCTACTGGGTTTTGAGGAACACTACAGATTCAAAGTGTCTCTGGGGAGACTGGAGGCCGGAAGCCATAGTTTCAAGATCTGATTTAAGATAATGGTTATAGGAAAAAAAAAAAAAGAAAGAAAGAAAGAAAGAAAACAACTCGTTGAAGCTATCTGTGAGATAAAAGAAACAAGAACAACAAACAAATAACAGCTTTCCGGGCTGGAGAGATGGCTCGCTGGTTAAGAGCACCGGCTGTTCTTCAAAGGACTCACGTTTGGTTCCAGCACCTGCACAGTTGCCTATAACCAGTTACGATTCCAACCTGGGAGATCCCATATACACTTCTGACTGCATATATGTCGATATGCTACATCCATGTCTGTTGCCCTCAGAGGATCCCCATCGTTTCGTTGGCATGTGCGATTTGAACTTGTGAATCCAGTCCTCAACAGCATAGTCCGGATCCTTGTAATAAGTCCTTTAAATATGTGCACATCTAGACACATACTTAGTCTCTTTGCGCTTACTTTCTGTGGCCCAACCCTGACATCACCCTCACCTCTTCCCTCACTCCAACTACCTCTATCTCCTTAGCATAATAATTTTCCTGCTCCAATCCTTACCCAATCACCCATGAGCACTGCCACAACCCTACTTCACGTTTTACTCTCAAGGTCCACCCAGGCCTGCAAACCAAAAGCAAAGACACTAAAGGATTCCAGTCTCAGCCCCCCATCCCCGCCCCCACTGCTGCCCCCCCCCCCCAGCTCCTCTCTGAAAGAAGGTGGAGTTGCTGCTGAGCCTTTGTTTTAAGCAGGAGAGCCACGTCCAGCCACAGGTGGCTGGATCTCCTGAGGCAGGATCCACGATTGCTGGCAGTGCAGGTTCCCATTCCCCTGCCTCTGGCTCTAGGTGGCTGCTGTTGGTTGATAGGTGACCGAGGTTTGGGCTCCAGATGCACCAGAAGTTTCTCATAACAAAAACTGACTCCCTTCCAGGTCTTGTAGTGGACATGGAGATCAGCAGAGTACAGTGAGCATTTCTGGGCTTAGGATAATAAATTCCATCGAAACAGCACCCAAACACCACCCCCAATCCCTAACAGGAGCATATGGCAAAAACACATAACGAGACTAATCTACCGACGGTAAGGACAACATACCAGGAGCAAGAAGGCCAAGATTCTGCTCGTGGGAATCTCCCGTGTGTCTGCCCTCCCCACTACCCCCCCCACCTTGCCCCGTATGAACCGGAGGCACCGAGAGTCAGGCTGCCATTTCAGCGCCTGGCAGTTTGAGCATTCAAAACATCTGCCCAGGCTCAAAAACAGCCACCCAAGAAGCATTTTCTCAGAGTTTCCATCTCTTCTGGATAGCTGGATGGATTCTGTGTAATTAGGAGAAAAGGGGGCAAAGGGCCGGGATCATGTCTTACACTCTCAGGGTTCTGCTGGAGCTCTCCTGCGCCGGAAAAGGGCACTTTGTGGCAGAGATGAGACCCACAGACAAAGGGGCATCAGGACCTTGAGGGACAGAGACAATGGAGCCACAGAGGAACGCACGTCTACAGATGGATTACACTGGCCCACCCACGGCACTGCCCGCTAGCAGCTTTCAGATGAGACTGCTTGCAGACTCTGGACTGACAAGTCCAGTGCATCCCAGGTAGAGAGGGGGAGGGGAAGTGGTCTGAAGAGTCAGCAGAGGAACACCTGTGATATCAAGGTGTGTGTGTGCCTGTGTGTGTGTGTGAGACTGTGTGTGTATGAGTGAGACTGTGTGTGTGTGAGTGAGACTGTGTGTGTGTGTGACTGTGAGTGTGTGTGTGTGTGTGTGAGTGAGACTGTGAGTGTGTGTGAGTGTGTGAGTGTGTGTGAGACTGTGAGTGTGTGTGTGAGTGAGACTGTGAGTGTGTGTGAGTGAGACTGTGAGGGTGTGAGTGTGTGTGTGAGAGAGAGTGTGTGTGAGACTGTGTGTGAGATTGTGTGTGTGTATGAGAGAGAGTGTGTATGTGTCTGTGAGTGTGAGTGTGTGTGTGTGTGAGAGTGTGTATGTGTGAGTGTGTGTGTGTGAGTGTGTGTGAGAGTGTGTGTCCTGGGAGTTAGAGCTTTAAGTGTTGTGGGATGTTTCTGGAATAAGCACCCTGTCACCAATGAGAGTGGAAGAGAGGAGATGTCACCAGGGACCAAAGCCAGGACAGCTCCTAAAAGGCTCCCATCCAGGTCTCATCTGTGTTTTGTTCTAAAACTGCAAGGTGGGGTGGGCAAGCAAGGCTGCACGGAAACCTGCATGGCAGTCAGCAGGTAGTGAAGGGCCCACTGTCTCAGCTGTCCCTCCAGGTCCCTCTGCTTCAGGTAGCACGTGAGGTCATGCTCTCAAATAGGCCGGACAGGTAAGGCTCTAGGTAAATCACTAACAAATCAGCATCTAGTTGGTCTTTTCTACCTTGTTCCACTTCCCTTGGGGAAAGGGAAGAGGTGGGTATAGGTGCAGGTTAACCAAAACTAAGGATGTAGGGGAAAACCCTTTGGAAATCCACTATTCTGTAAGACAAAAATACAACAAAAATGAGTTTTTAATACCGGTATCCTTTGATGGGAGATGTTATTCTGTAAATATGTTTCTCATACTGGTTAATTAATAAAGCCCCATTGGCCAATAGGAAACTAGATAGGCAGGGCTAGGAGACAAGGAGGAAAGAGGAAATGGGAAGGAGGAGTCAAGATGTAGATCAGGGAGGAAGGAAGACGCCAGCCGAGGCTCCTGGATAAGATGAGCCATGTGGAAATAATTAGATAAGTAGAAATGGCCCTTAAACAATAATGGTAACTGGCCAACAGGATTGTATCAAATACAGAGTCTCTGAGTGTTATTTGGGGCTCACATGGCGGCGGGACCTTGGCGGCAGGACTGGGAGGCTGGCGGGTAGGAAAAACCTGCCATAACAATCCTTCATGGGCAAACAATATTTCCCCCAACAAGTTTTGGGTCGTTAAATGAAAATCTCAGTCCCAGGCATGAGATATGAGTTATGAGTTATGGCCAGGGAGGTCAAACAGAATAGTCTGTTTTTGGTTGCCTGCCAGAATGCTGAAGATACAATCCAATTTTGTTGTAGGACATAGAGAAATGCAGCTGCAATTGACCTGGAAATTTCCTCCTTGCTGTCTGGTTTTCATAGGGCTGCATGGTGCTACTGGAGACTGGGGGAGTCACCAGTGGTGTTGCCTAGAGGTAAATCCTCAATACCGCAACGCTGACCTACCCAGGACATCTGTCACAATAGCAGTATGACTGTTACAGGCTACCAACTGCGCTTTGATTGGACTCGAGGCCTATTCCACAGGAGGGAAGTCATGTTCCACACTGAGCCTAGACAAAAGCCCATGGCTTGGGAAGTCAGAGGTCTTAGTAGGCAAGAGACTTACTAAGGCTGTTTTGCTAAATGGCCATAGTATCAAACTTCCTTTTAAATATTTAATGTTCCTATGCATACATTAGTGCCAACCCCAACCTGGGCCAGAGCAGTCTTCCCCACATGTGGGCAGCAGTTAATGCAAAGACTTAACAAGAGATTAGAGTGTTGACAATAAGGGACTGTTGAGTGCTCAGCCCTAAAGGGAACATCTATGTCAATTCTCCTCCCAAGTCAGGGAGCATCACAGAAGAGGGGCCAGAGAATACAAGAACTAGAGGCTAGGCAGGAGGCCATGGAACACTGTCTTTGGACATGGTATGGTCCTTATATTCATGAACTCACTTAAGCTACAGTTACCAACAAAGGCGAATCAACATTCCAGCACCAAAGCACCCAGCGGACTATAAGACAAAGTCATGAATGAAAGGGGGAGTGGGCTGCCTTGGAGATATGTGTGGAGAGTCAGAAGGGAGAGGGAGACTTGGGGACGAATATGACCAAGATCTATTGAATACATGTATGAAAGTCTCAAATGATAAAATAAAAACTATTCTAAAAAAAACCAAAAAAAACCAAAAAAAAAATGTCAGGTTGACTTGATGAGGGTGTTCTTCTGTGCATATGCTCCTCTTACTGATTGGTGAATAAAACACTGCTTGGCCAATAGAGGCAGGAAGATAGGCAGGTCTAGGAGACAAGGAGGATTCTGGGACAGGTAGGCAGAGAGGCACCGAAAAGAGATACTATGTAGCCACCAAAGGAGTAACAGATCCAAACCCTTCTCCAGTAAGATAAGACCACGTGGAAATACATAGATTAATAGAAATGGGTTAATAACTAAGACAGAGCCAGCCAGTAAGAAGCCCTAGCCATCGGCCAACAGTTTATTAACATAAGTCTTTGTGTGTTTATTTGGGGTTCAAGGGTGGCAGGACCTGGTGGGACAAGAAATACCAGCAACAGGACTGTGCTTTAGTTTTCTGTATCCATAGCCTGAATCACCATAAGCTTAAAGTGGCATGGATTTATCATCCCTGGCTTTTAATATAGGTATTAGGATAGGAACTCAGGTCCTCTGGCAAGCATTTTACCAACTGAGCTGTATCTGTGGCCCAACAGCCTCCCATTAAATCACTCAAAAATTGACTGGGGGTCCGGCTACCCTTGCAAAAGCCTAGTCACATAATCGGTGTGCTGGTCTACCCAGGGAATGAGGTTACATGTCACAGGTACACTGGGAACTATGGGGTCAATTTACAATTCTGCCTGCTACAGGTGCAATGATAACGGCTTACATTTGACCACTGAGCTATGATCACATGAGATGCCCACAATAGGAGGCCCTACAAGGCTTGCAATACTTTCATATACCACAATAATTTGGAAACCTGTGCCATTCTGTGCTCTGACCTGTGTATACTGAGTTTACAAAAAAGGGGAAAAAGGAAGTTTCATCAAAGCTATAACACTTCTCCGAGGTCACACACAGATCGCACTAATGGGATCAGAATTAACAGAGCATCATAAAGACAATTCTTCACCTACAGATTAAGGTGGGTTTAAGATGGCCTTTCCAAAAAGGCCACTGTAGCCAATCTTTCTTTCAAGTGTGACATTATTTTACCCATGGACATGATTTCTGTAGTCCTTACCTTAACACCTCAGTTAGCTTCTGCTGTCCCGTGTCAGTGTCTGGGTGACATTCACGAGTGTCAACTCTTATTACTGGAGATGGTGCCTGCTTTGCTTATGTTAAAAAATCTTTGTGTGCTGTGCTGTGTGCTATGCTATCAAAGGCAAGGGGCTACCACAAATTACTTTCAGTTTAGTATCTGATTACAGCCGTGTAATTAGAAGCATAGCTACTGTTATTCTTCTGATTGTTACTGTTATTATCTTCATACATACATACATACATACATACATACATACATACATACATACATACGGTGTTAGAATCCTGCAGTCTCAACCCTGTTGGGCCATGCCTAACCCCCACCTTTTTAATAGCACAAGAGGTGGGAATGTTGGGGCTCAGCAGTCTGTGGACCCCGCCTCTGGGCGGGACGCCTATGGCCACATAATCACTACATCAGGCTTTACCTAGCTGCTCAAGCTTTTACCTGGCTGCACAGGGGACCTGGTTACGCATGCACAAGCTCCCCTTTTAAAGCAAGCGCGCCAAGCGCACCTCTCTCTTGCCTCTTGCTTCTGCTCTTTCTCTCTTGCTCTCTCTGGGGCCCTCTCTCTCTCTCTCTCTCTCTCTCTCTCTCTCTCTCTCTCTCTCTCTCTCTCTCTGCTTTTGGTTGGCCACAGCTACCCCCCTTTTTCCTCTCCCCTCTCTCAATAAACTCCACATGGGCGCTGAATCTCGTGTTTGTGTTTCTTAGGCAATAGCAGCTGCAAAAGAACAACATACGGACTCACTATGTAGCAAGGGTTCACCTGTAGCTCCTGATTCTCCTGGCTCTGCCTCCCAAGTGGTCCACACTGTGTGTGTGATTGTTGCTATTGATGATCAACTGAGTGGATTTTTAAATCATCTGAGTCAACCATCTAGATGGTTCTGAGAGGATGTTTCTAGAGAGGCGGGAAGACTCACCCTGGTTGCTGGGGGTATCATTCTAGGGGCTGATGTCCTGGACTGAATGAGAAGGAGGGAGGGCTTAGGCCACCAGCACTTGTCTCTGCTCCTAACTGTGTTGTGATTTGACAAGTTTCAGCCACCCTGCTTCCCACTGCTGCTCATGGGGACACGAGTCAGAAGAATCCTTCCTTCCCGACATTGCGTTTTCCAGGTATTTTGTCAAAGAAACAAGAACAGTAACTAATGCAACAGGTGTGTGCCACCTCACCCAACTACATGTTCCCACTTTACTATATTATTTTTAAGCAACAAGCGAGGTCACTTAACTGGAGCCCTGGTAGCATACAGCCGCTGTGGGAAACATCCACAGCCATGCACAGTAACAGGTACCAAAGCTCAGAATCTTACTGTTCTAATGCTGCTGGCCATAGGGTTTTACCAGAATGAGCAAATGAAACAGCAAATTCACAAAATTCCTACCCATTTACTCAAGGAACTCATCCAGAGGTGGCACAAAGTTCTAACAGGTCGTCATACATATGCCTCATCAAAGAAATGCCACGGAATACTACCATTCAGATATTTGGTGTTTCCAGTATTCAGGGTTGCATTTACAGAAACATAAAGGCACAGAAAGAGGTGAGTGTTCTGGAACTTCTAACACAGGTTACCACGCGGCTTTTAATTGATAAGGAAGAGGGTCATTCTGGCATTCAGAAAGAGGGTAACTAAGTGTCACAGTTTGAATCTGCAATGTCCCACAAAGGCTCCTTTGGCCCACCACAGCGATGTTTAGAAGCAAGGACCTGGAGCTCCTATGGACCTCCGGATGCGTCTCTTTCCCAATGAGAGGTGCTACAATGAGGTGATGGACACTTAGGAGGCACAACTTACTTGAAGTAAGCGGGCCTCTGAGGGTTCGCTCTTGCTTTTCACTAAGCTTTCTCTTTATCTCTTTCTCTTCTTCCTGGCCATGAAGACTTCCCTGTGCTTTGGGGACTCTACCGTGCTATTCTACTTTACCCTAGGCCCCATAGCAACAGGGTCACAGGACTACGGGCTATCTGTGAAATCACAAGGCAAATTTTAAGGAGTTGCTTGTCATGGGTGCTCGATCACAGTGAGAGTAGGCAGACTAGCGTGCCGACTCACAGCGTGGTGGGGAAGACGGCAAAGGGGCAGAAAGACCAGTCTGGCTACCTGTCTGTCCCCATCCAAGCCAGAAATACAGCTCAGGTGCTGTCCAGGGGACAGGGCGTGAGACACTGAACTGATCTAAGATCCGGGTGGTGGTGTGGGGGTGAGGTGGAAGGCAGGGGGTGGGACAAGATTAATACGAGACTGTCCAATGCAGCCATGCCATTGTACGTCCTCCAAGCCTGTTCGACAGACAACACCAGGGCTGAACAAGGCCTTGGGTGATAAGCATGTGTGTTAAGTGCACTAGCTGTAAGAAATGTAGGTGACAGAGAAGCTATAAAGGAGGCTGGCATTGAAGACATCTGTACTTCTGCTATGAACGCTATAAAGAATTGTCTATTTAAAAAAAAATGGTTCTTGAACATCTGCTGTCTATTGTTGTACACACACACACACACACACACACACACACACACACACACACACACCACCCAGGGTTTTAAGTAGCTCCTGAGAGTAAGACAGATTTTAAATGAAGCACCAGTTTACTCTGAAATCTTTCACTGGTTACACTCATAAAATCCACACAACATACATGAAATAGCAAGAAAATGAGTCTAAAACCAAGATGTGGCTGTTTGCAAAGCAGAACCTAGTTTCGTAAGAAGGTGATGATAGCATGGCTTTCTTCATGCTCTCTAGGAAAATGTATGGCTATACCGGAACCTGGACTGCCTAGACTAGGAACTCTGGGAAGGCAGCAACTTCAGGCTCCACGCTTGTCACATTTATCCTGTCTAAGACGCAAGCCATTTCATGATGAGCCACCAGTTTTCACACAGCTAAGAGAAAAGGCTGCCAAGGAAACTGTGATGCCATGTGTCCTTGTCACTTACAACTGTAATTATTTAAAGAGCTTTTACATAAGTTTGTTATGCATCAGTCACATACCTACATAAAAATACACCGCCTAAGATATTCACGACACTTCTTCGCATGCCCCATTTTGACTCTGCTAAATCACTTCAAGCTAGACACTGACATCCATCTTTTCCCATCTGATGTTCTATTGCTTGAGGGTGCTCCCCACCATCCAAGTAGTCAATGATGATCTTCTCAGGATCTTGCTCAGGAGTGCTCCCACCATCCAAGTAGTCAAGTGCTCCCACCATCCAAGTAGCCAATGGTGATCTTCTATTGTTTGGGGGTGCTGCACACAATCCAACTAATCCATGCTCACAAGCTTAGTGTGCCATCTTTGAGACTGGCACATCCTCACCTTGTGTCACATCAGAAGGCTTTCCACACAACACAGAGCCATATCTCTGTGACTGAAGCGTCACAAAGAGTAGCAAAGCCCAGCTATCTAGGCAGAACTCCGGTAGGTCACATCACATTCCCACGAGTTTGTCCCTTATGCTTCAGATGCTCATCCATGAACGTCATTAAGAACTTATGTTTTGTGGGTTCTGGTTCTGAAGAATTGGCCTCCTGGTTAAGAGCACTTGCTGCTCTTGCAAAGGACCCAAGTTTGATTCCCAGCACTCACGGCAGCCCACAACCATAACTTCAGTCTCACAGAATCCACTTCTGACAGCAACAGCGGTTATGTGATACACACAGAGGCAAATGCCTATTCTGATACATATAAAAGAAGAACTTATATTTGAGATATGTTTTGAGGGGCTGTGGGACATCCTTTTCCATCAATTTTGAATTACTTCTTAAACTTAGCTTAAGAGATAGATAGACAGACAGACAGACAGACAGACGGTGGATATGTGCTCATGCATACAGGAATGTATGCATGAACATATTTGGGGAGAATTCTTTCTTTGGAAGTGTTCTATACTTTAAATCACAGCAACTTTTCTAGCCATCAACAATTGTGCAAGTTTTACAGCAATAACTGCTTTTCATAGCAAATGCCCATGACCTTGATCTCTTTATTAGCTTTCAGGAAGATTTTAGAAGCTTCTCAAAGGCTCTGAACTTTTAGTCAGCATTTCCTAGCTGCCTAAACTAAACTTTTACTCAATTAAATCACAGATCACTGGCAAGCATGAAGCTACAACAGTTCCAAGCCAGCAGGAAGTTTGGTAAACTGATGTCTTCTACCCCTCAATAAGAGCCCTTGCAACTTATAAACTGGAACATGCTGGCCCAGTATTGCTCTGACACTCCTTTTGTCTTTCTTGAATGAATCCACCAATTACCCTACTCTGGGGTATGTAATTTGTCATCTGAAAAGCAATGCTTCCACTATAACTCGGAAATACAGCTTGTTGACCTACTTCCCGTTTCATGGAGCTCTTGGTTGATTGTCTTCTCTCTCTTTCTCTCTCCTTCCTTCAACAAAAAAGAGAGCAGTTGAGGTCATTCTGCTCCCCTGAGAGAACTTCCTCTTTTCTCATCATACAGGTGTCTTCTACACATACAGAAACTTCTTGTTTTAGTGTTGAATCATGATTAAAAGAATTTCTTCTTTTTGGGTCATGCAGCCCAGGTTACCCTCCAACTTGCTATGTAGTGAAAGATGATCTTGAATATCTGATCCTCTTTGCTTCTTTGAGTGCTAGGGTTGCAGGTGTGTGCAACAAGGACTAATTTATGTAGTGCTGAGATCAGACACAGTGCCTTGTACATGGCTGGTAAGCATCTAACAACTGAGCTATATTCATGTCTCAGAAGGACATGTTTGGTTTTTCTTTTTCTCCTGATACTGGAGATTAAGTTTAAGGATTCAACTCTGAGATGCATCCTCAGGCCTTCAGGTTTAAAAGAATTAAAGATGTCTTAAAGGAAATTAAACTCAACACACACACACACACACACACAAACTGCTGTATCCATATTTGTATAAAACCAGGAACAACACATATCACTGGACCCTAGCCAATTATAATAAAATACCATCAACAGTAACATACTTCTGACTTCAGAACTATCAAAGTAATTATCAAACAATGAGATTCCACTACGCATAAATTGTACATACAAACATACATATATACATACTGTAGCACAAGTTCTAATAGGTCTTAATAAAAACCCAGAGTCAGATATCAGGGTAAATGGTGAAAGGTCAGAGAAAGTACAGGAGGCAGACAAAAAAGAGAGCCTTTACCTACTACTGAATTCTCAGACCAAAGGAGTGATCATGTCCCTATGAATCCTCAGACTGAATGCTATGAGCTCCTGTCTCCTCACGCCTTGTATTCCTCTCTCCACCAAGCCATATCACTCCTGTCTCTGCCTCTCTAGTGCTGGGATTAAAGGCTTGTGACTCGCTAGAACTGGAATTAAGGTGTGAGACAATAACATCTGGCTCTGTTTCTCTTTTAGACTGGATCAATCTTGTGTAGACCAGACTGGCCTTGAACTCACAGAGATCCACCTGGCTCTGTGTCCTGAGTGCTGAGATTAAAGGCGTGCACCACCACTATGATGGGAGATGTTATTCTGTAAATATGTTTCCCTTATTGGTTAATGAATAAAGTATTGATGGCCAATAGGAAAGCAAGATAGGCGGGACTAGGAGACAAGGGGGATCCTGGGATATTTAAAAGAGAAGAGTCGAGGTGTGATCTCAGGAGAGGACGTGTAAGTCTGGAGTTCTTGGTAAGATGAGACCATGTAGAAATACTCAGATGGATAGAAATGGGTTAATAGTTAAGACAAAGCTAGCCAATAAGAAGCTCTAGCCATTGGCCAACAGCTTTGTAACTAATAGTCTCTGTGTGTTATTTTGGGGCTGACACAGCTTTGAGACCAGACTGGCAGGAAAATGCTGGTAACACCACTGCCTGGTGTCTATGGCTAACTAGTATGGTTAGCTCTGCACTCTGATCTTCAGGCAAGCTTTATTTGTTAGATTACAAAGTATCATAAAACAACATACACATACATACATACGTGTGTGTGTGTGTGTGTGTGTGTGTGTGTGTGTGTGTCCAAAGTCAGACACTGGAAACTCCTTCTATCTATGCACAGCTTTCTTTTCATTAGTGGAGAAATTCTCTTCCCTCCCAGGAATCTGTACTGGGCTTATGTTAGCTTTTATTAGCAGAACGTGACAGACAGAGGGAAGTTCTCACACGTCAAGCCCAATTCTTAACAATTCTTCCACATTCACCTTCTTGGGAACTTGCTTATCACCACCAACTAGCGAAACAGCTTGGGCCAGGCTGGGGATGTAGCAAGCACGAGGCCCTGGGATTGATCCTCAGCACCACTGTGGGTAGGGGAAGCTTGCTAAGAGCTCTATGGCAAACTGTAGTCCATTGGGTCAGATATGGAGAGAGGACTATGCATATATTTTTAAAAATACAATTATGACAGAAACATTATGAACCCACAAAGCCACAAAGCCAGAAGTATCCATTAACCAGAGGCATTCACTGGATACGTTTCCAGTTCCTTGTTTTTGTCACAGATTTCAGAAGTCACTTGGCTCAACATCCCTGCAGATAACATGTATGGTCACTGTAATCACAGCTGCTTAAGGTTTCTCCCTATTTTCCTTCAAGAGCTCTGAAGTAGGATTATCCAGTTCAAATCAACTGAAGCCATCTGAGCAAATACTGCCCAAATAGTTGCCAAGGAACTTTACAGCACCAGAGGGACATATTAACAGATCCAAGATCTGTTTGGTCTACATTTCCTCCATTATTGGTGGACGTCTAGGCGGGAACTCAAGGAGGAGCTTGGGGCAGAGGCCATGGAGGAATGCTGCTTGCTGGCTCACTGAGGCTCATAGCTTTCTTAAACAACCCAGGACCACATGCCCAGGGAACGGTGCTACGTGTGGTGAACAGGGCCCCACAATGGTCAAGATGACCCCCACAGACATGACCACAGGACAACCTGATCTGGGCAACCCCTTTCCAGGCTGTCTCAAGTTGATAGAGCCAACTAGGATGCCTACTCCACTTGAAAGTTTATCAATAGGCTCCAATCTAATCATACACATTGCCTTGAAAACAGATTGAGCCTCCAAACAAACCATCACAATATGTAAGAATTCAATTTCTATGGAAGCACACTTGGCAGGTTTTAAAAGTAAGTACACATGCCTGATTGTTTTTACGCGTTTGATCTTGTGACCTCTGATGACTTTAGTTACTTTTTCCAGGCATTCATCCCCATTTTCAGAGAGAGAAGGCAGCACAGGGTCTTAAGAAGGAATAAGAAACTATGAAGAACTCTGTTCCCTCTTTGCTATGGTGATGCCATCCCCTGCAGTTCCACAGTGTGTCGTCTCTGACCAGCAGGACCTAGGGATGGCTCGGCGAACATGAAGAATTAAATGTCTACTCTCTACAGGAGAGAGGATAAGCCACAACTCACAGGAAGAATTAAGAACGTCTCCTTAACGTGATTGTTTTTTTACATGCAACCCCATTTTAGGAAAGATGACTCTGCATGAACAACCTGATTAATACCCCTGCTCAAACTTCTAAGTTCCTAAGTTGGGAAGGACAAGGACAAAAGACAGTCGGTCCCCAAGGTGCAGTGCTTAGTTAGACCAATGGCACTAACAAGGGCTAGGACAGAAAATCAAATCCTACCCTCCCACCTTTGACCAAGTCAATACATGGTAGTTTAATGAGCCCTATAGGTTGTTCTCAAATCCATCAAAGTCTGGGAACCACTGACCCAGGGAAAGTCAAACCTATGTCAACCAGAAAGGACATTGAACAAACAATGTCCATTCTTTCATCAGTGACTTCATATAATGTAACATACTGGTTATCATTCCAGTGGAGTAATTGCCAGCATTTTTATTCCCCATCAACTCTTCAATTTTATATGTATGTATATATCCCTTCCGTTTCTGAATAAAGCCATGTCATTCGGCAATTCACGCTACATCTATTAACAACCTTAATTAGGTAGTATCTGTGTGGTTAATTTAAGTGATACCAACTGTTACTGGATTTAAAAACAAGTTAATCCTAAATCTTCTAGACAGGTAATTATTTTTGTGAGCTAGCTGACAAACATAGTCATCGGAACCTTGAGCTAAGGACATACAATGCATGCTATCTTATCAAGCACATGTTTACACCCTGCAAAAATTTCAATCACTAGCCCTGCCAGCACTTGGGGACACTCAGGAGGCTAGAACAGAAGGTAACTTAAGCTTAGGAATTTGGAGCTCACCAGGGCAACAGAGTGAGGAGAGGGGGTGGGGAGGGAGGGAGATGGCTTATCCTGACTCCAGCCCTGGCTGCTGCCACCATGGGCAAACCTTGAGTCCCCAGCCTGGACAAAGGGACTGGGGTGGGTTCTCAACAAAGTCCAGTGAAAACCGGGTGAGGTAATCAGCCAGTGACCATTGAGGCTGAACCCAATTTATCTGTTGATAAAGCAGATTCTCTCTCAAGACTCAAGCAGCCAAACAGAGCTTCTGCCCCATGGATGCCAGAGCTCCCTGTGGAGCTATGAGGGTCTGCTGCAGAGATCAGGACCGTGCAAAGGAGAGGAGGCAAGCCTCGCACAGGAGAAGACTCGGGAGGAGAGGTAGAAGGAACAAGGCCTACAGTGTGCAGGGAGATGTGGCCTTCTAAAGTAGCCACACGCCTGGGGACAGGGTGTCCAGCCACAGGGACAGCGCCACTGAGGCTCTCTCCTCTGCTGGCACCTACCAGATGCTGCTCCCCAAAGCAGGGAGTAAGACCACACCCATCCTTAAACAGAGCAGACACTCCTGCCTCGCCTGGTCTACAGATGTGCAAGGGACGCTTAATTAAAAGGGTTACTGTATGTGTGCAAAACGAGGGTGAGCTCTTGTCTTCCTTTTTAAAACATCCCATTGGCTTGAAAAGCAATGGTTTCTAAGTTAATTAAGTATGTAGCAGGAAGTCCTTCAGGCAGATACTTTTAATAATTAATTTTTAATGATGAATGTCCACATATGTTCTCCAAGTGGGCAAAACCGTACAGTGTGTGTGTGTGTGTGTAAAAACCACTATTCTTTTTTTTTAAGTTAAATTTATCAAATGTTCTAAACAATCTTATAAGAAGATGTAAGCTCACTTAGAGGGTGATTTTAAAAATACTTGAGAACATACACAGATCATAGCAAGAGTTTTAGCTTATGCTTTAGTCCTGATGTGTTGCTAAGAGACTATCTTCTTCAGAGCTCAAACACAGATTTTTTCCAAATTTAGAAAACAGGCAGAATTGGGGGGAAAAAATCCCAAAAATAAAAAACTTCAAAACAGCAGCCAGATAAAGGTAGACATTTATTTGGTAACTATCAACCCACATTTTGCCAAACAACCTCCTGAAATGTAATGCTGATGGCCGGGGTGACTCACACAAGCTCCAGACCTTACGACCTGTGGCTAAATGGGAATCTGCTGGGTGAGTTCACACACATTCAAGTCTGAGATCCATCTGTGTGGCTCACACGTGAGGCAAGCCAAAGAGAGGAAAGAGGAACAGTCGGCTGCCATGCTTCTGTGGTGATGGAGACAAGACTCCTACCCCTCTGAAAGCCTAAGCCCAGTAAAACCCTTTCTTCGGAAAGTTGCCTCGATCATGACGTTTTATCCAAGTGACAGAAGAGTAATAACGCAGGGCCTTAGGCGCTCTTGACTTCTGAGTGTCAGGGTTGCACATGACCACTGGGCGCACCGTAGCCACAGTCCGTGTGTGAAGCTGAGAAGGAACAAGCATGGACAGCAATGCAGACTCCTGTTCAATAATTCAGACATCTAGGCAAATAGGATAGTCTTTATTCCACTAAACAGATGAAGCACAGACAGCTCCAATCCCCTCCACACACACACACCACTCCACAGTTTTGTAAAAAGCATCACAGCTGCCATGGGAGGAATACTGGAAACCCAGGGGCTGGACGAGGATGTTTATGTCTATCCTGATCCTGTAAAGACCCTAAGCCCCAAGATTAGGCATGGGAAATGGGCCTTTGGGGGTGGTCAGATTATTCTGCAGAGAAGAGGAGGAGGGGTGGAGGGGAGGAGGGGAGGAGGGAGGAAGGGAGGAAGGAAGAAATATATCTCATGAATGAGATCGGTGTCCCTGCCACATGGGACCACCGTGAGGAGTTCCAGTAAGCAGTCTAGAAGCAGGCCCTGTTTCAGCCTGTCAGCCTCCAGGCTGAAGAATACATTTCCGTTTTCCTGAGCACCCGGTCTGCGGCAGCTGCTCTCACAGTCCTAGCAGCCCCAATTCTGCCACCTAGCTACACTCAATTTCCTGAATACATATTTCTTCCTTAGGATAAGAGGGAAGCTATGCATGGAAAAGGTTGGCGAGGCATGCATGCATGCGTGCATGTATGTGCTATCGAGGTGTGTGTGCATGTGCGTTCCTGTGTGTGTGTGTGTGTGTGTGTGTGTGTGTGTGTGTGTGTGAGAGTGTGTGCATGTTATCGGGGTATGCAGGTGTGTATGTGTGCGCGCGCGCGCACGTGTGGTAGCGAGGTATACTGTATGTATGTATGTATGTGCCAATGTGTCCCGAGCATCATCTGTATGTCTTAGGCATGCCCTTAAACTGTCTCCTAATCCTCACAACCAGGAGATGAAGATGCTGGGTACCACGGGGGGGGGAGTACAAGATTAATGTGCTTCCAAGCATTCCTGTGGAACGGCCACACCAACCTCAGCAATTCTGTTTCTGTGCCCAGGAGCAAATATGAAGTATGAGCATCCTCTTCCCTCCCACATATCTCTGCCTCCATATGCTATAATGGTATGTTCACGCTCCCCTCAGACCTCATCCTTGGCAGCAAACATGACGGCCTTCCTATCACCACCACCTCAATACAGACGAGAGTGAGAGAATTTGGAGGCTAGAATGTCAGGGTCATTCATTTTTATTTCCACATAAATTGGTGTCTTTTTCTTACGATTCAGCTCACTCAGAACAAAGATTCCAGTCCCGTGGGGATGTGCCTTCCAGGCCTCAGCTACACAATGAATTCATGGGTACCATATGTCCCCAGTGGGTACCAGCCAAATCTCCAATGCCACTTCTACAAAACCCTCAGGAGGTGGGTTTACATTTATAATGAAGCAATGGCAATTATGAGCCATTGAACCCACTTAGCTCTTGTGTTTCTATTTTTAAAGTTCTTGAATTAGAAGGAGAAAGACTGCGAATCATTAATGATGGGACTCGCTGTCTAGTTTCATAAAAAGCTTGCCACTTCACATATGAAACCTGCTGCCAGCCAAAGAAGAAACTGGCAATGTGTGCCTCGGGCATCAGAGGCCTTTTGGGTGGGATTGTATTTTTCGTGCTGTTGAGAACTGCCAGTAGCACTTACTTCAAAATCACAGACATCTTTATAGACTCCGTATATAAAGAGCAAACGGGTGAAAACACTACTGTTAAGGCAGCCGAGTACGATTCCAAGAGCATAGAGGTTTTGCAAGTGAGACACATCCCTAACAACTAACGAATATCCTTCCTAATGTGATGGCCAATTAATGACTACTTAGAGGCTGAAAGGTAAGATGGTGTGACATCCTGTACAGGACAGGCTGGGTTCGAGCAGAAGGAGTCTATGCTCCAGGAACACTTGGAGCCCTGGATGCCATGTACCCTTACAGCCGCAGGGGACACCCATAAGGGATTTTGAGCTTTTGAGCTGTAGGTGAAGGCAAGGAAGACAAGTTCTCCCGGTGACAATTTCAGACGTGAGCCTCTAAGGTTTGAATATAATTGGATGGCAAAGCAGAACCAATGAGGGATAATCTAACTGTTTAGAGCAGTGAGTGGCTCTCAGCCTTCCTAACACCGCGGCCCCTTAATACAGTTCCTCATGTTGTGGTGACCCCCAACCATTAAATTATTTTGTTGCCACTTCATAACTGCGATTTGTTACTGTTATGTATGGTAATGTAAATACCTGTGTTTTCCAATGGTCTCAGGCAACCCCTATGAAAGTGTTGTTTGGGTCCCCAAAGGGGTCGAGACCCATAAGTTGAGAAACACTGCTCTAGAGGATTCTTCTGCAGACAGCTCAGAAGGATAAATAACCAGAACATGAAGCACTTTAAGTTAAAGCTTAAAAAGAAAGCTTTCAAAAGACATTTACAGAGCAGACTCTTGATATGGGACGTCCTTCAGTGTGCTGCGAATATGCGTCGTTTTTATTGGTTGATAAACAAAGCTGTTTCCGCCAATGGATAGACAGAATTAGCTAAGTGGGAACTCCAAACAAAGAGGCAGGGAGAAGAAAGTGAGGAGATGCCATGTAGACACCAGGGAGGCAAGATGTCAGGGCATTACCCGTAAGCTGCGGCAACGTGCTGGTGTACAGACTGGTAGAAATGTTAGTCATTAATAGGCCAAGCCATTAGCCAAACAATTGTAAATATATATTAAGCCTCTGAGTGGTTATCTTATAAGCAGCTGCAGGGACGGGATGGGCAGAGAGAAACTGGCCCCTCTACAGACTCTGTGTCTTGTTTGTTTGTGACTGTCCAACATTAGATCATTTCCCAGACACAGCTCACAGCCCCAGGACACATATGCTGTCCTCTTTCAACACCGTAGCAGGCAGCAAAGCTCTAATAGGCTACCCCCCTTAGGAGCCACCCCCATGGAAGCCTCCGAGGTTCAGAGTCATGTTAGCTGGGGCCTTTGGCCAAGTCACTTAGCCCTAGGATTTAGCTCTTTGAGACGACAATGCTGAGCCAGGCTTGGTTTGAGGACTAATGGAGACAATCGGCACCCAAGACCCAACGCTCAGATTGCTGAATATGATTGGTTAGGCACTTAGCTGTGATGTTTACTACGGCTAAGAGAAAGAGAGAATGATGGTGGGAATGAATCCATTGAGCACCATATTATGTAGTATTTTCTGATGGTCAGAAACACCAACCACAGAGACAGCCACCTTGGCCTACCTCCTGCAACCAGTGAGATGCATTAAGTGGGTCAGACAAATCCTACTAGCTTAAGTGTCTCACCATGGCTTTCCAAAGAGCTGCCTCAGTAGCAACTAAGTTACTGGGTTTTTTTAAAGGCAGCAATCATGCTGTCCATCATGGACAACTTGGGCTGTGTGGCAACACTGAAGGGTATCATCGGTTCCATCCGGGGTGACATTGAAGCAGACCAGATCTGCCCAGTGTACCCAACCTCACGGACATCACATCTCAGAAATCACAGGATTCCAAGGTCTCCCCATCGGAAGCAGCCACACTCCTCTCTTTAGATGCTCCCATCAGCATCAAGTCTGAGAGCCTCTTGACTGCTTTAAGATTAGCACGGAGACAGCTGGGGGGCAGGGGGGGGGAGGGGTGTCCATGTCGAAACTCGAAATGGAGAGCAGGGAGCTGGCTGAAGACAGCACCAGGAAGTCAAGCAGATGAGTGGGCCAGAAATACCCCCAATCTGGATTCTAAGACTCCCACCCGTGTGTAGTCGCCAATGCTTTTGTAAAACTTGAAGGGAAGAGCAAAAAAAGAACGTTGGGGAATAAAACTGATTTTGGCAAAACAACAACAAAAACCCCACAAATAAACAACAGGAGGGAGCTAGAGCCGAGGGCCAGGTGTCAACCATGAGGGTGTAAGAACATCCTCCAGGGGTTCAGACTAGTCAGACAGGAAGCGGAGACTACCCACCATCTCCAGTTTCTCTCACAGCACAAGAAAATGAGACTTAAAAACTCCACATGAGGGCTGGAGATGCAGCCCAGTGCCATAGTGAGTGGCGACCTGAGTTCAATCCACAGGACTAGAAAAAAAGTAGCAACTAAGACTTGCAAATTTGGTATATACAAAGTAAGCAGAATTGTATGTAAACCCTGGTGTGTGTGTGTGTGTGTGTGTGTGTGTGTGTGTGTGTGTGTGTGTGTGTAGAAGGTACAGAGTTTGAAGCCTTTGAAAAATATTAACTTGTGGTAAGCTAGAAATGTAGCTCAGCTGGCCTACTATGCACAAAGCTCTGACTCCAGTCTGCCGTCCTGTGTAAGCTGGGTGTGGTGGTAAACACCTCTTATTCCAGCACTTGGGGAGTGGAGGCAGGAGAATCTGAAGTCTAATGCCACTCTTGTCTACCTATAGAGTTCAAGGCCATCCTAGGACATACAAGATCCCCACCATATAATCCATACACACATCCACACATTCATCCATCTATCCATCATATGTACATATATGTGTGTGCACGCATGCGTGCGTGAGCTCAGTAACTAGGTCTTACAGAAACATTCTTCCAAACAGACTTATAGAGAAGCCATCAGTCTAGACGTAGGTGAGAAACTCAAGGGCAACTCTGAACCACTCAAGCTAGTTGCTGGGTAATGTATTCCTGAAAGGACGCGTTTCTTTTGGAGTCATCATATCATCATGGATCTGAGTGATGGACTCTTACATCAGGAAACAGACTATGGAAACGTAATACACACTTAAGTTGATCGACACTGTCCATATACTGCTAGGATCCAATGGTGTTGTGTGCATTACTGGTATTTCTTATATGGACGGGGGGGGGGTAGATGGGACTTCAAAAGGGCACGGTGAGTCATCACCAATGCAAAAAGTGACAGTGACGAGAAAGGTCTAAAGACACAGCTGTGGCATAAAACTGTCTCTTGATAAAGCAAGTGTCCTGTGGACAAGTAACCACAATGCCCTGCCTGCCCCAGGAGAGGGGGCTTGTCAGAACGCAGCAATTTGCGGTTCAGGATATGGCTGTGGGCAATAGTTCAAAACCCCAATACTCACATAAAGCCAACCCTGGCTGCATGTACCTGTAACCCTGGCACTGGGTAGCAGACAAGGCATCCTAGAGCTTGCTGGCCAGTCTAGCCCAAATGGCAAGCTTCAGGGTCAGCCAGGGATTCTGCTGAATAGGCAGAGTGTGATAGAGGTGCCTGACATCTCCCTGTGGTCTTTGCATGCACAAACCTGTGTGCCTACACTACAGCACAGGCATGCATACACACACACACAGAGGCACACACACACACAGGTACACACACACAGGCACACACATGCATACATACACACACATGCATACACATACACACATGCCTATACACACACAGGCACACACACACATATGCATACACACACACATGCATACACACACAGGCACACACACATGCATACACACATGCATACACACACACACAGGCACACACACACACACACACAGGTACACATACAAACACACACACACAGGTACACATACACACACACATACACACACAGGCACACACACATGCATACATACACACACATGCATACACATACACTCATGCCTATACACACACACAGGCACACACACACACACAGGCACACACACACAGGCACACACACATGCATACACACACAGGCATACACACATGCATGCACACACACACATGCACACACACACATATGCATACACACACACAGGCATACACACACACAGGCACACACACACACATGCATGCACACACACGCATGAATACACACACAGGCACACACACATGCATACACACATGCATACACACACACAGGCACACACACACACAAACACACACACACACCAACGTAGAACTGTACATGTTGCACCCCGAGACAAGGAAGGACACAGACGTTGCTGTCAGAGCTCCAATCGGCTAGAACAAAGGCAGAAAGAATGGCCTGTCCTGTTAAAGGACAAAGAAGAGATTGCAATGACCTATAGTCTGAGAAGCTGCAGCCATCCGTCACCACCCATTAGCGTCAGCATGAGCTCTGTATCGGAGTGAACTTGGCAGTCTTCCTTTCCTCCACATATATAAAGCAGTCATATGTACAAAGCCGATATCTTAGTATATGAAATATTGATTTCTTGGGGGAAAATCAATCCGAACCTACTCACTTTACAAGAAATATTTTCCATCTCTGTAGCTCGATAGCTATGGCAGGCCTGGCTCACGCAGCGATACTCCCAAGCTCCCCCAAGAAGCTGGGCTAGTGATCCCCCTGCCTCAGCCTCTCAGAAGCTGGAGTGAAAGGTGTATACCACCACATCTGGCTAGCACCAGGTTTTGGCAACAAATTGTTCCTCTCAAAAGGAACCAGCCGTTTTGTTTGGTTTGTTTTACCCCAATTAGCATCACATAGAGTTCAGGCTGGCCTCAAACTTGCAGTGAAGACTTCCACACCTTGATCTTTCTGCACCAGCCTCGCAAGTGCTGGGATTACAAACACATTCCATCACACCAACAGGAAGCAGGGTTTTGGGGGGGATAAATAACCACCTGCCCTGGGGCGAGAAAAAGAACCACGGTTGGCGAGTCTCAAACCGGAACCAGCAGAGAGACGTACAAGGATGCCAGGGACAATGGCCCCCAGGATAGATCGTGGGCCAAGGTGGGACAACACGGGCACCGAATCAGTAAAGCTGATCCCAATGTGCAAGGCGCAATTTTCATGACATCCACACAAGGCAACACAGTACACACGGTGAGACGGCCATCATATAAGGGACAAGGAGAGTTGCAGTCGGTGTCTCTCTTCAGTAAGCAGAAGGCTGTGGGGAGGACTGTTCCTCCAGGCAAACATTTATCTGTCTGTATAGAGAAGGTGGGTGTGGTGGGTCAGTTAGACCAGCTCCAGCACAAACAGATAGCAGAAGGCCTCAGGATACTTAATTATCAGGGGAAGGAAACCCAGCAGCGTGTCAGTGATGGATTGGCTTCACGCTGTAAGGGTGCGTTCTGTGCACACACTCTGTCGTCCTATCCTAGGAGATGGTTTCTGTAGATGCCTCTACTAATTGGAGGTAAGTGGTGATATGTTAGCATATGTTAGCTTGAACCACTGCAGAGCACCAGGTAAAGGGGAGGAAAACTGAGTCATGCAACCCAAAGCCTTCTGGGATAAGTACTGTGCGATCGACCAAGACCTGTGACTAAAACCATGGCCCCCACATCTACCTGAACTAACAAACGCACACAAGTGTTCAATGAAGGTAGGCGGGGGATGATCAGTGGCTTAGATTAGATTTGATGACCTTCCAGATGAGCAGAGATCAAATCAGCTGATGATGAGATCAGGCTATCTCAGCTGGTCAGACACCATCCCCAAGTCTCAAAGGCTCCTGTGACTGTGGGCACAGGTTATTATTACATTGCACCTGACCCCAGAAAAGCCTCAAAGTGCATCTCGATCTGACACTAGAGTTTATCAAAATATATGTTGCCACAAAGGTAGGAAAGTGGACAGGGTCAGGCTGGCAAATAAGCTGCCGTAGTGGGGGCATTTGAGGACAGGGTTCCACGCACAGAGCATTTTTAAGATCTGAGTCTCTGTACCATGAGCAGTGCTGGGATGTGCAAAAGAAACAGCACTGTAGTTTAAATGGCTAAATGACTTGCAATCCATGTTTACACAGTCACAAAACTGGCTTTCAAAATCTTAGCTAGACAAAATCTTAGCTGCAACACAGATGCCAGAAGGTGCTCATCCCCCCTCACCTCCTCCCCATTCCCCTACCCCCGAGAAGAAAACACCTGGGACATTAATGGATACCTAAAGTGGGTCACCAATGGACTGTCCAGAGAATGTAAACTGTGTTTCTCCACCCAGGAAAGGCTATTCAGAAATACGCTAATCTACTTGTCCGTTACAACGACCCCAAGGGGACAGAAAGGAAAAGTAACAATAGAGGGGAAAACAAGAGACAAAAAAAAAAAAAAAAAAAAAAAAATGCCACGGCCAGAGTCCCTGCACAGTCTGTTTATTAAAAGTAGGACATGGGGATAATGGGAAATTAGGTGCAGCCGACCCCCAGCGCCCATCTGTTGCACAAATGCAGACAGACGTGGAGAGCAGAGGGCCCGTTGCTTCTGCTCCTGCTTTGAATAAAACGAATGTGAACGGCGCAGGACGCTAACGTGCCTAGAGCAGTGGACTAACCCAGCGGCCTGTTATGTTAAGACAAAGAGAAGAGTGTCCGTTCACTGGACACCAACATGCACTGCAGGGAAACCAGGCCCTTTACCCTGTCCTTTCATCACCACGAGTCTGGGAAGTTGGGGATCGTCACCCTCGTGTTGCAGACAGGGAAACTGGCATTCTAGCAAAATGAATCAACTGCCCAGGGGCATGGGAGAACGGAGTGTCCAGACTCGTGTGCAGTCTGCCGGCCAAACTGCATGCTCGCTGGCGCGCGCCTTTGGTCCCAGCGCTTGGGAGGCAGAGGCAGGTGCATCTCTGTGAGTTTGAGACCAGCCTGGTCTATAGAGAGAGTTCCAGGACAGCCTCCAAAGCAATACAGACAAACCCTGTCTCAAAAAACAAACAAACAAACAAACCAAAAACCTGCATGCTCTTCTGATGACCTGGGGCTGGCTGCGGGTCCTCGGTCCCAGTTTTTATGTTGGCTTGTCCACAGGTTTGCTGTGCGCGCACATGCGCACACACACACACACACACACACACACACACACACACACACACACACACACACACACACACACACACACACACAGACACACACACAGACACACACACACACACAGACACACACACAAGACACACAGATACACAGAGACACACACACAGACACACACACACAGAGACACACACACACACACACAGACACAGACACACACACACACAGACACACACACACACACAGACACACACACACACAGACACACACACACAGACATACACACACGCACAGACACAGACACACACACACACACACACAGACACACACACACACACAGACACACACACACACACAGACACAGACACACACACACAGACACAGACACACACACACAGACACACACACACACACAGACACACACACACAGACACACACACAGACACAGACACACACACTCACACACACACACACAGACACACACACAGACACAGACACACACACACAGACACAGACACACACACACACACACAACACACACACACACACACACACACACACACACACACACACACACACCTGCCACCTTAGACTGAGAATCAAGTTGAGCACTTGATCTGACACTCAGCGCCTAAAATGTCAGCACAAATATATCCTGGTCCAATCTTTTGTGTCGATCCAGAGTGAGCTCTCTGTGTGACTAGGAAAATTTGGCTGCCCACCTGGGCCAACAGGAGTCACAGTCATCACAAGTGTTCTTGCCGGACACATGTGATCAGCCAGCCGTACCAGGCTCTTCCACTTCGGGCCTGGGAAAGAAGACAGCGTGTGTGCTTTGCAACAAGCATCCATCTCCACGTGATGCCTCTCACCCTCATCACTGTCCTCACAGCACTTCTTCTCATTCTAACAGGACAGAGGGCACAAGACGTTAAAACTAGCCTCGGATGTTATGAGAGCAACACCAATTAAGATCATTAAAAAAAAAAAAAAGGCTCAAGGCAGAAAAGAAATTAACATTCCATTTGTTTTAAAATGTAAATCGAGAGAGGAACAAATTCTGAGGACAAGCAGAGGCCAATCTGCTTACTGAATTGCTTCATTCACAATCATGCATATCTAAGCAGAAGTGAGTTTTGCTTATTGTTATTTCATCAAAAAACTATTTAGCCAGGCGGTGGTGGCGCACGCCTTTGGTCCCAGCATTCAGGAAGCAGATGCAGGTGGATCTCTGTGAGTTCAAGGCCAGCCTGGTCTATAAGAGCTAGTTCTAGGACAGCCTCCAAAGCCACGGAGAAACTCCTCCAAAGCCATGGAGAAACCCTGTCTCAAAAACAATCAAACAAAAAGGAAAAAAAAAAAAACAAAACAAAGAAAAAACCAAACCCATATAAAGAGGCATTTTTGTTTTTACTGACTATCTGGACTCTTGACCGTATTTGAGTAGAGAAAAACAACTAGGAAGGGTATAAAGCTTGGCAGGGTGTCCAGTGTATTTGTGTGCTGGCTTTTTAGCCAGAAGTGTGTTGTGTCTCCGAGCCGTGGTGACTCCACTGGGAGCAATGGATTTCTAAGCCAGCTCCCTCCCGCTAGAGTTGTTGGAAAAAAGCAACAAACAACCGTAGACTTGCTCTGGAGGAACTTCCAGAGTGGGCAGATGCTAAACTGTTACAAACAACCACTCACCTCACCCTCCGGCTCAGCTTATGTTGCTATAGCAAAAGATGTGGGGCCAGTAAATTAATTTTTAAAAAGAGGCTTCCTTGGCTCTCCGTGTGGAAAGTGAGAACCCTAGAATGTGCCAGCAGCATATTCTGGGCATTTGGTGTGGGCCCTACGGCTCCATCACAGCAAGGCAGAGGGTATCACGTGGGAAGACATGTAGTTGGGCCAGAGTGGGTCTCGTGGGAAGCCACCAGTGTCACCATGGAAGTCTTGCCCTCATGACCTCATACAATCCCAATTACTGCCCTCATTTCCCCACCTTGAAGTGCTGTCAGGAGTAAGTTCTACAACACATTTTCTCAACTTTAGGATGCATGATCTCTCTTACCTGTTTAGTCATCCCGAGTAGCTGGTGAGTGGCAGCCACCCCTGGACCATGGTTGACGGGAACACACTAAAACCATCAGGCGGAAGTGAGCCAAGGAGCATCAGAGCCCATCCCTGTAAGAGCACCAGATGCCATGTCTTCCTATTGAAAGCGGTCTACTGTCCATCAAGAGTCTCAGGTAACATATAGTCACCCTGCTCCTCTTCTCTCAGATGGTTAAAACCCTTCTGATGGGAGATGTTATTCTGTATATATGTTTCTCATACTGGTTAATGAATAAAGCACTGTGGCCAATGGGAAAGCAAGATAGGCGGGGCTAGGAGACAAGGAGGAAAGAGGAAGTAGGGGGGAGGAGTCAACATGGAGAGACTGGAGAGGTAGGACGCCAGCCTCATGGAAATACTTAGAATAGTAGAATTGGGTCAATTATTAAGACAGAGCTAGCACATAAACAATGATAGCAACTGGCCAACAACACTGTATCAAATACAGAGTCTCTGCGTGTTATTTGGCACAGCTGTGGGACCAGACTGGTGGCTGGGGGATGGGGGGAGCTGGCGGAAAACATACACGCTACATACGCCCTTCCTTCCATCCTCCTGTCCTGATGCATCCAGAAGCCTTTCATTTCCGCACACCCTCCTGTGCTGTTACAGTGAACAAGCCAGTGTCATCATTTATCAGAAGGCAGGCAGTGGTACCCAACTGCTCTCCCTAGTTTTGCTCCAGCCAGGTAGATTTTTATCCCCTACAGTGACCAAAAACACCATTCGAAAACAATGAGTTTCCATCTTCTGTCCCATCCCTGAAACTGACTGCCCCTCTCCACCTCGGCTCCTGGTCTCGTCCACCCTGTTTCTCCCAGCAGCCTCCTCTCTCCAGCCACATGCCATGTGCCCCTCCTGCTGGCCCTTGAACATACCAAACCCATGTGCACCGCACTCTGTAGAAGTCGCTCTCCTGACAGGTCTCCCTGGCATCCTCCCCCTCCCCCCACACCCGTTAAGGAATGTGGACATCTTTCTTTTCTCTGACTCCTGCCAGCACTCCAAGCCACTTGTGATCATTCTGCAGGGAACTTTACCCAGTCTCTGCTTCCCCCACTCGCTCAGAGCTCCCTGTGGGCAGGAAGTGTCACCTGGCAGATGGCAGTGAAGGATTGTACATGAAAACGGAAGTAAAACTAACCGAGGTATTTCAATTGGTACCACGTTAGAGCTGAAAATTACAATTGTAAACGTCTTTGCGAAGAGTCAAGAGATATTGGAGGGGGCTGGGGAATGGACCCTGGGTCTCAGGGATGGTCCCCCTGGGAAGAGAGCTAAGCAGGAAAGGACCAGGTGAGAGGCACAAAAGCTGGTCTTCACCGATGATGGCCCGCGTGAAGCAGAACGCTGGTGCTTGGAAGGAATTTGACCTGGGCAAATATGGAAGGAAGTGCACAGCAGCGGCAAAGGACGGAGAAGGGAAGGAAAGCCAAGGAGCCAACAGCGTGCACGCTGAGTGCTGTGCCCATCACCAAGTGAAATAGCACAAAAATTACGCCAGACGCTTATGTGAACTTAGATCAATCAGCTTAGGACACTTATCCTTTTTTAAATTGGGCAGCGATTTGTACAAGCTGCAAATTCTTAGTCCATCAAAGGAACCCTCGGGGAACAGTCCAGGGCAGGTGTCACCGGGAGCCCCTCAAGGAGAAAAGGACACCAATCCTTTGCTAATTCTCTTCATTTCCACCCTTATGAGAAACACGCAGGGAATTAATGTAACTTAGTACATCGGGGTTCAGGAAGCTGACACCCACAATGACAGGTGTTTAAAAGAGAGCCCAGTGATGCTCATGTCCCGTTGGCTCCCAGAGCTTGAAGCAGGCTGACCCCTAACAGAAGGAGCCATCCCGTGAATGAAGGGCTTAGTGGCTGCTTAGGGACATGGAATGATAATGAAAATGGCCACCATCTGCCGCCTGACACTGGCACTGTCCACCACTTTCTTACCAGCAGCCCTGCTGCAACATGGGTACCAGCAGCAACCATAGACTACAAGGAGCTTGTACTGGGAGTGGGGAGCTAATAAGCACCCTCAGGTGGGATGTGAGATGACATCGGAAGGTCCGCAGAGCAGCTAACATGGCTGTGAAAGAGCTATAATTTATGGCCATTCCAGGTTGCAAATGCTAGTCTCCTCTCTCTCTCTCTCTCTCTCTCTCTCTCTCTCTCTCTCTCTCTCTCTCTCTCTCTCTCAATAAAGCATCTATTATTAGCTTAAAGCTTTTAAATAAAGATTCAAAATAAAAATACTTAAATGGCAGAAATGTTTGAGTAGCTATAACATGCCAGGTTCCCCAAAGCCGAGGGCATGAAAGAAATAAAGAGGACACAACACCGGAAGCGGAGGGTCACTGTCTCACCCCTAGTCCACCTCACAAGGACTGGGAAGCGGTGGAGAACAGCACACCCAAGCCCTGGAAAGGCCCATATGAGGAAAGTCATCGGCGTCTTCTTATAGGTCAGCGGATTGTCGGGTTCTGGAAGCAGGACCTCCTCTATGTGATCTGACTTTCTCATGAGCATCCTCTCCTGGGATAACTGCCCTTATTGCAGGTTTCCTAGGCAACACGACACTCAAACATTTGTCAACTTGTGTAATTCGACGATTGGCCTTAATGGCCCAAGTGTGCTGGCCAGAACTACTTAAGGGGTGCAGGTGAGAAGTTCTCTCTGGATGTCAGGCCATTTATCTCTATCCAAGCCTGGCTCCTCCTCAGCTTCGTCTCCCAGCACCAACACTTGTGTACTCCCAAGCCTTTGCACACTGGTTTCCGTTTTCAGAGACAGTATTGGCTCATTCATCACCACTCCTCCCTTTCAGGCCTCAGCGTTGACTGTGAACTCTGCTGCACTCTCACCATCCATCATGGTACCCAGCATGAAGTCAGCGTCTCACAACCCTTGGCTCAACAGGGAGCTGGAGGGATGGCTCGGCAGTTCAGGACAAGGGCTTACAGAGGACCCGAGTTTGGCTCCCAGCTCCCATGTCAGGCAGCTTACAGCACCCATAACCTCCAATTCCCTCTTCTGGCCTCAAAGGACATCTGAACTCTCTTGACCACATCCCCATGCAGACATATACATAATAAAATAACCCTTAAGACAAATTCTAGCTAAACAAATGCATAGTCTCGTCTCTCTGGAAGTGCTTCTCCCAAACCAAAACAAATCAGGCGGACATCCACCCATATATATATATATATATATATATATATATATATATATATATATATATATGCATGCTGGGGTTATTCCCCTAAAAACACAGGCATTTCTGATGCTTCCTCAGCTGGATTGCTTTCACAGACCATGATGAGATGTGGTCCCTGTTAAGTCCCAAGTCTTCCTCGGGTCTTGTGAGTATACCTATTAAATTTCGGAGGGATTCGTGCGTTTCCTTCTTCCAATTAGAAAAGAGAAGAGTGGCACCCATTTCAAAACACCAAGGCTTATGAGCCTGCAATGCAACAAAGTAATCCCAGGAAAAGGGTTTTAATTAGAAATACAGATCCCGTAGTAAAGACCTACATCTAAAAGGAGACAATGTATTGATTGACAAGAGAACTATTCATAGTCTTAGCTCACTGTCTGACATAGTTACAAATTGAAATCCCTTCATTTCCCAGGTGCCTTGCATGTCGTCTAGACCAGAGTGTACAATCCAGAGGATCTCTGCAGCTGAAGCAGGGGGGAGGGAAGCAGGTGGCGAGAAACGTGGGCATGGAAGGGTAACATAGCTGGGGAGCAGCAGTAATTACGCTGGGTTGTGTCAGAACTTGAACCACCGGTGGAGACTGGTTAAATTACTACCGATGGTGCCACCGAAGGTAACTCAATTAGTTGTTTAGTTAATGTGTGGCAAAGGCTACATATTAACTATGGGTGTGGCAACTCGCCAAGAAAGCATCCACCAAACATAATTGGACAAGAAGGAAACATATCTTTGCTCCCAGAATGCCTGCAGAACAGAATTTTATTAATAGGCCAGCATGGCTCTAGAAACTCAAAGCAGATTTGTTCCCAGCTGTTCCTAGGTATTAGTGCAGGGCGACCTCCATGCTTTCCAACTGTTTCCACCTGGCACTGTCAAAAGCCATCAGCTCATAAATGACCCACGGGCAGGGGGTCCTCTACATCCCTGCGATTTACACCCATGTTTCAAACTAATGTAAATTCAGACTTGAGTAGACATAACCATGAGGGGGAACTCACAGGAGGACACAGAAAACACAGAAGAGGCATTCAGAGTTCAAGGGGAATGGCAGAGCTAACAGAAAAACAGCAAAGAGGAAGGGACTAGAGAGCTGGGGGGGGGAGGCATATTTCAGGGCAATTCCAGAAGAAAAGCGAGTATGATGAGAGGGTCAGAAAAAGAATCCAGAGAAAGGAGTTGCCGGAAGTCCCAGAAGGGGGAGGTCTGAGGACGGCCAAAGGGACCATCTGAATGTGAACGTCACTAGTGACATCTGGAGAGCGTTTTCCTTCATGAGCCTGAGGGACAACCATGCTTGAGACTTTTCCATGCTTCTGCAACTCAACCCACTCCGCCATTCCATGCACCCCACTGGCCTCCTCTCCAGCGCTTGCTGACTCACTAACACTCAGTTCCAGCCTAAGATCCAAGAGGGGAAGCCTTCTCTGATTGTGCAGCCAAAGCGCATGATACTGGGTTGCTGTGTGCTCCCACAGTAAGCATGACACTCCGCTCCGCTACGGTGACTTGCCCAGGAGTGTGGCACTCTCCCAGACAACTTGAAGGAACACACCTCGTTGGTGTTTGCATCTTTTTATACAGATGCACATTTTGACTTAAAGTTCACCTTTGATAAAGGCTCAGAGTAGACATCTGACACATGTGTCTAGAAAGACGTAAATACAGCAGGCAGAGGCAACAAAGAGAGCTACCTCTCGGAGTTTCCTAGCAGCCCAGGAAGGGGAAAGCAACCTAACAGTGTGTTAAGAAAAGCAACAGAAAGAAAAAGACTCCAGGTGCTAGAATAACAGACACCGGTGTGAAACATGCAAGCAAGTATTCATGAATGCATGTGTGTATGCGAGGACGTACGCGTGTCGACATTTCTGTTACAGCATCTCTCCATTCCACACAGCAAGGCCCCAGTGTGGACAGGGAGAGGACTCACACTGGACCGTGTGGTTCAGGAGTGAGCGAGCGAGTGAGGCAGGTGTGAAACCGATAGTGAGGAAGAGAGAAAGAAGTGCAGGATGCCTGCAAGGTCAAGCAGAAAGCAACCGGTCCACTCTTCAGTGCGGCCCCTTTAATCTTAGTTACATTTCCCATTGTTGCAACAAAATACAGGACAAGAAGCCATTGAAGGAAGCCCCCAGTCTGACTGGTGAAAGTTGGAACAGTAACTTGGCAACAAATGTTTGTGATTTTTGTGCTTATAAATCTGGGGCTGTCAGGAGAAACCAGGCTCTGAGTCCTTGTCCTGTAGCCCTGATGGACCAGTGATCCACTTACATGGTGAATTAATGACATCTTTGGGACCCATAAGTGTCGTCTCTCTCCTTCCTTGTGGTGCCATCTCCCTTCCCAGCCTGTGGACCCTGACGACAGGGAATGTGTTCTAGTTTATCCTTCAGAACCGCACGCTCAGTGGAAGGTTAGAAACAACAACCATCTGAAAACAGAATTAACTTGATGCTGAGACAGCCCAGGTGTTACTGATACCCACTACCCCAGCATGACAGACTAAATGTGGGCAGGGTTAACCACACACTATTCTCTTTAAAAATAAACTGACAGCAGACGCCTTATTACTGGAACCATTTTTACTCTCTTTTGTTTTTGACGTCTGTGTCAAAGTACAGTCTGAAAAATCTGAATGTCATAGAATGGAACGGAGATAATGCTCCTTCTTGGGAGACCTAACCAATTATGTATTCATTTAAAAAAGAGTAACAGAATCCCTAACTTTCCTAATACAAATGAGAAATTAAGGTAAGCCGTTGCTCTTGGAGGAGGTAAAAATAAAAATATTCAGGGAATGGTATTTATTTACCCTTGGTTATCAAACACCAAGCATATGTTTTCTCTGTGGGCACACTGTTTCCGATCAGAAGATCCCACTGTGGAAACGGATGGTGACATAGGCACAGGAAGAGCAAAGGCACTGAGATCAAAGCCAACCAATGACGTAGTGGGATCCAAAGCACATTAGAGAGAAAGCTGATGTCAGCAGAGTCCAGACCACTCATCTCTTGTCGCTTGCTCCCAATGACCCTTAAAGATGTATGGATGTTTGCTGCTGGCCACCGGACGACAGCCCCAGAGTTATCTTTTGCTTCGGAAAAACACCATGCCTAGTAGCTGAAGTCCAAAGACCCGATACAGATCTGGATAACAACCTCGAACAATTTAAAGCATGTCACATCACACACTGCCACATTAAGTTTCCTGGTACTTTAACAAACGTAATTTGACTTCCGTGAATTTCCAAGTCAAATCACAAGCGAGACGTGTCCTTCTAAGTTAGAGATGCTGAGAGTCACTCAGTGACAGGGTGGCTTTGGGGCCGTGTGAAAGCAAAGACACTGATTAAAATTACACCGCGCTCAGCTGCTGTCCAGAGCAACTTTACTGCCATGGGAGGACCCCCCTAGCCTTACACCGAGTGACTGCACAATCCTGAGAGCTGTGGACACACCCTTGGGTCACCTAACCCATGCATGTTTGGGATTACCAATGGGGACTGAATTTATAATATTCATGAGCTCCATTTGTTTTTCTAGGAAAGATCCGTAAGATATTTCAATCTTTTTTCTTCTTCTTTTTTTTTTTCTCCCAACTTTCAGTAGGCCTTATCCAAACACAGGCACATTACCATCTGGCTGGAACTGAATCATGTTCGAAAGATGGCTACTTTGGTGTGGAACTCTTGGTTCATGATTACCAACATCCTGTGGCCTGTTTCACTGATAAAAATTTGAAGCACCCACCTTTCAGTTAACTGCCAGTCATCCAATCATCTATCCTGAACAAAACACTAACAGCAACATCACCTCCAAGTTGGAGGTGCGGGTCCATGCAACTAAGTCCTTCTAAAGCAGGGGACGATTTGATTAACATTTTGCTATTCTCCCACAGTGTTCTAGGTACCACTTGATACATTTTCCTACAGTGCTGCCCAGGGCAGAGAGGGGCAGACTACGGCCCTAAGTGAGATTCTTAGTTACCAATACCCCGTAGCTGGGTCTTCATTACTGCTGGGGAAATACACACCACTGTACCAGGTGTAACTAGGTTTTCAGTACACTCCCACCTCTCGTCACGATGCACATTCGGCCAGCAGACCCTTCAAAACCTGTATTTAAAATCCAGCACAGGAGGAGGAAAAGCAAACCATGGAGATTATACAAACGATACGCCAGTTTAAAAGTCATCGGAGGTGAATCCACACACAGCTGTTCACACTTATTTCTACGGTTCATCTGGAAGCGGTTGAGGCAACCACCTAATTTAGGATTAAGCTGAGGTCTGAGATACGGACTGTTTTGCTGTGGCCATTCGCTGGGGGAGCCCAGATGACCCCAGGCTAGCTCCTTACACTGCCATCATGACCCCAGGCTAGCTCCTTACACTACCATCATGACCCCAGGCTGGCTCCTTACACTGCCATCATGACCCCAGGCTGGCTCCTTACACTGCCATCATGATCCCAGGCTAGCTCCTTACACTGCCATCATGACCCCAGGCTGGCTCCTTACACTGCCATCATGACCCCAGGCTGGCTCCTTACACTGCCATCATGACCCCAGGCTGGCTCCTTACACTGCCATCATGACCCCAGGCTGGCTCCTTACACTGCCATCATGACCCCAGGCTGGCTCCTTACACTGCCATCATGACCCCAGGCTGGCTCCTTACACTGCCATCATGACCCCAGGCTAGCTCCTTACACTACCATCATGACCCCAGGCTGGCCCTTACACTTCCATCATGACCCCAGGCTGGCTCCTTACACTGCCATCATGACCCCAGGCTGGCTCCTTACACTGCCATCATGACCCCAGGCTGGCTCCTTACACTGCCATCATGACCCCAGGCTAGCTCCCTACACTGCCATCATGACCCCAGGCTGGCCCTTACACTTCCATCATGACCCCAGGCTGGCTCCTTACACTGCCATCATGACCCCAGGCTGGCTCCTTACACTGCCATCATGACCCCAGGCTGGCTCCTTACACTGCCATCATGACCCCAGGCTGGCTCCTTACACTGCCATCATGACCCCAGGCTAGCTCCTTATACTACCATCATGAACCTAGGCTGGCTCCTTACACTGCCATCATGACCCCAGGCTGGCTCCTTACACTACCATCATGATCCCAGGCTGGCTCCTTACACTGCCATCATGACCCCAGGCTGGCTCCTTACACTGCCATCATGACCCCAGGCTGGCTCCTTACACTGCCATCATGACCCCAGGCTGGCTCCTTACACTGCCATCATGACCCCAGGCTGGCTCCTTACACTGCCATCATGACCCCAGGCTGGCTCCTTACACTGCCATCATGACCCCAGGCTGGCTCCTTACACTGCCATCATGACCCCAGGCTGGCTCCTTACACTGCCATCATGACCCCAGGCTGGCTCCTTACACTGCCATCATGATCCCAGGCTAGCTCCTTACACTGCCATCATGACCCCAGGCTGGCTCTTACACTGCCATCATGACCCCAGGCTGGCTCCTTACACTGCCATCATGACCCCAGGCTGGCTCCTTACACTACCATCATGACCCCAGGCTGGCTCTTACACTGCCATCATGATCCCAGGCTAGCTCCTTACACTGCCATCATGACCCCAGGCTGGCTCCTTACACTACCATCATGACCCCAGGCTGGCTCCTTACACTGCCATCATGACCCCAGGCTGGCTCCTTACACTGCCATCATGACCCCAGGCTGGCTCCTTACACTGCCATCATGACCCCAGGCTGGCTCCTTACACTGCCATCATGACCCCAGGCTGGCTCCTTACACTGCCATCATGACCCCAGGCTGGCTCCTTACACTGCCATCATGACCCCAGGCTGGCTCCTTACACTGCCATCATGACCCCAGGCTGGCTCCTTACACTGCCATCATGACCCCAGGCTGGCTCCTTACACTGCCATCATGACCCCAGGCTGGCTCCTTACACTGCCATCATGACCCCAGGCTGGCTCCTTACACTACCATCATGACCCCAGGCTGGCCCTTACACTGCCATCATGACCCCAGGCTGGCTCTTACACTGCCATCATGCTGTTCACAGCAGCAGACCAACCGTCTTCTGCACTGCTATGCACAGATCTGTCTTCCCAGCTAGAGTGTGAGCCCCTAAGGCTAAGGACATCTCTGCATCGCCTGCCCCTGGCACACAGGAAGCCCAGAAGCCCCCGGTGCCGGAAGATGTGTACTCATCTCTCACCAATGAATGCTGGTCCAGTCGCTTTTACCATTAAAGATGGGTAGACAGGACTAACCCCACACAACCATTTCACAGTCTTAATCAGCTCAGACATACTTGCCACACAGGCTCAGAAGACAAGTAGCCAAGGAACAAAAGGCCCCCAGGAGGCAAGAAAGTGAGCATCTGAATTTGTCTTCTTGTCAGAGTGAGAGAATGGCTTCCAACGGTTAATTTTCCATTTTTACAGAACCTTTTCTATCTCTAAAACAGTTAAGAAGTAAACGTAAAGGGTAAGGCTACGCCAAGTAGTAAACGCCATGTCAGCAGTTCCCAGGGTATGATCTGGGGAAGCTTAGAGATCGCCAAACCTCTCAAGGGGCAAAAGAGGTCAATCTTTGCTTCAGATTTCATTTATTAATGACTGTATTACTAATTTAGAATTAACATTTAATTAAGAATGTTTCCTGAGACAGGAAAATCATGACTTCACAGCTAGCTTGCACAACCTAACAAGTGCTAGACCAGGCTAGTCACACTGTCCATAAAACCATTTAAAACATAACACACACACACATACACACACACACACACACACACAGCAGAGCAAAATAAATTGGTCATGTCTATTAAGTGAATTTATAAATATTTGAAAATGTTTTGATTTCTAAATACATTAAATAGCATTAGGTACCGCCAACAAATATGAAAGTATTTAGGATCAGCTTCTAAAGATGCCAACACTAGAGCTACTAGTTGTCTCCCTTTAACCCAGAATTCCCTTGTCTTAGTTTGTTCATATCTATATGAACAGGAGTAGATGAAGAGGGAGAGCATGGGGGACAGCTGCGAGCTGTTGTAGCAGGCGCAGCCTGCAAGTTTAGCACGAACACAATCACCCTGGACCAAATTCAACAGTGTTTCAGCTTGTGTGTGGACTAACGAGCAGGCAGTCTGATATAGTCGTCCTCCATCCTCCTCAGGGATGTTCCAAGGCATCAGAGGATGCCTGCACCTGCAGATGCAGCCAAACCCCTCTCTGCCTACATTTCCCCCTAGCTACTCATATATATCCTTGATACAGCTTAATTTCAAAACTAGACACAGTAAAAGAGTAATAACAATAACTGGTAGTGACATAAAGGCAATATAAGCTAGGTTAAGTGGTATTTTTCAGAACAGGTTATTGTACAATACTCACACATCTTTGGACATGAGATGATATGATGCCTATTCATGAGACAAAGAGGGGTGAATGATGCAGGCATCATGACACAGCCTTAGTGAAGAGGGGTGAATGATGCAGGCATCGTGACACAGCCTTGGTGAAGAGGGGTGAATGATGCAGGATGGCACAGGTTTAGGCTGATACCTAAGAAATCCTTGAACACAAGCACTTTGATACTGTCCACTCAGGACAGGTGAGTAGCATACAATGTGAATACACTGGACAAAGAAATGACTTGTGCACAGTGAGAAGGTAACCCTAGATTGTATCACACTATTCTGAAAGGTACATTAATTTAAAATTTATGAATAGCTTATTTCTCGATTTTCCCATTTACTATTTTCAGAGTGTAGTTGGCAATGGGTAATTGAAGCCATAGAATGTAGCCAGAGATAAAGAGAAATGGTTACATACTCTTTCAGATATTTTTGTTAAACCATATAACAAGAATACTGTGTAGGAAAAATTAAAACAAAACAAAAACAAAGTTGAATGGGTGAGAGAGAGGAAAGGGCTGACAACCTGCAGAAACGTCAACAGTCCCTGAACTTGATAACAAGACAGTCAGCTACTAACTCACACATACCAAGAAGCCTACTTTCTCTAGAAGGGTTTGTCCGTAGTGCTTACCTGCTTCCCACCAGTCAAAGGGTAGGAAAGCTGGGTATGTTTGGTTTCTCCTTTCTCCACAGGGTGTTGGGTAACGTTTCCTTGAGATGAAATCATTCCATCTTTCAGGACAGTCCTCAAACTGGAAGGTAAACAACTCAAAACAGCTTCAGGAAGTCCCTGAAACTGACCAGATTCACTAGTCTCCACCCTCCTAGAGTGGGCCATAAAAGCTCAGCTCCCTCGGATGGCAGAAACTGAGCTGTGGAAGATTCTTCTCCCAGACCTGGGAGAAGCAGACACCAGCTGAGCTGGATGGAACACCATTAGACCAGAATCACTTAGAAAGAACACTCTTCAACATGTTCAGATGCCTGCAGGCTGGGGTAGGCCTTGGTGAAGTAGTTGTCTTTGAGTCAAGTCATTTCTGCTCCTAAAGTAACGCCTCACCCATACTCTTGTCAGGGACTTCAATAACATTCATTAGTTCATCAAGCTGGACTTTGGTGGTATCTGTACTTCGGTCCGCCATGGGTTCGCTATCTGTTGTATCTCACCAACAGTATCTGTTGTATGTCACACGACAGTGCAGGTGCAGAACACACCAAGACATTCTGCCAACAAGCACCAGTTGGCATGGGACTCTGAAACCTCCAGGGACTGTGGCAATTCATACCCAGGAGCTGAACACATAATAATTTTAAGTAAGCCTGTAGAACAATGTTGACGTTCCCTTCATGTACTACGAAGAGAACTGTATTATGTTCCCAGTAGAATGGTTTTACATTTGATCAGCAGTGTACAAGCATGGGTGGGTTATATATATTCCATATGAATAATAGCTATGACTATTATTAAAAAAATAGGACAATAAGAACAAATGACATCATTGTATATTGTCAAATGCCTAGAGCCAAGATGTTCCTTTAATGTTGAAGAAGCATCCAGGTAGGCTTAAATTGGTCCTTAAAGAATATTTATCTGAAATACAAAACTTAAACCGAAATGTCAAAGTGAAGTAATATTCCCTCATTTAGCAGGCGTATCTCTGCAAATCATCACATTGCTAAAAGAATTTCAGATAAAACACGTTATCTGACATTTCTCAAAACTCACATTTGGATAGTTTTCATTAAAAAACAAAGACAAAAACCGTATCAGTTTTCACATTATGATTTTTAAAAGGTACACAAGCACACACGCACACACACGTGCTTGAGTGTCTGTTGCTGGAAATCAACCCGAGAGCTTCATATGTGTTACTAAAATGTTCTACCTTTGAGATACATCCCTGTAACCAGAACTGTTTTCAATATGGAAATCTGCCTGTTCTAAGGGGAAAGACGGTGTTATAACAAGAGACTACTGGAGTTATTAAAATGATAGATTAGACCAGATGTGGTGGCTCATGCCTGTAATCCAGTGCTCAGCAGACAGAGGTGGGGAAACCACACAAAGCATACTAGCCTGGGCTATATAATCGGTTCAAGCCAGGTCACTCTGCACACTGAACGCTCTCACAAAGAAAGGAGGAAACCAAAAGAATATGATACTTGCATGACACTCGTTTTAGAGTTGAGAAAAGCACAAGGGGCTAGAGAGGGATGCCTGAGCAGGTAAGAGCACTGGCTGCTCTCCCAGAGGTCCTGAGTTCAATTCCTAGCACCTACATGGTGGCTCACAGCTATCTAGAACGGTACTGCCATGGGATCTGATGCTCTCTTCTGATGTGCAGAGGTACATGCAGACAAAACCCCCATATACATAAAATACAAAAGCAAATACTCTTTTAAAAAGAGAAGCCACTGAGTGTGGAGGATTATCTCCCTCCACAAATACATGCACACTGAGATACAAAGACATTATCATAATATTTATGTATAGTTATGTTCTTTATAATGTTCATAAGAATTTGACATACCTACAATGAACCTTTCATTTCTCCAGTAAGAAAAGTATACCCACATTAAAAAATTACTCGTAAGTTCCTAACTAACTGATCTTCCCTCCTTGTTGAGGGGCTAGTAGTAGACTTCTAAAGATATTTGTAAGTTCTTCTCATTTGTAGGTAGTAAATGATAGAAAATTTTACGAGAGACTTTTGCCCTAGGGTTGAACTCTGCTAGAAAAATATTATTCTCAGCACGAGTTTAATTAAATCTGAAGCGAACGAGCGTCAGGGCCTATCAGGCAACTTGGCAGCATTGTGGAAGCCAAGAAAATAACACCATTATGAAGCACTTTTTCAACAAGGAACAGAACATTGGAGACGTTTTGGAACAATGTGCTTGAGGGAGATGTTGAGAATGTAAATTCTAAACACAGTGATCTTGCCACTGACCTGAGCATACCCGTGTGTGTGGGAGGTATGGGTGTGTGTGGGGGTGTGTGGGTGTGTGTGGGGGCATGTGGGGGTGCGGGGTGTGAGGGGGTGAAGTGAGGGAGGGGTCGGGAGGGGGTGGGGAGTCCTCAGGTATATGTGCAAAATCCAGCCCTGCCGGCAGATTCCAGCTGGGGTCTAAATCTGGAATAACCCGGACCTGGGAAGGCCACTCTAGGGGCTTAGGCCATGGTCTACTGGGCCTGGGGGGCCTCCCTGAGACAGCAGCAAGCACTTTGCTTTGGGCCGAGACAGAACACTCCACGGTGGTCGCAGTGTTGGTCTTTAAGGGCTCAGATGCGGCTGGGTAACTTTTCCCCCAGTGGAGGAAGCTCAATGTTGCTGCTTGCAAAGGGAATCTTCCCTAAGGAACCTAAAAACCTCCGTGATGATACAATGGCAACAGCCTATAAGGGTCAGATGTAAAGAAACAATCTTGTCGGGTACCCGGATCAGAACTCGTGCTGATACCCGGGAGCGTGGCGCTATTGGGAGGGGGCGGGGCCAGAAAGCAAGGCCCAGGTGAAGATAGTTCAGTCACCAGTGCACCCCCTGAAGACACGTCCCCCTCTTCTCGTCCCCCTCTGCCATCCATACTATGCCACCCAGGCCAAAAGCCAGGCCGGCTTTGCCTGAAACTTCCTGAAATAAGCTGATTTATCTTGAGCCCTTTGCTCGCAGCCAGGATGAAGGACAGGCCATACTGTGGGCCTCTACAGGATGTGAAGTGGGAAGGCCGGCTTCAGGTGGCCTCCATCAGGTCTCACCTGATGCTCGGGGCAGGAGGCGATAGGGGCAGGGCTGCAAGTTCTGCCTGTGAAGCCCCATACGAGCACTGTAAAATAAGTAAGTAAAAACGGCAGCTGCCGTACTCCAGTTCGCCTCTCCTTCCTATTTGTGGCCGCACTGAAGTACCAGCCGGGCTAGCTCTGGACGCCTGGATCTAGCAACTGGACAGCCTGGCCTTGGGTGGCTTCCAGCCATTAAATAAGCCAGGGAGCGGTTGCCAGGAGCCATCTAGTCGACCTCTGGCTCTGTTCCACCCCCTGCATCATGCAGGAGCACCGCCCTAAGGACCCTTACAGCTGCTGCTTCTCCCTGAGCGTGCATTTGGAGTTCACATTCTCACATTTATAGCCAAGTACTGTAAAAGGAGCTAGAGTTCTGTCTGTACTGCTACCAGCTTGCTTTCCGGGCTGGACCGTCCATCTCCGGAATCCTCTTACAGCTACGGACATTCACTCTACCTCCAACTCACTTCCTCCTCAACATCTCCACCCCAGCTTTGACTCTGTCAGCTCTGTGTGCTGAACACAATTTGTCAGTGCCCGCCGTTTCCAAACCACACCACATGCCTACTGGTACACCAGAGCAGACCACTTCATTTAAAGACGGTTACTCCAATAACTGCTACTTTTTCATTTTTTAAAAACAATAAATTTGTCATTTGAAATCCCCTCTCCTATATTTAATATGGAAAAGGTCACATGGTAAAAAGGCTTGCATATATATATATATATATATATATATATATACACATATACATTTTAATGCTTAAAAGTCCACTTATCATCTCCCTAAGAGGACAGTGTACAAAGCTACTTTGGCCCTCTCAGCTCACCAAGTAATTGATCTCCCTGTCTGCCCACAGCCCTGCCATGATTAATTGATTACGCCAGCAAGGTTCCATAAGGCCTGGCGTGTGCAAGTCACTGATGGCAAAGCATAAGGTTATCTGTGGGCAAACAGAACTGAGGACGCCATACTGGATGCTTCCCGTCTTCTTCCCCAAATCACTGACCTGAGACACACACCCTTTAAAACGTGCCTACTTAATTAAGAACCAGGTAGTTTCCCCAGAAGTTAAAAAGGTTTTCCTAAAATCCGACTTATGATTTCAGGCCCGCTCTTGAGAATTCTGGCGGAGCACACCCCCAAAGCAGTGTGACCCATTTCTTAAGGCGCCACATAAGAGTGGACAGATTGGTTTCCAGGCTTACCACTCTTCCAAAGACATCACATTACCAAAAAAGCCTTTTCTAGTCAAGAAAAATATGGTAATTAGACGAGTCCCAGACTGCTATGCTTAGGAATGCACACATACCAGGAAAGTTAAGCATAACTAAGAAAGATTGCTGTATTCAATGAAATTATTTTGAAATGCTTGAAAAACATAATTTTATTCAAAATGTGATGTGTTCGTGTTTTCCCCTTATCCAATTTAAAGCCACCTGAAGATTAGGCCTTGTTTTTCCCTGGGAGGCGAAAACATTAAACTGCTTTTCACGATAAGTCGTCCACGAGCGTAAGATGCCTCTTGTTGTCGCTGCTAAGCTATGTTTTATTTATCTGTGTCTGTGCTCATGTGGGCCATGGAGCATGGGTGTGCGCGCCAGTCAGTGATTTGTAGAAATCATTCTCTTCTTCCACCGTGTGAGACCTGGGGATGAAATTCAGGCCATCAAACTTAAGTATCTTTATCCACTGAGCCAACTCGCTGGCCCAGGATATTCTTTCTTAATGAATGACTCCACACAGTGCTAGGTCAGTGTCCATGACTCAGCAGCGGGCACTAGAACAGAAAGACAGCATGGGATGTTGGGTTAGCCGGAGTTCTCTTCAGCCTTCATTTTATCCTTTTATTTTTATTTATTTTGGTGAGAAAGGCAGAGACACAGACAGATGCTGCAATCCACAGCCACAGAATTATGAGCATCATTACTATTATTATCGTCATTCTATTAAGAAACCATAAAATCCATACGCAGAAGACACATCCAAGTGTTTAAATTATACAGCCATTTAGAGCAGCGTTTCTCAATCTGTGACCTCTTAAGGAAACCTCTACCTCCAAAAATAATCTACATTATTTTTCATAACGGTGGCAAAATTACAGTTATGATACAGTAATGAAAACAATTTAATGGTTGTGGGGTGGGGGGTGATCATCACAGCAGGAGGAAATACATCCTTGAATTAATGCATATAATTTTTCCTTAAGTCTTTATATTTTCCTTTACTTTGTTATTCTCTCCATAATATTTAAAAAAAACACAGCATATATTCAAGGATCACAGCATTACGAAGGTTTAGAACTAACGACTTAGAGAAAATTAAGTCAGAGACGGTGTAAGAAAATACTGTGTCTCTGGCTACATGCCAGAAAAACACAATTGGCTTGCTTACTGAGCAGGTAGGTACCTAGACTTCTTAACCAAGAAGTCCCACACCAAGATGTCTTGACTCATCCTGAGCACTGCGTAGGCGCCATCCACGAGTCTGAATGCTCATAGGATAAGAATCACGTGACCGGCCTGGAAGAGCGAGTCCCATTTCAAACGTATCGCTCATGATGCACAATTCAACAACAGCAATGCAAAGATGCACTTTCCATGTCTACCCTATGTAAAGCTCTCAATGACACGAATGCTAAGACATAGAAGGTTTAAGGATGGAGGCTGGAGAGATGGCTCAGTGGTTAAGAGCACTGGCTGCTCTTCCAGAGGACCGGGGTTCAATTCCCAGCACCCACGTGGCGGCTTACAAATGTCTGTAACTTAAAGTTCCAGGGGATCCGACACATTCACACAGACGAAGAGGCATTTGCGGCATGCCAATGGTACAGAAATCCAACACGGGGTGTCCCCTGACATAGAGGACCCAGCGGTTAATGGTTTCCTCAAACCTTTTAATTATTATAGAAAGAATAACATAAAGTAAAGCAACCTAAGGAAAATACATATGCAATACTTCAAAGATGGACTCAATGGAGGCACAGGCAACTACACCCCAAATCAAACACAGCCACGCTGTGATCACAGCGTCTAGGCGGCGAGGATGTGGCTCCTGGCACACAGGGCCTTCAATTTTTCTGCAAGTTTCAACCCTTTTATAAGAGGCGAATCCTGGCCATGCACACCTTTAGCTGGGCAGCAGAAGTAGGCAGATCTCTGCTGACTTCCAGGTCAGCTGGATTTCTATTGTGAGTCTACCAGGGCGACACAGCGAGGTCCTTTCTTTCCTTTACTTTTTTTTTTTTTTTTTTTTTAAGTTTTTATAATAAAGTCTGGGGGAATATCACAACAAAAGAGGCAGCTGTCTCACTGGGACAGTGCTTGGTCTGGAGGGCAATACGTTTTGTTCTTAGTCTGACCCCAGGGACTCAGAGCTCAGGGGTGAAAAGGGCCTTGACATTCTCCAAGATAATTAATCCGTGGCTTTAGGGCTCTAGAAAAAAATACAAAAACATTGGCAGTTTCACAGTATTTTCATAAAACTGTAGGTACTTGGTTTAAAAACTGTTCTTGTGTCTTAGATCACATACCTTTACACATCTGGCTTTAAAATAGAAACTAGTATGTTGGCGATAGCTGACAATAAGATTAAATGTCCTTTTGGCAAAAATGAAAATAAACATGTTGGCTTTCTCAGTATGTCGGGAATAAGGTTACAAAATGGAAAAGTTTGGGAACTACCAATACAATCCAATCCCTCCATTTTAGTTCTGGTTGTGAGCCTACCCTTAACCAGCTGCACCATCTCTCCAGGCCAGTCCCTCCATCAGAAACACTGAGGCCAGAACTATGATCAACTGAAACAGTAGCTATCTCTATGAACCCTGGAGAAGTCCTCCACTCCAGAGATCAGAAAGGCGACCGACATCACAGGTGGGACGCCCATCTAAGAACAAAACCCAGGCCACACACCCGAAGACAAGAGCCAACTGGCAAGTCACCCGACTGCTGGTTCCTCAATGTACTGCAAAAAGCGTTTCAGCGACTGTTCTGAGTGCTGACGTTAGCCACACTTGTAAACATCTCGTTTAACGAAAGAGCATGAGCACTATCATCCATTGACCTCGCTTCTCGTAGCCAAGTGGAAAGCATGAAAGCTTATGCAGAACACGGAGAACTTTAAAAACTCAGATGGTATTACCATCCTTCTGCTTCTAAAGGTTCACTGCTCAGTGACAATGATGTGGAGATGCATAAAAATGAGGCCAATTTACTTTCCCATCGGCAAATACAAGCCTGAAGAAGGAAATCTAGTGTTTGTTGCTAAATGAGTTACCTGCAGTAGAGTTTTCCGACCTGTCTGCCCAGCCCACACTACCACCCCTTCCTTCATCTCCTGTAGTGGGATTCTGGCAGCCATGCTGAGATGTGATCTTGGCTCCCTGGTCACAGACATGGAAGCCAAAGATGGACATCTGGTACAAGCTGAACCAAGTGGAGCCCCCTCCCCAAACCAAATTGGAAGGGAGGTTTCGGTTAGTGTGTTCTAGTCGCTTCCTGGCACGGACAGGTGTATGTGAGACTACGGAGGGGATCAAAGAAAGAATGCCTGGTTTGCTCCAGGATGGATTTTGCGTGCAGAGGTTCAGTTCCTTGTGGAGATCCCCAGCTAAGCTTGGACTTAGGTAACTGCGGTGCTTTGCACAGGAATGACTCGGGGACTCGTGTGTCTGAATGCCTGGCCATGCTGCAGCAAGTGTGTCACACTGTAGAGGTGGCCTTTGCTCAAGCCACACCCAGCGACCCAGACCACTTCCTGTTGCCTGTGGGTCGAGATGTTGGACTCTCAGCTCCTTCTCCAGCACCATGTCTGCCTGCACGCTGCCATGCTTCCCGCCATGACAATAATGAACTAAACCGCTGAACCGTAAGCCAGGCCCAATTAAATGTTCTCGTTTATAAGAATTGCCACGGTCATGGTGTCTCTTCACAGCAACAGAACACTGACTAAGAAGGACTGTAACGCCGCCTTCTCTATAACTCTCTTTCCTTCCTTGCCCTAAAAGCTGTACTTCTATGACTTATAACCAAGAATACTGAATAGCTAAGAGAGTTATCATAGTACTCCAAAGTTTTGAAATGATACTAAGTAGAAGCTATAACAGAGTTTAAATGTGACCACACAGAAATTAAACTTGGCAATGTAAAGGGAAAAAATATAGTTAGATGTTGAACATGGTGTTTAGTCTTGTCAACTTGGTAGGATTTAGAATCACCACAGAAAGAAATCACTAGGCTTGTCTGTCAGGGATTATCTAGATTAGGTTAACAGAGGTGGGAAAATCCACCCTAAATGTGGGCAGGATCCCTTCCTGGAGTGGGTCCCCAGTCTTAGTAAAAGGAAGGAAGCTAGCTGAGCACAGCATTTCTCTGTCTGCTTCCTGACTGCAGATGCAATGTGACAGCTTCCTCAAGCTGTCACATCCCCACCGGCTAGACTGACCCTTCGCCATGAACCTGTAAAGCGAATCATTCCTTCCTCCAGTTGCTTCTATCAGGTATTTTTTATTCTCATGAAAAAAAGTTGTAATATACATAGCTAAATATATACATATTTAATAATATGTAATATAATAGGCCTTAATATATAAAATGCTCTTAACTACAAAGAGCGGAGAAAACTATATCGGTTAGAAAGAATAATAATCCAAATAGCCACTATATGATAGAGGATATAAGCATATACATGACTGTCTAGTCCACCACGCTTAAGTTTTAATGAAGTGCTTCCCATCTCTTTGCTGATTGGCAACCATCACAGGCTCACTGCTAAATCAGTCTCTGCTGATTTAATCTGCTCGGTAATCACGCACTGCTGACTACAGCTTGCCGAGACACAGCCCGTCCGATAACACGAATCGTTATCAGGAAGGTGCATGGCTTCTACCCAAGCTCTCCACATCTAGAAGTTGTCCTTAGAAAATAATTAGAGCCATGCATGCCTTTAATCCCAGCATTCAGGAGGCAGAGGCAGAAGCAGGCGGATCTCTGTGAGTTCCAGGTCAGCCTGGTCTACAGAGCGAGTTCCAGGACAGGCTCCAAAGCTACACACAGAAACCCTGTCCCGAAAAACAAAACAAAACAAAAAAATAAAAGAAAAGAAAAGAAAGAAGGAAAAGAATTAGAGGACCAGAATACACCTTAAAAGCCTGAATGTAAATCCCAGATGGAATGTCCACTAGCGATTCGTTAATGCAAACCCGCCCATCGGGAGGGGTCAGCCATCACTCTGGACCAACTTGCAGAGGATTCCAATGCACACACCCATGACGACGCCTTCAAAGGCAGGCACAAGCCATCACTTCATTTCTTAGCATAGTGACTCTCAATCTACCTCAGGTATTAACAGCAGTATTTACAATTTCACTTTGTAGCTTTCAGTAAATTATATCTTATATGAACTTTTTGATTACGTTCTTACAGTTGTTTTTTTTTGTAAAAAAAAATTTCTTTTTTTAGAGATTGGTGGCATGTTAAAAATTGTTCATGATTTACAAACAGGGAGGAAAGAAACATTTATAATGCAGGTCAAAACCACGAGAGGTGGGAGTGAGAACAGGGTCTTAAGAAGTCTGCCTCGTAAAAAACCACTGTGTTTTTAAATGGGCTCCACCTGTCCCCACCCCCCCACCCCGTGCTCCACGCACTTAATTAAATTCACATGAAAAACACCGTGTACAGAGCGCGCACACAGGGACATCTCAGTACATAGCTGCCGCACTGAGAAAACACTAATCATCTAACAAGGTATGGGGGGATGGGGGGATGGGGGGATTGGGGGGGATGGGGGGGTTGGGGGGGTTGGGAGGTTGGGGGGATGGGGGGTTGGGGGGGTTGGGGGGTTGGGGGGGCGGGGGGTTGGGGGGATGGGGGGGTTGGGGAGGATATGGAAATGGACCAAGCAAACCAAAAGCTATCCTCTTGCTATTGTCAAAGTGTCTGTGATAGGATAAATTAGAAAGCTGGTAAAACCACTGAAGGAACCACTTAGGAAAGGCTCCTCAACGGTTACCCTTAGCGTCGGTTTATGTAATTATGGTTATCTTGCATCTTTTACACACTCGGCATTCCCTCCACAGCCAGTATGGGACTTGGTAACAACAAAAGGTCACAGAGGCAATGCTTATCAACCAGAATCAAAACAAGGTCACTTAAATGCATGTCTTTCCAATCTCCCACCTCCCCCATTTTCAAGGGGGCGACAGACGCTGTCCTTGCTGAGCCTGGCTTTCGTTGGGCTTCTCTAAGTCCGTGGCTCTCAGCCTTCTTAACGCTGCGACACTTTAGTTGTGCTGACCCTCAACCATGAAATTATTTCCGTCACTGTTTCATAACTGCAATTTTTCACTCTTAGGAATACTAATGTAAACATCTGTTTTCTGATGGTTTCAGGTGATAGATACCTTTAGTTCGACCCCCAAAGGGCTTGTGACCTATGGGTTGAAAAATCACTCCTCTAAGTTCTTTTCATTCATGGCCTAATGGGAGATGTTATTTTGTAAATATGTTTCTCATACTGGTTAATGAATAAAGCACTGTTGGCCAATAGGAAAGCAAGATAGGTGGGACTAGGAGACAAGGAGGAAAGGGGAAGTGGTTAGGAGGAGTCAACATGGAGAGCCTGGAGAGAGCAGTCCCCGGTAAGATGAGCCATGTGGAAATACTTAGATTAATAGAAATGGGTTAATATTTAAGACAGAGCTAGCCCATAAGAAACTAGTAACTGGCCAACAGCATTATATTAAATACAGCATCTCTGCGTATTATTTGGGGCTTGCTTGGTGGTGGGCCCTGGCCGGCAGAAAAAAACCTACACATAACAATGACCTTCACTCCCACCCTATATGGTCTTAGCAAGAATCCTGCAAAGGAAGTTTAGGAGGAGCCCTTCAACCTTGCTACCAGATTGAGCTTCCGTCCTTGACCTCTAAAAGAAAAATTAATCTGTTTATAGCAATAATCCTGCTAGGTCTGGCCAGTTCCGTGACTTTCTATCCACTGACCCCTCACTTAGCTCCCCAGCCATCAGTCCAGCCAACCAAGTTGAGCCTAAATGCTATATTGCAACAGAATGTCAGGAACATTTTTCTTTACAGTGGGTATGTGGAAAGGTCTTGGGACATTTGGGAACAGAGCTAATCACAAAGCTGTTTGGAGAAAAAAATAGTTTGCTTCCCTCATGACTGTAAGTAGTGAGATTCAAAATTCCTCAGAGGCATAAAGTGAAATCACAAGAAACAAAACCCCCACTTGTGATGTCTTTAAACCTGATAGTCCTCGGTGTCACTTCAGAGATGGCTCATAGGGGGCTGGGCAATGCTATCAGCAGACTACAGGATGATGACTATGTCTTATTACATGACAGACCTAGCATAGGACCAGTGCCTGCTACACAGCAGGAGGGTAATGATGTCATCATTGGGAAATAACAAAAGCAAGTGACCAATGTTCATTTCTCTCAAAAGAGGGCACAACTTCAAGAGTGAAAAGGCTAAATCTCTCTTTAGATTAGGCAAATTAGAAAACTCAAGACACCTAGAAACTGTTTGTCTACTGAACACAAAGAGAACTGTCTTGAGCAATGTGTGTTTCAAGGAAACGGTCCCACGATGCAGGGTTAAGGTAACAGATGGAGTTGCCATCACCAAAGCCAGAAACCCGGGTGTGGTAGCATCATATCAGGCATGCTATTGCCTACCCAGAGTCCTACCACAGGTAAATACCTGTCAGAATGGCTAAACCCAGTTCCAGAAAGCACGAGGAGCCTCGGAAGGAAGGTGATGCTTTTGTCTACAAAAATGCCTGCCACTGTTGTGCCATCTTGGAATGAACTTGGAAGCTGGAAAATTTAAAGCCTTCTGAAAATTACCCCTGAGGCAGAGGAAAGGTCTTCAGCTCCTGGGACTCCTGGGTCACCTGCAGGTAAATGCTATGACAAGGCGGTTCACTAACCACCCCACCCCCTCCTTCATCTCATCCCTTCTGAACGCAAGTGGAAAGAGAGAAGACTTCAGGTTTCCAGAGCTTCAAAGGTCAAACAGGAAGTTCTGAACTTCTGAAGCAGGAGTCCCACAAAAAAAGGTGTGTGAAGGAAGGAGAGAATGGTGGGGGAAACCAGAACAGAAAATGGGCAGTAGGGGGGGGGAGGGAGGAAGGGGGAGGAGCAGGGAGGCTGGGAGACTTCAGAGCTTCCGGATAGAACGGTTCTTTGTCATTACTAGGGCATGGCCAACTAACGCCATTAGTTGGCAGCTGATATTTAGTGACGTCACCCAGAGATGGAGTGAGTGTGCCTACAGATTCTAAAACATACTCAAACACCTGTGAGTTGGTCTCTGGGTTTTAATAAGGTTATTCTGTCCAAAAGTTCACAGTTCAGAACTAACTCCACGAGACTCAAAGAAATTACCTAGTGCACATTTAACAAAGGCTCTCAGAGTGATGTTTAAGATTAGATTTTTTTTTTTTTACCCATACCCAGTGGTGCCTTTATTAGAAAATATATAACACAGGAGAGACATTCAGTTACTTACATGCAAAATTACACTATTATTATTACTGAAAAAAATGTATTGTTAGTAAAACTTAAATGACACTTAATACAGAAAGTAGTGTTTCTCAAAAAACACTGGCTCATTCTTTGGCACGTTAGCAAAATCTCCATTATTGAGTGCATGTCTGAGTCTGCCCGAACGGTAGAAGCTAGTAGACAGACCTTTTTTATTTTTAAGTTTTAAAAAAAGATCATAACCTATTAAGACCATGAGCTGACCTCAGGCCCCTGTACCACCAGGACTACCTTTGTGGCATTTGGACTTGTGGAATGGTAGGGGAGTGGCTGTCCCCATAGTCTCTGGGTCAGACGGTGGCTCCCGCTGGGCGCTCTCTGGACAGACCTCACAGGCTCAGTCAATGATTTCAAAGCCAAGACTCAAAACAGAACTTGCTAATGCATGCTTTAAAAAAGATATCGCCTATTTTGCAGCACTTCTAATGCTTCGGCCCTCGTGTTGTGCCAACCCCCAACCATAAAATCACTTAGTTGCAACTTCATAACCGTCATTTTGCTACTGTTAGGAGTGGTGATGTAAACATCTGACGTGCAGGGTATCTGATATGGACCCACAGGTTGAGAACCTCTTGCTGATCTAGTGGTTATATCCCCCCCCCCCCAGGACTACAGGGATTGTTTACAGCTGATTCTCTAATTCCGCCACACAGAGACTATCTGTTCTTAAAACGCATTGCTAGTAAAATGATAAAAATAGACCATCTTCTACCATCCAAATTGGTGGGTCATCAACACTACAGCTCAAGCCCCTTCCCCAACCTCGCCATCATGGGGTGACAGCCTTCTCTCCTGGAAATCTCCTGGAACTAGACACTTTCTTCTTCCACTGAAATGTATATATGTGTGTATGTATATATATGTACCCATATCTCTAGCCTTCTTCCTACTTTTTATTATGAGACATAGTTGCACTAAGTTGGCCAGCCTGGTCTTGAACTCACTCTACCTCAGATATGCTATATTCCTTGAGATTCTCTTACCTTAGCTTCCTGAGTAGCTGAGAACATCCTGTTTCAGCCTCCCAATGGTTGGGATTACAGGCTCTACCACTCGGCCTAACTTCAAACTTAAGAGACAGAATCGCAGGACTTGGTTCAAAGGCATTCTTTCTATTTCCATCATTTAAATAATCTTCCCACCTACTGTATCCCTATCAGGAATGGTCTAGAATGAAGAGATTTCTGCCTCCAGTTCCTCCTCTAGGAAAAGACAACTTCTGATCATAACCCCAGTCCCTCCTTCCTTCTGTATTTCTGCCATTTTTATCACTTCGGATGCAGTCTTTAAAAGTCATAAGAAAAAATTTTAAGATATTTATATATAAATTTTATGATAATATACCAATTAAAAAAGAAAAATGATAGAGGTCTGAATAACAATGTGGCACATTATTGTACCTGGTGAAAGTAGGCACGAGGAGAGAGAGATGTTAGTGGCATTGCTAATGGCATGTCCTGGGTCAGATGGATGCCTCATAATTCGAAACTGTAGAGAGGGATTTTGGCATTGTGAACCCTGGAGTTGGACCCTCTGGGTTCACATACAAAGTGTATTAACATGGGCAAGTTGCTTAACCATTTCACACCTGTGTTCTCAACTATAAAGCAGAAACGGTACGACTATTGTGATATGAACTAATATGAACTTGAAGACGCTACAGAATGCCCAGCATTATATAAACATCATGAATACTATAACACAGTGTAGAAGAATGATGTCTCCGGGGAGACTGAAAAGGCAGATCAGGAAGTCTGGGTAGTCCGGGACATGTAGAGAGAGCCTGTTTAATGAGTGCAGCCAGGATAACGGAATTCTACCAACACTGAGGTGGAAAGAGGTCGCTGACACAGTGCTTTGTGAAAATGCTACAGAGTACCACGGAGTAGGACCCTGTGTGGGGAGGAGGTACACGCAAACATTTGGGCAAGCACACATACCCCACACTGGGGGTCATGGGGTAGGGTGGGAGGAGCCAACTCATTCTTGAAGATCTTTGTGTGAATTAACAGGTGCCTGTGTAAGTAGATTTAAAAGGTGAGCGCTTTAATAGTGGCGTTTTCAGCCTTGCAGTGAAACATCTCTCATGTTCTAGCCTAGGATCAGACACACGTCTCCGAGAGGAGGTTTAGTAGGGTAGGGTGTGTGTGTGTGTGTGTGTGTGTGTGTGTGTGTGTGTGTGTGTGTGTGTGTGTGTTGGAGTAGATGCATCCAGCGTCCTCCTCCTTTTCACCGAAAATTTCTTTCCCCTTCATTGTGTCCTGGCAGTTCCCAGGGTCAGTAGGGCTCCCCACGCCCCCAATCTCTCCTAACCTCATTTCCCAGTGCTCCTCAGGCGGCCACGCTCCACCACACCTCCGGCATGAAACGGCCACGTATACAATTACGGGACTGTCCCTCCCCAGTGGCGTCGGACCTTGCAAAGGACCTAGATGGGCTTTTAAACCCCCACCCCCGTCAAAGTACTGCTGGCGAGAATTAGCAGGGCCTTCTCCCCGCCTTTAGGCTTGCCCACACAGGCTTCCCTCGGAGGTTACGGGGCTGTTTTGTTCCTCCTTGCTGCCTCGCTGCTTTCACGCTTGCCTGCCGTGCACCCACCCACCCACCCGCCCGCCCACCCACCCACCCCAGCACCCAGTCTCCGCGCTCCTCTCTGCACACGCCAGTCGTCAATCCCCATTTGTACACAAGCGCGTGGAGTCACGACAACGGCGATGACGCGGGAGGAAACAGAAGTCAAGATGCGAGGCAGATTGCCTCGCAAGCCACCTACTTCCTGCGCCGGAACCCGGCTCGTGGGCCGCCGCGTCAGCTGGGGGGATCCGGGCCACCAGAACCGGGTCAGCCAGCACCGAGGCGCCCAGGCATAGGAGAAAGCGATTGGTTCCCGGATGAACCAATCAGAGGGAGAAGTCGTGCATCGGTTGGGAATGGCCAAGATTATAAGGGGGGGGGGGCAAGGAAAGGGGGCAGGCGAGCCGAACACCGGGCTCGGAGTGCTTTGGGGTCCGCAGTCACTAACCTCGGGGTTCTGGTCTAAGTCCCCCATCGCGTCCTATGCCAGTTCCACAAAGCTAAACAGTGGAGAACGGGCAGGGAAACCATTGCTCGCCGCACCATTCACAAGACGGTTTCTAATGGTCAATGGAGAAGTGGCCGCAGAGTCGGGGAAGGGCTCGAAACCTGTCCCCGCGTCCCACGCCCGGCCCGTGGCCTGACTCGGTCGGTTTTGAAAATAGAAAATCACTCCGGAGCTCGCTTAATCGCAAAAGCTGATTACTAAAATGCTGTATTTGACGCCCGGAGTAAGTTTCGCTGGGTCGAGCGGCGTTCACTACCTGCACGGAAGCCCCGGGGACTCGGGCAAAGACCTTGCCGAGCGCAGTCACGCGCACCGAGCCGGCCGCCTCGGGGCACACATCGCGCGAGCCTCCGCCGCCAAACTCTTCGCGCGGGGGCACAAGGATTTTTTTTTTTGGAGGGTGGACACAGATTACCAGGTCTTCCTATTACGTTGCAACTTCAGCAAAGCTGTTTCGCCCACTTTTCCCCCTCCCAAGTGTCCCAGACCCCGTATTAGAAGACCTCAGCGTTCCCACGGTCCTGCGCCGCTACCATCCATCCGCCCTGCCACCCGCCGCCCGGCCCGGGGAACCCATCCATACCCCGGGGTCTGGGGAAAGCAGGGGGGAAGGGAACTAGTCAGTGCAAGGGGACAGGTTCTCGCCGAGGCCTGGAGGCCGGAGCCGGCGGAGAGCCCGAGAGCCCCGAAGCCGGGAGAGGAAGGGGTTGGACGGTGCGGGGAAGGGCCGCGAGGAGAGCGGGGCGCGGGCGCACTCACTCTGCGTAGCCGGTGGCCCAGGGCAGCCGCCGGGTCTCCTTGAGGATGAGGATGGGGCGGGCGATGTGGTCTGCGCTGCACTCCACCTCGTCCTGAGACAGCCCGAGGAACTCCGGCCGGCCGTACGGGAAGCGCAGGGGCAGGTCCGAGCCACCGCAGCCGCTGCCGCCGTGCTCGGAGCCGGAGCTGCCAGCCATGATGCCGCCCATGAAATTGGCCACGGCAGATTTCACCCGAGTGAGCATATTACTCCGGCGCCGGGCAGCCGCTGGGCGAGCAGGAGGCGGCGGCCGGCCGGGGCGCAGCGCAGGGCATGCAGGCTGCGGCGGGTGCGGGGCGCACGGGGAGCCGGCCGGGCCGCCGGGGCGCGCGGCTCCCGGAGCTCAGTGCCGCAGCGGGGCGAGCCCTGGCCTCCCGTGCTCTCTGCTGCTGCCGCCGCCGCCGCCACCTCTCCCGGCGACACTTCCGCAACCGGGCGACATGGAGCGGACGGGCGGCTAGGGAGGGCCGGCGAGAGCCCCGGGAGCGGCTGGCGGGCGGCGGCTGCGGCGGGTCCCTTCCCCGCCCCCTGCGCCCGGCGGCTCCTGCGTGCGCGAACTGAGCCCACCCGGCGAGCCCGCGGACCCGCCGCTCCTGCTGCCACCGCTACCGCCGTGCAGTCATGTGATGATCAGGCTGCGCGGGCTCGGGCTGCGGCTCTGGCCCAGGCTCAGCCCCTCCCCTGTCGGCCGAGCCCGGCTAGCTCCGAGATCGTGACCTCCTGAGCAAGCACGAGCCTGGCCTGGTCGGTACTTGGCGAGGAGGATGGGGGCGCTGTGAGCTGGTGGCTGTACAGGTGTTAGGGGCTGTCACATGGTGTCAGGCAGCTGGGAGAAGCCACACGAAGGGCTGGCGCCAGGAGGAAAACTGCCTTTGACCTCCGGAAAAAAACTTTGCAGAGACAGGTGCACCCGAGGTGGCGGATCTCCCAGTCCCGCGATGGAAAGAAGTTAAGCGTCTTAAGACGCAATGAGTACACGAGGATGGTTGGAAGTTTCACCTGGGCAGCTAGAGAATCACTTTTCTTTTTTCTTTGGTTACCTCTACACGCGTCATTGTCCGTCACACAAGACTTATTTTGAATCATGGATTTTACTACTCCAAAAAATAAAAGTCTCCAAAACATTAAGTACATGCACTGTGTAAACTAACATGAATCCTTTAACAAATTTACACAAGGTCTTTCCTCCAACACAGCCACAAATGTGTCTTTACTGTTGAAGTATTTTAATAACTGCACAAAATTAAGGGCACGTGGAAAACTAAAAAAACAAAACACAGCCACTGAATTAAATGCTAAACTTAAAAAAAAACGAGCAGATGCTTATAGTAAAATATATTTTGGCGATCTTACATTAATTTAAATGTCTTCAGAATAATAAATGTGCTTCTTCGAGGGTAACATTTGTTAAATATTGGTTTTGCTTATTTGTTTTTTTAAACTTTTGCAACAGGACGGGTATCTAGTTCGTGCTAAACTGCTTTGTGTTGTGTTTTGATGTTTGCCTTCTATTTAAGACTGTACAACCTGAGTTACAGGTGGAATCCAGGCCCTTATGCTTAGTGAGTGGAGAGAAGGGGGTGGCCCAGGTGGTAGAGAGGGGTGAGGGGTGGCCCAGGTGGTGGAGAGGGGGCTGGCCCAGGTGCTGGAGAGGGGTGAGGGGTGGTCCAGGTGCTGGAGACGGGTGAGGGGTGGTCCAGGTGCTGGAGAGGGGTGAGGGGTGGCCCAGGTGCTGGAGAGGGGTGAGGGGTGGCCCAGGTGCTGGAGAGGGGTGAGGGGTGGTCCAGGTGCTGGAGAGGGGTGGGGGGGGTAGCCCAGGTGGTGGAGAGAGGAGCCTAGCACTCCCCAGAGAGAAACCCTGTAGCAGGAAAAATAAAAACCCAGAGACAGATACTGGAGTTCAACCTGAAGATCAGAAAAGCAAAGCAGCCAAGCCACCAAAGACCCCTTACCAAGTTCTCTACCAAGGCGGGGGCGATCCTGGCCTCAACAGGACTGCAGACTGAATGCACTGCACTCTGTCTCCTCCTGCCCTAGATTCCTCTCTTGTGCTGGGAGTAAAGGTGTGCACCCCTGCTGCCTGGCCTCTACAGCTAACCAGTGTGGCTGGCTTTGCACTCTGATCTTTAGGTACTACAGAACCCTTGCTCCTTAAGCCTGGCCAAGCCTGGGTGGCTCCTGTCTTCAGGATGTAGAACCATTCTTAAAGGCATTTCCTCCCTTTGGCCATTTCACTTAAGATCATTTTGGCAATGTTTCAAATGTTTTAGTGAAATTCCACCACTCTTCACCCATTATTTTAATGTTGTTCTTTTAAAAACTGAATAGATGTTGGTTTTACCTCAGTCCCCTTCAGCCCTCCAATTATAAAATGCTGGATCAATGGCTCTTCCAGAGGACCATGGTTCAATTCCCAGCACCCACATGGTGGCTCACAATGGTCTGTAACTCCCAGTTTCAGGGGATCCAAATCTCCCTTCTGGCCTCCATGGGAAATGCACTAACATGGTACACAACCATACAAAGAGCCCAAACACCCATTCACATAAAATAAAATTAAACACAAAGCGAAAACAACTTTTAATGGGTCAGGATTTTAAGTTATAATTCAATTTCTTCTTAAATTGTGTGGTTAAGCTTTGAACCTCTGAGGGGTGAGTCTGTCACTGTGCGTGTTTTGTCTAAACATTCACACTCATCAGTCGGGTCCAGGAGACTAATCTGGTCCGAGCTCGGGGTGAGTGGTGTGCATTGAGGAAAGAAGTAGACAAGAATTTGGAGGGCACCTAGTGAATACCAGCACCAGCACCAAGTCTATTAATCAAAGCTCTTATATACCCCAATCAAAAGGAGGACAGGGAAAAGGCCTTCCTTCCCAGGATACAAAGAACAAGCAAGCATTATAACCATCTCAATACCCAAAACATCCAGTAACCACACCCTAAACCAAATATCCCATTGCCCAGGTAAGATATCCATTAGCTACACTTTAGGGCAGATGTCCTGTTTAGGGCAAGACATGCAATAGCCACATCTTAGGCCAAACATACTGTGGATTTAACCTTGAAGGAGCAATAATGGGCTTGAACTCTCTGACCTTAAGCCAAGATGAAACAGGGCCGGAGCCACATCATACCCTCTGAATCCATTCTGGGTCTTAGATGAGCTTAGACTCCACCTTTCAAGCATTTCTTGTAGTACAGGTACCTTTTAATATTTCCCTTTAGATGTTTCAGTGACCATGTTTTGTTGAGCTAAGTTTAATATGGATCTTCTCTTCATTTCACTTTTGAGTACAGCATTAGATGCTTATGAAATTGGATTTTTAATAAAAATTTTCCTGCCTGATTTATTTTCAGTTGCAAAGTAGTACCGGGCCATGGTATATTATAAATGAGTAAAATCCAGTGGTCCAGATCCTTAATGAAAAGTAGAAGAGTCTTTTATCTTCAGGGGTGAAACGGCTTTTGATATTTTCCCATCAGCTTCCAGTCTTTTTCTGAAATAGGACACGGCACAATTAGAATCAGAAACATTAGCAAGATTAGTGAATTAACCCTTTGAGGAGTTACTCCAAGTTTCCTCTATGACCTAATTGTTGCCTGTCACAGCACAGCCCCATGTTAACATGGTTCAGCAGTCTTCCCTAGAAATTTGCCCTGCAAATCAACAGAACTTCCCTGCATTCTTACTTTGAATGGGTTTATAGGAAGACAAGGAAGTGAGTTTTTCTCTTGTAATTCAAAGTGGGGGGTTGTTATCATTATCATCATTACTATTATTATTCTTATAGATGCCCCTAAAATTAAATGCCTCTCTTACTTACTACATATGTTATTCCTAAGAACAACTAAATTCAAGTTATACAGGAATCAGGAAATGAGAGACCCTTGCTTGGTTTGTTTGTTGCATATTGTACATAGAAGGTCTAGACACCTGAGTGGTTTGAAAGAAAATGAGCCCCATAGGGAGTGGCTCCATTAGGAGGTGTGACCTTGCTGGAGTAGATGTGTACTTCTTGGAGGAAGTGAGTCACTGTGGAGGTGGGCTTTGAGGTCTCCTATGCTCAAGACACCACCCCGTGTCTCAGACCACTTCCTGTCGCCTGTGAGTCAAGACGTAAGGACTCTCAGCTCCCTGTTCAGCACCATGTCTGCCTGCATGCTGCCTTACTTTCTGCCATGATGATAATGGACTAAACCTCTGAGCTGCAAGCAAGCCCCAATTAAATGCTTTCCTTTACAAGAGTTGCATGGTCACGGTGTCTCTTCACAGCAATAGAAACCCTTACTAAGACAGAGCCTTCCTCTCGTGTCTGAAGACTGTTCATTTCAAGAGACTACGTTCGGGTGCTTTTCATATATAATCTCATCGCTCTGCCCATGATACTATAACTGTTTCCTAAATGACTTAATGTTAAGAATTGTTTTCTATAAGGAAAGAAAGCCCCAATAACTTTATTTGCCTTAACATATCAGGGGTCCTCTTAAAATATTTACTAATGACAAAATGAGAAACAACTTGCGCTGCACAAACCTGGCAGACGCCGTCTCTGTAAATAAATGATCAAGGTTAATGCTGTCAGTGTAAAATATACTAGCAGCCTGTGTGCTTGTAGGTGAACTGTAAAAGGCTCACCCACCTGCAGTATTCCATACCCACCTGCAGTATTCCGCACCCACCTGCAGTATTCCGCACCCACCTGCAGTATTCCGTACACACCTGTAGTATTCCGCACCCACCTGCAGTATTCCGCACCCACCTGCAGTATTCCATAGCCACCTGCAGTATTCCATAGCCACCTGCAGTATTCCGTACCCACCTGCAGTATTCCGCACCCACCTGCAGTATTCCCCACCTGCAGTATTCCATACCCACCTGCAGTATTCCGCACCCACCTGCAGTATTCCGCAGCCACCTGCAGTATTCCGTACCCACCTGCAGTATTCCGCACCCACCTGCAGTATTCCCCACCTGCAGTATTCCGTACCCACCTGCAGTATTCCGCACCCACCTGCAGTATTCCATAGCCACCTGCAGTATTCCGTGCCCACCTGCAGTATTCCGTACACACCTGTAGTATTCCGCACCCACCTGCAGTATTCTGCACCCACCTGCAGTATTCCATAGCCACCTGCAGTATTCCGCACCCACCTGTAGTATTCCGCACCCACCTGCAGTATTCCGCACCCACCTGCAGTATTCCCCACCTGCAGTATTCCGCACCCACCTGCAGTATTCCCCACCTGCAGTATTCCGCACCCACCTGCAGTATTCCACACCCACCTGCAGTATTCCGTGCCCACCTGCAGTATTCCGTGCCCACCGGCAGTATTCCGTGCCCACCTGCAGTATTCCCCACCTGCAGTATTCCGTGCCCACCTGCAGTATTCCCCACCTGCAGTATTCCGTGCCCACCTGCAGTATTCCCCACCTGCAGTATTCCACACCTGCAGTATTCCCCACCTGCAGTATTCCCCACCTGCAGTATTCCCCACCTGCAGTATTCCCCACCTGCAGTATTCCGCACCTGCAGTATTCCTTAGCCCAGTGCGCTCAGGAGAAAAGCCCGGGCCAAGCGCAAACTTAGCATGTTCCACGAAATGCCCAACTAGGTAACTTCAAACGTCTAGGCCCCGAGAGAAAGGGAAACAGCAACAGCATCCTCCAGAGCTTAGAGGCGACTGAAGTGCGGAGCCGGGCTTAACCCGTTCGTCTGACGGTAGCTTGAGGGAAGTGGTGGATTATACCGTCATAGGGAGACGAGGAAGAATCTAGAAGGACTAAATGGGAAAGGGGATGGGTGGGAGAGAAGGGTAAAGAGGGGACATGGGGAGGGACCACTACCGCTAAAGGCTGTTTGAAAAGCCCTATGAAACCTACTGCTGTAGAAGCTTCCTAAGATATATGCACGGACGAGGGAAATGTAAACATAATCACCAAACAATAAGTTAGACAACACCCTACCTAAACAGCTATACCAGCCAGTAAAATCCCCAGTGCCCGGAATGGGTTGCATCTCGTTGTGTTGTTGGCTAAGGGGACCCCATTGAAACCCCCAAACATCTGAGGCTATTGCCAAGATTATTGACCTCTCTCCACAACCTGCTCATGCTTATCATAATGCTTACAAATGTCCTTGAACATGGAGGTGCTGAGCTGGTGCCTTACTAATGTAACTAGAGTTATTCTGCACACCACAGGAGGGGAAGGCCACCATCAACACCTCCTTACTACAAATCTGTGATCTGTCATGGTGCAATTTTGGCACCAATGTAGTGGAACCAATCACCATTTTCTGATTGGGTTAAAGCCTCCTCCGTGAGATGAGACCCACACCTGACACTGATAAAGTGGCCACGAACCCGAGACAAGACAGGCCGTGGTTCTAGGGGGAATCTAATAGTATCTTTATGCTGAAGAAACAAAGCGATAAAATGACTCAAAATGGCAAAACTTTCACACATAAATAAACACGAATCAAGGTTTAAGAGTTCGGCAAAAAGAATTGTCTTGGGTCACACATTAAGTATACAAACACTAATGAGATTTGAAGAAGGCAATCCCTTATGTGATACTTGTCGTTTCTGCCACTGCAGATGAGCGACAATATCCTCATGTCCCAATCTTAGTTGTTTATTGCCACATCGAGTCTTTAAAAAGTCAAGCAGGTCTCATGGTTAGTTTCTTTCTTAAGTTTCTTTGTTCCTGATTCTCTCTCCCTCTCCCTTGCCCTCTCTCTCTCTCTCTCTCTCCCTCTCTCCCTCCCTCCTTCCCTCCCTCCCTCCCTCCCTCTCTCCCTCCCCCCTCTCTCTGTGTGTGTGTTCACGCTCGCACTGGTGTTTAGCCTGCATGTATGTCCGCATGAGGGTGTTACATCCCCTGGAAATGGAGTTTCATGTGTGATCTGTCATGTGTGTTGGAAATTGAACCTGGGGAGCCATCTCTCCAGCTTGCTTCACTCTTGAAAATGGTTCCTTACAAATGTAAGTGGTGCTGAAGGTGGTGTAGTTAAGAAGCAGCTGTGAATCGAGGGCTATTTATCTCAGGGAAGATGGGGCCCGTGAAAGCCAGGTACAGAGACGCAGCCAAATGTTTCTTTAGCATCTATGATCATTCTACTTGAAAACTGGCCAGTAATATGTTTACAGTAACAGTAAATGGAGTCATGTTTATACCAAAGTATTATTTTCTCAGCAATCTTGAAATATGCTTCAAATTCTTGTATCCATTTTTTTGAAGGTGTTTTTGTTTGTTTTTTACTGTTCAGAGGGCTGTCTTTGGCAAACCTATTGGAATGTATAAAACAGTCTGCCTTAACCCAAGTTTGCCACGAATTCAGTTTCATTTAGAATACTGTTTTGATTCGAAACCCTGTGTTGATAAAGTTGCTTTTTCACCTTGAAGACTGGTTTTAACTCAAATGAGTGGTTAAATCCGCTGAAAGTACTAAGTCTGTAAACAGTTTGTTTCATCAAGTTCTGGGACTGGTTTTATATTTGGCGACATAAACCATTTGGTGACACTTCACAAGCTACAGAATCTTCTCCTGATTTGGACCTGACTTTGCTGTCTTCTCAAAAAGTGATGTCATCACAGGCAGCATTAATACAGGAATTTCTGGAACTGACCATCATTAACCTCTTGACCTCAGAAAGTCCATCTTGGTGATTTGCATAATATCCACTTTTAATGCTTTAGGGCATACATTGCTATACGATGCTATGATACTTCATTAAGTACTTCATTAAGTATGATTTCAGGCAATTATGTCATCTTCTATTAATTTTATGAGTCTCTCTCGTTTATCTTCCCATTGGCAACTAGACATGTTGACAAGACACAACTACTTTAACATACCTTTACAGCTTTGTAGAAATCTTTTGATTTAGTTGAGTCCTTTTAACTCATGACAATGAAGCCACTTTTTCAGTTGTGTTTGTTACACTCCTCATCAGTACCTCTAACAAAGATGCAGGTTGAGATGGTACTTTTGCATCATTGTTGCTATCCATCACCAGAGCATAAAGTTTAAGACTATGGGTCCTCCCTTCCAAACTTTTCAATAGACTTGACTCAGTTTTCCTCAGTTCACATGTACATTGTCTGGCAAGACAAACTGATTTTAGAGACAGCCTCCTCCATTTTCCAGGGCATATTTTATCTGCCACACTGGCTATGCATTATTTAACAAACTCATTATCACTACATGGATTTTGAGTTTTTGTTATTAGATATTCTATTACCTAACTAGTTTTTCTCTTGAATCTGAGTTGTAACCTTTAAAAATTGATTAGAAAAGATAATTTTTTTTTCAGTTTTGCTGTTTTGTCTTTATGGTAATCCTTGACAGACACCAAATTTGACAACATGTGTTTTCATATGCCTTTCCAAATCATAGTCTTTGAAAATGTGCACAATTCTCCAAAAATTAATCAGACACCTTGCTATTTGACTCAGTCTGCCTACTTCCCATTGGACAAGCTTTCTTCACTCAGAATCTCCATTTGTTATGGCTTCTGTTTTCTGTCGAGACACTGTCAAAACAATTCTGGGATCGAAAGTCAGATAAAGGAGAAGAATTTGCCTTTACGGTGAAAATTAATTGATAGACAAGAGAAAGCGGGGTGTAAGCCCTTGCACGTCTCAGCTCCCCAGGTGTGGAAGCATCCTTTGAAATTAAATAAGAACACTTACCTGCCTCCCAAGTAACAGTAAATGAGATCATTTGCGATGAAAAGCTAAAACATTTGCTGCTACCCATTCACCAAGTCACCATGAGTGCCTGAACATTTGATGAGGCAGACTCCTAGGAAGATAACATGTTAGAAGCCACCTGCCACCATAACGTAGAGATTATATGTTCATTCTGAGCGAAACTGCCACATGATATCAACTACAAAGTTACAGCTTGAGACCTGTATAATTAAGTCATAAAAAATTCCAAAAATATCTTAATGTTTCCTGTAAGTTGATGGGTTTGTATTAGGTCTCATTTAAAGGTATCCTATGAGTGCATAGGTGGAGAAGGTGGTCCCCAGGCTAGCTTTTCAAAGTTAAGCCACTTAGAAAAGAATAAAGACAATTACCCAGGTGTTTTACAGATTTGTTTTTTAAAAAGCAGGTATCTTACTAACATCACAACAGCCAGACCGGGGAGCATGCTATCCTGCTTTTGAATAAAACGTGAGACTGTTTACAATAATAGTGTAGTTAGGTTTTGGAACAATTGTCCTATTATACCTACAGACAAGCATAGAAATCGCTCTCATTCTGTTCAAAACACAGCTAATGACAAAAGGGACAAAGCAACTCATGTTGCATTTCAACATATTGAAGACAGCTGTCATCTCTATGAAGAACCAGGGAAGAAGAGCCTGTCCCCCAGGATGTCTTAGGTGTTTGATTGCTGAATTCTTGCAAAGTGAGAGAATTTCTCTGAGCAAACAAAGAAGTTGCCACTGAGTAAACAACCTTCTCGGTTACGTTAGTGAGGTCCCTGTTACCTTGAGACAATAATCTTTGCTGCAATGATTAAAAATGGCAGCAGGAAGGGAGCAGGTAGCACTAAAAACCTGCTCCCAACTTCAGAATGTGGTACCCTACCTAAAAACTTCACCACCAAGTCCAGGATCTTACTTTGAACGTTTCCAGAGGAGTAATTACATTTAACAATGTATCCACAGTGTAGGAATGTCCAGCCAGCCACCTGTGAGCCACTGCTCCCAACTTGTTAGAACAGTGGTGATCTGGTCCCATATCAGACCTGTTGAAAAAGGTGGAAGCCAGTGTGTACTTTGCAAAATCTTTTGTGTGATGCTGCTACAGACGGGTTGAGAAGCATCCGTACGTAGATGAGTAGGGACACCGAATAAGCAGACAGGAATATGCGCTTCCCACAGCTCTAGATGCAGACTCCATTGAATGAGATTCATGAGCTGTGTCTATTAGGAAATATATGAACTGCCCCCTTCTCTTATTTCTGTGGGCATCGATCTGTTGTTAGTGGAGAGTCCCGTGTGCACTTTTGCTCTGGACAGAGATCTGAGTTCGTCAGCATATGGGAAGTTGTCCACGTGAGAAACAGCCTGCTGCCTCCTGCCCATCCTCTAGACTAAGTTACACAATAGGCAGTTTGTCTGGGCATATATTTCTGTTAGTGTGGCCAGTAATTGAAGAAAAAAAAAATCTTGTCATCTCATGTTTGAAACTGAGGGGAAATTAAGTTGAAAAACAAAAAGCAGATTAGCAAGAGGAAATTGTCTATTTACACATGAAATAAGATATGCACAAATGTGGATGAGACCAGTCAAGGGAAGTTCAAATTCAGGTGTTATCCTTAATTGAGCAGTGTTGTGGGATAACCTTTCTGTATACTGTGACAATATCTCTGCTAAAGTACCCTCTTACTGGTTTAATAAAGAGCTGAACAGCCAAAGGCCAGGCAGGAGAAATTAGGATAGGCCGGCAAACTTCCGGGCAGAGATAGGAATTCTAGGAAGAAGAGAGGCAGAATTCACCAGCAGGGGGTGAGGGGTGGGGCATCATAGGTGCAGTATGGAGGAGCGGTAGCCAGCCACACGGCAGAACATAGATTAATACAACGGCTTAATTTAAGTTATAAGAACTAGTTGGGAACAAGCCTAAGCTAAGGCCAAGCTTTCACAATGATAAGAAATCTCTGTGTCATTATTTGGGAGCTGGCAGTCCAAAGAAAGTCCAACTATAAGGGATGAGATAAAACTCTTTGGCGAAGAGGGTAAGTAGCTTTCTTTATGAAAGAAAGATGGATTTTTTTTTTAAATAAAAAATAGGGGATAAGAAAAATTCTCAGATTTTCCTGCTTCTGCAGGCTTGAGCAATCTTCACAGTGGTGGCATTCCCCCTGAGAGAGGTGGGGGATGTTGGGGATATGCTTCCTCAAAATACAGTCCCTTGGCACTGACAACATAGAAAAGGGAGGCACACTCATCTTCTAGCTAGCCTTGTCTATGCAGGCCAGGGCTTCTCAACCTATGGGTCGCAACCCCTTTAGGCCAATTTGTAACAATGTTCTGCATCTCAGATATTTACATTACTATTTACAACAGTAGCAAAATTACAGTTGTGAAGTAGTGATGGGGTCGGTAGAACATGAGGACTGTATTGAAGGGTGAGAACCACTGCCTTAGGCCATAAAATCCAAGAGGGATGTGTGGAGAGCAGAGGGTGCCGTTGTCTCGGAAGACCCAGGGGTGAGAGAATTTACACAATTGGGACCTGGGATGCCTGCCACTTCTCCCCATCCCATTTAACATAAACATTACAGTGCTTTGGGTTTTATTGCCTCCTGAGTTCTCCCACTCCATGAAAGACTTGAGCAGAATTTGGTGCTTTGCCGATCTGATTGTGACAGAGGTCTCAGCCCTGAACTAAGAGATGTGTGAAGACGCCATTTCTCCTCCACGTGGAGAGAAGTTCTTTGTCTGCAGTCCATGGACACGGCCCTTATTTTGGCAGACAAAGGAGAAAAAGGGGAGCTCTAGACATGACGCAACAGTTAAGAGCACGGGCTGCTCTTGTAGAGGGACCCAAGTTCAGTTCCCAGCACCTACATGGTGTTTCAAGCAGACATGACACCATCATCCTGGCCTCCTCCACAGGCACCACCACGCATGGGGTATATATGTGTACATGTAGGCATACACACACACACACACACACACACACACACACACACACACACACACACACACACACAAAACATACAAGTTTATCAATGTAGCTTTCAAGTGACAAAATAATCTGTATAAATGAAGAGGCTTGGAGCCAGAGAGTGTATGTGGCTCTGTGCTGGGTCTGAGGGATGGATGATGGATACAGTTGGACGATAGCCCAGGGGGAGGGATGACGAGGGTGTGTGCTGTGATGGTGGCAAGTGGGAGGTACTTAACAAGCAAGGTATGTTCATGTTTTCCTCCATGCCTTTCTATTAAGACGTTTCTTTCATTTTGACTTAGCGAAGGGACTGTGGGCCTGAGGACTTGCTCCAAGGGAGTCAGAGGACAACTTGCTTTGGGGAGAAGGGTGGGCAGAAGTCAGAGTGGCTCTCCTGCATCTGATATTCTGCAACTGTGAACTGTGTTGAGGGGTGGCAGCTCTCACATTGTTGCTTGTAGTCACTCGGAAGGCTTCTGTCTGCATTTGGCGGATCTCCAATGTCTGTGGCTTAAAACACACGTTATACCAACTCTGGGGTTGGGAACGGGTCACACACACCTCCCTTATCATATGCTGTTACATTGTTTCCATTGTTTTTAGTTTGAATGTTAGATATGAATGTTCAGCGCTGGGACATCTTGTTATTTGTTTATTTATTGTTACTTTTGAGATTATAGTTACATCATTTCTCTTTTCCCTTTCTCCCTTTTAGAGACTCCCACATACCCCCCTGCTTGCGGCATTTCAAATCCATGGCCTCTTTTTCATGAATTGTTTATGCATATATGGATATCCATACATTATAAATATATCCTGCTCAGTCTGTAGAATGCTAATCCTATGTGTGTTTTCAGGGATGACCATTTGGTGCTGGGCAGCCAAGTGGTGTGCTCTTCCCTGGAGAAGACCATTTCTTCAGCTCCCAGCCCCCACTAGTGTCTGCAGTTCTTTGGTAGGGTTGAGGACTGCTAACCTTTCATCTGCCCAGTCTGGCATGTCTATTGCTGTTCAGATCATGTTTGGACAGCCATGTTGGTGAGACTTTATGGGTTTAGTGTCTGACAATGCTGAGAGACACGGTCTCAGAGCAAACTCCCTTGTCTTCTGTCTCTTACAATCTTTCTGCCCCTTATTCCTCAGTATTCTCTGGGTCTTAGGTATAGAGTGTTTTGTAGGCAGGTGTATTGGGACTCATACCCACAACTCCGCATTTGGACTGGCTGTGGTTTTCTGGCTATTGCACGGAGAAGTCTCCTTAATGAGGGGTGAGGACTGCACACCTTTGGGGTTGTCATCTCGTGCTGAGCCTTGACTCACGGGTTCTACAGGCACCTCCAGTTCAGTAGGTCGTAAGCATAATGACACTTCTTCATGCTGTCATCTCAGGTAATGACATCCGGCATCGACCTCCTCATCTGTAAGTCTGGGTGACACCTTCCATTTGGCCGAAAACTCCCCTACCTTGTCCTCACACAGGCTTGTTGACTATGTCTTCCGGGTCTCCTGCCTCGAGTCTGTTCCACGGCGATAATTTGACTCAGCCTCTCATGATGTCAGACTTCCATGGCGGACTCTTGCTGGTGTGTCTGTGGAACTGGCTTTCATAGAACAGTGCCCCTGGGGATGTTATCTCTCTTCCAGTTTTCAACCCTTCAGCTAGTCAATTGCTTGAAATCTTTCTTATCAACCTTGATAGTCCCGTCTTGATTCCCTTGTAGATACAGGTTAATCTCTCCTTGGTCCCAGCAATTCTGTCTGCCAACCTTTTCAATCATCTGCTCGCGTCTGGTTGCCCTGCCCTCACGTTCCTTTTTGACATGCTGGTTCCCTCTTTCAGAAATGTTGCAAGCACCATCTTCTCACCCACCCCCACACACCCAGGAGAACTAATTGTTTCCATATCCCTCACATCCTTCAGCACATTTCCTTTTCTATATTCCTAAAGCATTTTTACACAATCATACCCATAATTATAGGGCAATGAATTGCATTGTAATTATTTGATTCCTGAAATGTGAGGAAATAAAAAAAAACAGGGCATTTTGATTTTTTTTTTAATCTCTTTGAATTTACAGTCTGCATCATGTATTAAGTAAGGGCTGAATAAATAATTTAATGACAATGGCAAAAAATGAAAGGAATGACAGTACTCTCATTTAAAGGCCAAATTAAAGAAACGTTAATTAATATAGTTAGCATATAAGTCAGGTGCTTGTATGTGTCAAAAATATGTAATATATGGGTACAACAAAACTTTCTCAAAAATTTGAATGGAGTGCTTTTTTTCTTTGTTTCCTTTCTTATTTCAAAACTTAAGTACCTACAGGAAATAGTGTTATCCTAGCATAAAGGCAGAAATATAGACAAATGGAATGAGATAGCACTGACAGATGTGGTGAGTTCTGAGTAAGACCGGGATACATTCGGCCACTGAGCAACATCCCCAGTGCCTGAATGTATTTAAGCAGGATCTTAAGACCATCACAGAGGGGAAGGTGTCCTGTTCGTTACGAGACACAGACACAAGATGAGAGGGGAGTCTACAATTGCAAGACTGATAAAAGATTAAGATAGAAAAATGGGTAGAAAATACTTAAAATTCAACAAGGGAACTGCCCCGCAAAGAATGCTGAAACACGTCTATAACCTACCACACAGGAAGCTGAGGGGGTGGGTTAGAGTGTTGGGGCTAGCCTGGGCTACGTGAGAGACTGTCTCAAAACAAAACAACCACAACAAAAACAAAAGTAAAACAACAAATGAAACCATCCAGTTCAAATGTAAGCGAAGGCTTGATGGGACATAGAATGGCCAACACACACACACACACACATACACACACACACACACACACACACACACACACACACACACACACACACACGTTTAACATCACCAATCACTAGGGAAACATAAGTTAGAACTATGGATATGAAGTCACATCCCTTTAAGATGGCTATTATAAACTCCAGAGAACAGCAACTGTCGATGAAAGGTACGATTGCCTGAAATCCCCACTTCCCAGTATGTACTGAAAAGAATGCACAGTGGGGTACAGGATGCTGTTTGGAATGACCCTATACAGTGAAGGCCTTTGGCCTTACTACAAATATCTATTGTTCAACATTCAGCTGAGAATTCAGAATAGAATCTCCGACATATTGTGGTTTTCACAAACACTGCCTGTGGTGTCTGGTTTTCATTGGGTGTGGGAAGGAAGACTGAGGTTGGCCTATGGGCATGTCTGTTGGGGATTGATTGCTTAGCTGATGTGGGAAGACACAGGCTAAAGGTGGGTGGTGTCATTCTCTAGTTTTAGGGCCTGGACTGTGTGAGGAGAGCCCTCAGAGAGAGAGAGAGAGAGAGAGACAGAGACAGAGACAGAGACAGAGACAGAGACAGAGAGAGTTATCACTTCTTCAAAGGAGTGCATGAATCTATACATGAGTGCAGTCATCAAAGCTTGCCTCATGATACCTCCGTGTTGGGGGTCAAGTTTCTAACATGTGAACACATATGAACCACTGAAGTCTTAGAGAGGGGGGGGCTCACAGCTCACAGTTAAGTCTTTGTGCTTATGTTTTTCTTCCAAGATGAAGTGAGTATAAGAAAGGTGGATCAGCTGGGTGTTGGTGGCGCACACCTCTGATCCCAGCACTCCGGAGGCAGAGGCAGGTGGATCTCTGTGAGTTGGAGGCCAGCCTGGTCTACAGAGTGAGTGCCAGGACAGGCTCCAAAACAATACAGAGAAACCCTGTCTCTAAATAAATAAATAGAGGTGGGTCACAACCCCTTTGCATCATTTATTTATTTATTCCAAAGATCCAAATGAAAACAAAACGTTGTTTGTTCCACAGACACGTTGGTGCTCCTGGAGTTAGGAGGTAGTTAGGGTCTGATAAGTCCAAGGTGAGTAGAAAATGTTGTGAATGGAGAATGAGTTTAACGAGCACGACCCACGCATCGTGGAAGTTGAGTGGCGGTGCTTGGTGCTGGGTGGATTCTTCCTCCTCCAGCTGTGCAGGCAGCTACTGGCTGCTGCAGCTTCCTGCTGCCATTTGGCATCTCTGGAGGATACGTTATAGTGCAGTCAACTAGCCCCGGGCAAACCTCAGAATTCAGACGCTAAAGTATGGTTTCTACTGAGTACAATTTTCACACCGGAGGAAGCTGGGCCTGCCTGTACTGGCAGTTCGGGGTGTGATGTGTCTGTGTGGTTCTCATATCATCTATTGTAATTAAGAATCAAAGCGTGTGCTTTTAACTTTTTTCTTTAATGTTCATAAAGTACAAGACCAGTACCTGGAAAATGTAAGCTCTAGGACATTATTTATAAAATTTTCTAGCAATGAAAAACATCAAAACAAATATTAACTATAAGGTGGCTCTAAGGTTTTAATTAAATAAGTAAAATAAACCTCATTGTGTATGGGAGATGCAGGATTGAAAATAACATTTAGGGAGGTAACTCAGTGGGTAAGATTATTTGCTCTGCAAGCAAGCGGAGCTGAGTTCAAATCCCAGCAGCACACGAAAATCTGGGCGGAGCTGCGTGTGCCTGTAACCTCAGCTTTGGGTGAGGATCTCTCTCCCTGCTGGCCAGTCCTGAACAGCAAACTCCCAGTTCTGTGACAGGCCCCGTCGCAAGACAGTAAGAAGGGGATTGATGGAGAACACCTGTACTGCACACTGGAGCCCACATGTGCATTCATGGGTGCAGACACCCATCTTCATACAATACACACACACACACACACCTCAACACATACACAACACACATACTCCAACACACACACCACAACATACACACACACCACAGCATTCACACACACCACAATACACTACCCCAACACACACACCACACCACATACACCCTCACACACATACACACACCCAGACACACAACACAACTCAACACATACACTAACCCACATACCTCAACACACATACCTCAGTACACACACACCACAATGCACATACCCTGACACAGACACATCTCTACACACACCAACACAAACATCTCAATACACACAACACACATATCCCAACACACACATCACAACACACCTACCCAGACAGACACACACACACACCTTAACAAACACACCTCAACACACACACACACACACACACACACACCCCAAACCAACAACAAACTCCAAAGCACAGTGTATTTTTTGTGTTAACATGTGCTGATTTTTGAAAGCAAGTATACAATCACGAGCAAGAGATTCCTTTTCTCTCCTTCTCTTTTGCTTTGTTGTGTTTAGGGACAGGGTCTCACTGTCGCAGGCTGGCCTGAAGCTTGTGACCCAGCTGTCTAGGCCGTGCCCAAGTACTGAGATTATGCACCTCACACCCAGCTGGCTTTCAAGGGACCTTTTACCTGTGATTTTGAGGAATTTCCTCTCAAACCATAGATAGGGCACACCCTTTGCTCCTCTTGTGAAGGTCTTTAAAAGCCCCTATTTATGAATAGGGTGAGAGGAGGAGGAAGATTTTCATTGTCATTTTTTTTCTTACTCTGTTCTCAGTGTTTCCTGTGTTAGCAAGGATCCCCATTTAAAGGGACTTCCACCCGTCAGTCTGCTGGTCGGGGTCTGTCGTGTCTGCTCATCTTGTGGGATAGCTTTCTGTTCTGGCTGCTGTCCCACAGTCTTGTTAGGAGAAACGGTTTTCTTTGGATGTGCATGCTTGCCTCTGCTTGTTTTAGCTCGGGGGAGAGGGGTAGTAGGGAGAAGTGCTGCTTAGTCAGCTGCCCAGTTCCAGGGTTAGATTTAGGAGGACGCCAGACCGTAATAGCAACCAACAGTTAACTCTTTGTGGCCTTGTTCAACGCTCTATAGCAGCCAGCAAAAAACTCTGGGTCACGAAACATTTTTAATTGACAAAGGCACAAAGGCCCTTTTTGGCTATGGCAACCATTTTGCTTGTTAGAGAGGAAAAAAAAAAAAACATTTCTTATATGACCAAGGAAAACAGTGTCTATTGCATTCTGAAATAATCACTGTGTCCGTTGGAATTCACTGTCACAAAAATGTATATAATTTTAGGATTCCTGGCAAAGGAGTACCGGTATGTAGAGACTGTTGGTGCGGTGTGCTGTCCCATGTTGAGCGGCCAGTCTGTCCGGTCCAGCTGACCTGTCCAGTCATACCTGAGAGGAGGGGTGTGGCTTGAGGAAAGAAAGAGGAAAGGGACAAGAGATAGAATCAGAAAGATGCCTGGTGAATAGCAGGATCAACCCCAAGTTTATTATTCAAAGCTCTCAGATACCCCAATCAAAGGGGAGGGTGCAAAAGACTTCCCTACCAAATACAAAGAACAAGCAAGCATAATGCCCTCTCGGTACCCAAGCCATCAAGGAACCACACCCTAAATAAATATCCTGTTGTCAAGGTAACACATCCATTAGTTACTCCTTAGACTGAATTCTCTCTTGTCTGGGCAAGACACACAATAGCTACACAGAGGCCAAACATTGTTGTTTGACCTTGAGACAACAATAAATAGTGGGTCTGAACTCTCTGACCCTAAGTCAAGAAGAAGCACGGTGGCTGCTGTGGCCCCCACAGTGCGGAGAAACCACACAGAACTGTGTCAGAGCACGTGCTCATCTTCAGTCACAGAGAACAGTACCCACAGTAGGTTACTTTGTTTCCACCGTTTCCTGTCAGTTACCAGACTAAACTAACACTCAAGTGCTCAGGGGGTTCCGGCTTTCTTAAAGAAAAGTTGTTAGGTCACTTGGGAAAATACAGAATAAATACAGGCTTTAGAGGGAAACAGGCAAATTCTGCCTTTTCTTCCCAACAAAAAGTGCAACACATCACATTGACCCCTTACCCCTCCTCCTAGCCACCCGGCCTTCTGTCCCTGATCTCGCCCCTAATCCTGGCTTTGGAGACTAGCCTGCCCTGGATTCTTGTCTTCCCAGATTCCCTGGTTTTGCAGTTCCTTCTTCCACACCTTCCTTCTCCTTTCCCCAAAGTGAAATAAGATTTTTCTGACAGATTCACACCAGCCTCTGTCTCACACTTGCCCGCCAAATCTGCAGTGCTAACTCATTAGAGAAAGCCACGTGCAACCTCCTGGTGCCTGGAAATTCGTACCTAGGACGTTAAGTTGCCTCATCCTACACATCGTGATAAAAATGCAACATTACTTTTATTTCCTGTTTATGGGGGAAAAAAGGGTTTTGTTTCCCTTTTCCTTAGTAAATATTAAGGCTGCTAAGACAGCTCAGTGGATAAAGGCATTTGCCACAAAAACCTGCAGACCTGAGTTTAAACGCTAGAGCCCACCTAGAGGACCAGAGGGAGAACTGATTCTGACCTCTGGCCTCCACGTGTACTGGATGGTACATGCACACCATGACAGGCATAACCAGATATACAGGCATGCAGGCAGGCACATACGCACACACAAACACACACACATTATTAAAAACTTGCATCATGGGAAAGCCTGTCGCAGAGCTCAGATTGTAATTCAGTGTTTGAGCATCTGTTTGAACATGCACATGGCCTGTACGCATTCCTACTAACAGGAGAATCACCGTCTCCTACAGAGTCTAAGACCCACTGTGATACGTGTTTGTTTTAGAAAGTCTAAATGTAAAGTGGGAGCTCAGCCAGATGGCCCAGTGGGTAAGGGCCTTTGCTGCCAAGCTGGGGGACCTGAGTTCCATCCCTTGGACCCACATAGTGAAAGGAGCAACTGACTCCTGACTCCTGAATCTCGTCCTCTGATCTCTATATATGCTCCATGGTGCGTGTGTGCGTGCACACACACACACACACACACACACACACACACACACACACACACACACACACAGAGACAGAGAAATACATGCAATAAATGTATATGTAAAGGGAAGTATGGGGTTCTTTCTAAATAAACTTTGAGTGAGGCAGGGGGATGGTCATATGTTCTTTCTGTGTCACCTTGGGGCTGCCACCACAGACCCATGCAAAGATGATTCAATATCTGGGGGAAATATGCCGTTGGTCATTACCATTGATTGTGATGGTGCTAACACCTGTGATATTCAGGTTTATATTTGTGTCTAACTGAGATGCAACTGGTTTCATGCCCGAAAGTAAGCAAACAACACAAAACAAAGCCACGCTCTTGGCTTGCTGTCCCGTTAAGGCGTAGCTAGTTGGTTGCTAGTGTCTCTAGTCTCCTCTCATCCGACCGTTACGAGTGTCTGTAAATACCCAGTTTCTCCAGCGCCGTTGGGCCAGCGTCAGTGTCCGTCTCAGCAGTGACCTAAATTCATTTGACATGGGTTCATTCTCTGCTTATGTGAAAATTGAGTTTTCTTTTTTCTTTTGCATCTTGAATGGAGATGGAGAAAGGCATATCTTTTCTGGTCACTCTCAGAGAATTAAGATTCCCTAGAGAATCTTGGTGAGAGCTGTTTCGATTCATTAACAGAACTTGGTAGTCGAGTTTAATTGTCACAGCTCCACCAGCCCGGGCCTACCCTAGGATGGGGGGGGGGCGTCTGCTGCATCGAAGGGAAGTGGGGTGAACAGACAGAGGGTAGGCAGCCAGCCAAGGCTTGTTCAGCTCTGTGGTTTCACATTGTATGCATAGCTGATAGCGACTCCGGCTGCATCTCTGCCATCTTTTGTTCATGCGGATGACTGATCTGGGAAGATGGGGATTTGCGGGGGTTTCTTCTGGGCCCTGGGCAATCAATAGCCTCACTCTGGTTCTTCCTGTAGATCGTTTCATCTCCTCCGCGGTCTTCAGTAGCTTCGCAAGCTGTGAAAGTTAGAGGCGATCCCCACACGGGTCTTCGTGCTTCCCCAGTATGTGGCCCTTCCTCCCTGTGTAGATCTCCTGGGCAGGATCAGACCCTCCATCCAGAGCCACCTCGAGCTTTCTCACAACAGCTCCCTCACTATCAGCCTTGTCTCCAGTGCTGAGGACCACGGTGCTCTGGGAAGTCACAGTGTGTAAGTGTGTGGTTACCTCCCATCTGGCCTTTCACCAATTCAGTTACTGCCCACAAGCTACGCCCTTTGCATGGTTCATTTACCCGAGGGGCGCAAGGGCTGGGAAACAACTTCTTGGTTTAATTTCTCTTGTTTTTGAGTCCCCGTCCCCAAACCCTTCCGTATACCTCTCCTTGTTCTTTTTCAAATGCATAGCCTTTTTTTTTTTTTTTTTTATTGGTTGTTCTATCGCATAGGTCTATACGTATTTTCCTGATACATAAATATACTGGGTCAGTCTGTGTACTGTTACTCGCATGATTTCACGGATTATCACTTGATCTTGGCCACCAATTCCTGCACGCTTCCCTGGGGAAGTCTAATCCTCTCTTAGCATTCCTTGTTGCCTGCGGTCCTTCGAGTAGGGATGAAGCTTACGGGCTTTCCCATGTCAACTTTAGCATGACTATTATCATTGCCCGTGTTCAGCTCATCTGTGGGCAGCCATTTGCTGAGACTCTATGAGCATAGAGCCTACCATTCCTATGAGACACAACTCACAGCAAACTCCCTGGCCCGTTGGCTCCCGTGATCTTTCTACTCTGCCCCCATGCCTTCCACAACGATCTCTGAACATTAGGTGAGGGGGTTGTTTTGTAGATGAAGTCACGGGTTCTAGGTTCCATTTCTATTCATTTCGACTGGTTGTACTTTTCTATAACGGTCTTGTTGCAAAGATATGTTTCCTTGCTTGGGGATGAGGACTACATTTATTTATGCGTATGAGAACAATTGGTTAGAATGTAGACAGGATCGTGCCGATTTAATGTAGCGGTGGTTGTAGGATCTCTTCCACGACCCACGAGTTCACTTACCCTAGGGAGTTGTCTAGGTCTCAGTGCTGGGTATGATTCCTTCTTGTTGTGTGGGTCTTAAGTTCAATTGCAGGGCTGTTGGTGACCACCAAGCTGTGGTGTCCCTAGAGTTATCATGCCATGCTGGCTATTGTTGTGGTTCATAAGTGCCATCGTTTAAGAAGGATTATCTGTAGATCCTTAAAGCTCTGTTAGAATGCTTCTGTGAATTTTTCTGGGCTTGGATTTTTTTTTTTAAATTACTATTTCAAACTCGTCATCTGTCATATCTCTATTTAGGTTGCTAACTTCTTCTTGGCTTAATTTTAGTGGGTTGGCTGAAGCTAGAAAATTACCCATTTCTTGTAGGTTTTCCAACTTAATGCAGTAGAGGGTTTTGAAGTATTCCTTTATAATATCCTGAATCTCTTCGATGTCTATTGTAATGTTTCCCTGCTAGTATCTGATTCTGTTCATTTGAGCCCTCTCTTTTTTTTGGTTGGCTGGGCAAAGGGTCTGTCGATCATGATTGCCTTCTCAAAGTTTCCTTTCATTCTTTGTATTGTTTTCTTTGTCTGTATGTCATTGATTTCTGCTCTGATCTTTATTATTGCTGATAACTGGGCTGAGATTTGGTTCGCTCTTATTTTTCCCACATATTTTAGTTGCATTAGTAAGTCATTTCTTGTGCTGTCTCTGATTATCTTTAATGTAGGCACTCAGAGCTACAAATATCCCTCCTAGGACTATGTGTTCCAGAGATTTTGCCTCGTTTCCATTTTCATTTAGTTCCAGGAAAGTTTTTATTGTTTGAATTTTTGCTTGGACCCATCCATCATTTAGTAATGAATTTCTTAATCCCCATGTGCTTATGTACTTGCTAGAGATTTGTTCACTGTTAATCTTAAGCTTTATTTCTTTGTGGTCAGTCTTATTGGATTTGTAAAAATTTGTTTTGTGTCTCGGGATGTAGATTAGTTTAGAAAAGCTTCCGTGTGCTAACAGTAGACAGCGTTTTGCTTAGGGCTTGGATAGACTGTTCTGTAGATATCTGTTAAATCCATTGGATATGTAACAATGTCAATTCTGATGCTTCTCTGTTTATTTTATGCTCACAGGACATCGATGTGGGGTACAGAAATCAACCTTTATTAATGTCTTGCTGTTAAGCTGTGTCTTTTAACTCAGTAGTGCATTTAGAAAAAATGGAATTGGGTGCAGCAGGTTGGTGCATACGTGTCTGAGACAGTAATGTCTTCTAGGCTGAATGCTTCCTTGATTTGAATGAAGTGTTCCTCTTTGTCTCTAACACACTTGACAGTTCCATATAATCTATCTGCTTGTGGGGAATCTGGTTTCTACTTAGGGCCACGGGGGATGGCAGTGAGTACGGGTAGCAACGAGGATCAGGATGTTTGTTATGAGACTGTGTGATCTGGTAATGTCAGAAGAGTCACAGACATGACTTCCTAAACATGAGTTGAACGGGGACAACGGCAATAGACACGCTAAAGGACAGGCCAAAGCCCACAAGGCCTCAGCCCTCACAAAGAACATCAGGCAAGTAAGAAATGCAGAGAATGGAAACAACAACATTCCCCAGAGAAAAACACCCTTAACTGGTTATCCAGTGCCAAATCAAGTCAACCCTGAAAATACATGCAAATAGCTGTATATAGTCTAAGCAGATTATATTCAGGAATCTATACATTACATATATGTGTGTTTAACAATGAGAAAAGAGGCTGTGAATTTGAAAGAGAGAGAAAAGGGTCCTCTGGAAGGATTTGGAAGGTGGAAGTGATGTGTTTATATTATTAATCTTAAAAGTAAAAGGAATAATTTGGAAAAGCATGTTCTGCACACATTGTGTGCTTCAGAGATCCCAGTTGTCCCCACACATGTCACTGGGACTCCCCCAATTGTTTCTCGCCCTTGCTGTCATCACCAGCCTGTGGCTCTGGAAGGCCAGGAACCCAGGAACCATGTCTTTCCTCCTTAAGTTGCTAGGGTACCACATAGTCTCTGGAAAACAGGTGTGCACTTGGCCTAAACTCTACCTACTTTGAAGCCTTCTGGGACCCCTTAAGGCTACTCGAACTTCTATATTTTCTATACTCAGAACATTGTCTGAATAACTCAACCCACAGTCAATCATGCATGCTGACAAAAACTTCTGTGTTTATGAAACTCCTGTACAGTAATTTAATTTCCTAATGCTTCCTCTTTACACCCAATTAGATTTTAGTTAATTAAGAGCAAAATTAAATGTGTGCCTTTTGGGTTTCCTCAGAGGCTAGCAGAAGATTTTGAGCACGGGAGGCACACGGGTAAATGGACCTTCCTTCAGACTATGATTGGAAAACAAAAGGAACAAATGAGTGACCTCGGGGCCGGCCAAAGCAGAGTCTACTGACGAGACAACTATTGGCAAAGCCTCGCCATCGGAGTGTGGAAATCACTGTGCCTGGATGGCTTTGCTTTGAATAAGATGGAGAGGTGGCTTCAGCGCTTTGGAAGATGGGAGCAGGTTTGGCATCCTGTACATCTGTGAACTAAGAGATCTGTGTGCAAGCAGAGGTGGGGCATCAAATTTTCTGCCATGACTCTCATGATCCCCCAACATAAGCTGTAGATCCCCAGGAGCCTCAATGCAGGCTGGTGTCGGGTGTGCGTATTCCTAGCACTGGGAGGGCCGAGGCAAGAGGAGTGAGTGTGGGACCAGATCAGGGTATACGCGTGAGTAAAACAAAACAAACAAACAAAAACAACAACAATAACAATAAAAACCCGATGGCTCAATTTTGATTTTGTTTTTGGGCTTCTCTGTGTAACTGCCAGGCTGTCCTGCACCTCGCTCTGTAGCCCAGGCTGACTTCAAACTCTCACAGAGATCCGCCTGCCTCTGCCTACTGAGTGCTGGTGCTAAAGGCTCAAGTTTTAGGAATTTGGGATTCTGAAATTATGAACAGATTGTGTGTTTTAGAAATTAATTTGTAATATATTGGTATATTGTGCCTGGGTGATTTTTTACGGACTAGCCTAGAAATTAAACACCCAGTATAAAGAATAAATATTAAGTATGGTGTACATTTTCCTCTTTAGCATTTTTTTCAATTGGGAAGAAAAAGTGCAGACTTTTAATTGCGATATTTAAGGATGCATCTTGCCCGGTTGGCATGAGTGAGAATGGGGGGGCTGAAAGGGTCCTGTGACTTTAACCATAACCATAAGGCTTTGGGGAAAAGCAACACAGCCTTCACGTTTCCTCCCAGTTCAGGAAATCAGCAGTGTGTAACAAGGCCGAAGTGCTTGATTTCGAGAACGTAACACGCACCTTTTAATATAATCAACTGCACCATTATATCTTCAATTCGCTGTTTTCAGTATTTATTTTCTCCTAACGTAAGATGATATAAAGCCGAGAATGGCTTATTAAGTTCTTTTGGTGAAATCTGAATAATCTTCCAGGAGATCTTTGAAAAAAGTTCCAATTCTTCCCTTATTGGTTCTCCGTAGAAGGTACCTACACCAACAAGGGTTTTTATGATGTGTGTGTTTTCATCACTCCTTGAGTGATGTATGTCTAAGAAGCAATTTATGGAACCATGCTTCCATAAATTTCCAGAAAAGTATGGTTCTATGAGGAACTTCTTGACTCATAGAAGGCTTCATGCCACCTTGAATTGTGCAAGGGACCCTTACAGTTCATGGTAACTAATCTTCAGCTGTTTGTTTTTATTTTTCAGTTGTTTGAGCCAGAGTTGAATTTCTTTTAAATTACATCCATGTATCGGCGTGTTTCTGTGACCTGTATGGGCTGGCATCCACGAGTGCAGGTGCTCAGGCTTGGGTGTGGAGTCAGAGAACACCTGTGAGTAATTTCTCTTCTTCTACCGCAGGGGCCGGGGATTGACCCTGGCTTATTAAACCCAGTGCTAGACACCTTTATCACCAAGCCATCTTGCTGGCACCTGCTTTTGTTTGTTTTGTTTTGTTTTTGAGAGGAATTCTCATGTAACCCAAGCTACTATTGATAACTGAGGATGACTTTGAACTCCTGACCCTCCTGCCAATACCTCCAAAATGCTGGGGTTATAGGAGCGCACAGCCACGTCCAGCCAACTAACCAGTCTTGAACATAACGTTGTAACTTTGGGTCCCCACCTATCCAGGCCCAAGCACAGTGGATGGATGAATTGTCTATCGATATGCATCCCTGGTGAGATCTGTGCACATTTACAATTTCGTCATTTATACAGCTATCACCGATACCCTTTGGACTACTTCACCCTGCCTCGTTCCTATTGACCATTGCATTGACATCCCTGGGACGCTCCCTCAGTGCCCCAGTTCCCGTTGACCATTAGTGACAAGACAGTTTCTCCTGAAAACAATTGCTTCACCCTTTCTTCTCCGGTTTTATCTGATGCTTCCCGTCACATCCGAGCATTGTAACTCACACTTTGGGACTCTTCCTTTCCTGTCCTTTGTCTTGTCCCGCCTGTCTGTTATTTATCTCATCTCGCTGTCCTTTGGCTTCAATCTATACTAGGTTGTTGGTCTGGCTAAGGAGGTCTTTTCAATGTCTTCTATCTCTATTTGTACTGAAAGAAAAATTCTCATGCTAAAACAATCACACGATTAAGTAGAAAATGGTATTGTAACTTGTTTTATATACAAGAAAATCAAGGCTCAAGATGCCCAAAAGTAAAAGGCAGTCAGTGACAGTATTCAACCAATCAGTATGCTGGCAAAGTTTGTTGCTGTTGTTTTTGTTTGTTTTTCCTTAACTCAATTTAACTGGCTGGCTCCAGACTGACTGCGAGGAATCCAAATATGTAGAGACATGTAGGTTCTTGGAAGCGTACGCAAACCATCCTTGAAGATGCTAGATTTTTCCACTGAGTTATATTCCCAACCCCGTGCAGAAGACAAAGCTGACAGTTTAGCTCAACCAGAGATGCACATAAAGTACTCTCCTATAGGGCAGAGTGAGCTAAGTCCGGGGAAAGTCTGGCTAGCAGTGGCTCTTAGGCATTGGGAGAGGATTTCTCAGAAGCGGTGGAAATCTATACATCTTGAGACATAGCATTTTAATGGGCAACTGAGCCATTCAAACTTACAATAAATAATTTTATTGTACTTACGTTGTTTGGTTCATTTTCTCCCTATTGATCTTTAGCTCTGTTAGAGAAGTTTTTAAAGCAAGGCTCATGTTTTATGCATCTGTATTTTCCTGTGTCGTCAACACAGCATCGTGGACACAGTACATTAGAAACATCTTGTGATTATTTACATAAACATAAAATGTATTCATGAAACACATTAATGTCTCTTAAAGCCCATCTTTTAAACGCGACCCTCTCTTAAATGTTATGAATGGCATCCTTTATTCTGTTTTCATTATTATTCACCAGCTTCACTTGTGACGTCCCTGACAGGTGTTTAGTACTCCAAGGACAAGGACTGCGTGTATCCTGTGTACCAACGAGTCTTGTTACCAGTAGTTATTTAGTAATTCCTTGTTAAATAAACGAAACAGGCCTTTCAGGGACTCTTTTACAGAGGGGTTCCATCAGCGGAGAGTTATGAAAATCTGCATACCACACCATCTTATTGGATAGGCAGAGTTGCACCTGCAGATGACATCGCTCAGAATCTCCCCGTGAAGACATCTGGTTCAGTTCATTATAAAATTGATTGACTTAAGTAAGACCCCCTTTTATTTCTTTGCTGTGCTTCATTTTTATTGGAATCTGGGTTCTTGTATGCACACCAGGCAGTACTTTGTCACTTAGTCACATTCCCAGCCCCTGAGAAACATTTATCAGCCTTCTGTGAAATCACAGCCAGGCAGACACATTACGAAAGCCACTTGGGTGAAAGAAGACAGACCGCAGGTGAAACAAGGGTGAAACACGGGTGAAACACATGTCATATAGTCATGCTACACCTGTAGATCCCAAGCAGAGAGCCCGGGTTTCATTTGTTCGTGTGTTTTGTGTTTGATTTGATTTTGAGATATGATTTTGCTGTGTTGCCCATGCTCCCCTCAAATTCCTGGGCTCAAGCAACCTCCCTGCCTCGGCATCCCAGATTGCTGGACTACCACCACACTCGGTCAAGAGACAGTCTTCCTGTCAGTTCTATTCCAGCTGCAGAGACTGAAGTTTGAAGGCTGGAAGCCATGTTGATCCTTCCTACAGGTGCCGTCATCTACACAGAGGAACTTCGTGCCTTTATTCCTCAGTGGGGGACAACTGGAGACTTCCAAGGGAGACAGGACCGGTTTAATGATCTGTTTCCACTATTCAGCTACAAGCTTCACGTTTATTTATAGAGTCTCTAGGAGAGCTCACTGCACATAGAGATGAAAGGTCCAAAGCCGGGCCTTTGTAGAAAGGTCAAGTGAAGTCAAGTAATTATATATAAAAGGAACAAAGATAATAAGGGAAGGCAGAACTGTGAAATAAAATCCAGCACTCTCTACAGAGTAGATTTGTGTATACGTTATTTTCTGTCTGCCTTTCTGTCAATCTATCTATCATCTATCTAGCTATGTCATCTATCATATATATAGCTATGTCACCTATCTATCATCCATGTGTCATCTATCTATCTATCTATCTATCTATCTATCTATCTATCTATCTAGCTATCTATCCATCTCCCCACTATAAATACAATCTCTAGAGCTGGTCCTGGCTAGCGTCTGCCTGCAGGTTCACTGTTATCTGACTTTAGGATCTGTCTGTGGCAGCTGTCATGCCTGGCTTTCTATCAGTGTCAAAGCCATTCTCACCCTGTTTTTGAGACTAACATTAAATAAGTACTTTCATGTAGTACACAATGTGCCAAATAGGATGCATGCATCCTCATTCGGTTATCAAGTTTATAAATGTCTCCTATGTGCCAGAAAGCCATGTCCTTGGTACTGGAACTTGTCAATGAATACAAGTCACAAAGTGTGACTAACAGAACTTTAGTCACCAGCAGGTGCAGATAGATGGTAAGTCATACATGCAATCAGTAAGTGCAATATGCCGTGTGTAGCAAAGAGTATGGATGAATAAGGAGAGCCAGGCTAATTTCAGAATCAGGGCAAAGATTCAGAACCCCAGGGCAAGTTAAATGTGCAGATATCTGGGAGAAGATAATATCTTCTTTTTTTCTCCTTGATGCAAGATACCTTGTGATGTACACATGTTTTCCTGTTACTGTGATAAGAATCCTTGTGATGCATACCTGTAATTCCAGCACTCAGGGGCAGATATCTGTAAATTTGAGGCCAGCCTGGTTTACAGAGCAAAGTTTCCAGACAGCCAGAGCTACATAGACTCTTTACCAAAACAAAGCAAAACATGGGTGTTTGCTAACTAGTCAGTTTAGTCAAAGCAGCCATGGATCCAGGATCAGCAAGAAGACCCTTTCTCAAATGTTCATGACTATATTAATTATTATAGCCCCAAAGGAGATACAACCCATATGTCATAAACTGGCAGGCAAATAAATGAATTTATGGCATATTCACCAATGCAATCAAATACTACTCTGCAATAAAGGAAATTAATTATTGATACATGCAACAATATGCTTGGCTCTCAAAGTAATTTTACTATAAAGAAAATAGGTTAAAAAATACATTTTATGTAATTCCTTTAGTAAAATTTCAGAAATTGTGAACAGTCCTCTCCACCCCAAGGTTGCCAGACGCCCAAGGAGGACAAAAGAACCCAGAGTGACAGGACGAAAACTTGATGGTGAGGCATACTAGCCCTGTCGGTTAGGAGGGACCCTCTCAGGGAGCAAAAGCTATCTAAATATACACAACTCACCAAAGGAGTGGCTGAAAGGCTCGTAAGCCTCTAGGAGGCCGAAATCACAACTTTAATTGCACTCTAAGGTGCTTAGGAAAATGCCACGCACCCCATGCGAACTAAAGACACATTAACTACTAAGTGTTTACACTTGGTAATAAATAGTACATGAGTTTCCTTAGTACCATGAGTCTCAGACATCGTTCAGATCTGCTAACATTTATTAAGGGTTTCTCCTGAAGCATTGATGTGCAAGGCCGATTTTAATGCTCAGGGACACAGGTACTTCCCATACAACCACACAAAATCCAGCCAACTACAAATATCAGCAAGTCAGCAAAAAACGCAGTCAGGCTAGTTCTACGTCGTGAAATTAAACGTTTAAGTATCGTTTTCCAGTAGTTACGGCGCCATATGACATTCGTGAAGAACTACCACTGTCTCTCCCGCTAACGACAGAAGTGCTTTCCATTTATTAAACATGGTCAACGCCCCAAGAACCAGGTCCTTACTTTAATTCAGAGAAATTAATGATGTGACCCAAGTCATGGGCAGTGAACAGTGAAGGCGAAATTTGATTCAAATATGACTTTAGAGCAAGGTTTCTATTTTTTGTAGCCACCAGTCTCCTGGATTGTCACGTGTAAATGGAGTTCTTAGTCGGTCTACATAATAAAAACCTGGAGTCAGATATAGAGAAAAATGCTGAGAGATCAGAGAGAAGGAGCAAAACACAGCCACACTTTAGCGTTTCTGCAGACAAGAGAGCAAGTTCCTGTTTCTCCCTGCTTATATCCTGTTTCTGCCCAGCTACCGCACTTCCTGTCTATCTGTACAGACCTCCAGACCTCTATGGTTACTCTGACCTACAGACAGGCTTTATTTGTACAAGCAAAATATCACCACAGTCATGGACTTAATGATGCATTCTATTGCTTAGTTAAAATATGTATTCCTTGTCTTTTGTTTTTCTTAATGGGTTAGGACAGAGAATTAAAACCAGTGCTATTACTCATCATTAAACACTTCTAATTATGTACATGCACCCACATTTATGATTATATTTCATTTAAGTGACAATTCTCTCCTTTGCACCTTTCAGATTTTAATTCTTATTTCTCTATGATGCACCTTGTATTTGAGGAAGTCTCTGACATCTCCAGGGCTTTTCCTGGTTCTTTCTAAGGTTCCAATGGGTTTGGATGGCCTGTGTGATCTGGAAACACTTCCTGGTTTGGACGGCCTGGGTGATTTGCTTCCCAGAGGTAGATTCATGGTGAAGGCCCTGTGGAAAGTCCCTTTCCTGTAGGCTTGCTTGGGTGCTCACCTTCTCTGGTTTTATGCCTTAAATGGTCTCCCACTATGATGAAATCTCAGTTTTCATAATCCCATAGGGGCAGGGGTGGGGTGGAAGGGGTGGGGTGGTAAAAAAAAAAAAAAAAAAAAAAACACCAGTTACCGAAGGCACCAACTGTGTGAATAGCTGCCCAGAGCCCACCATGTGTTCCCTCCTTATTGCAGATCTCAAAGACTGCAGGAAAGCGGAGGGAAACAGTCTTGCAGCCTCACTCACAGGCCATTTTTTGTCTGAGACATTCCAGTGTCACCTTAGCATTGCCCCATTTTGAGAGCTCGTTAGCTGAAGGACCACGCTGCGTAGAAAATGTGAGGAAAAATAAATGAAGTTTTGTTTTAAAATGTTAGGAGTGTTTAGCTACTTTGGTGTCACTGACAGGGATAACACAAGAGAGGGATTTGCTCTGGCCAATGGCTTCAGGGAGGTCACCTCACCTTCACTTGGCCTCACGTTGCTTGGGGGGAACGTCAGGAATCTCGGCAAAGTGCAGTGGGGCGTGGGTAAGAGCCTTCACTTCTTGGGGAAGAAGGACAGGGAACGGGGATTGCTGAAAGGGCCAGGGCCACATGCTCCCCCCAGTGGCCCATTTACTCCACCGAAGACCACCATGTTTCCAACACCTTCCAGTAAAGCTTTTCTACACAAGTCCGCCTAGGGGCTGATCCAGGGATTAGGCCAGAGCCTTAAAGAGCTAATTGTCTCTGGAAATGACACCAAAAGACACACCAGTCAGAGTTGTGCTCCGTTCAATGAATAGGACTTAAATAACATTTTATAGTTTTTAAATGACATTATGATTGTTTCTCAATGTTATTGTACTTTTGTGGTAAATTAGCATGGGATCCTCAGCAAACATGAGTATAGAATGATTCATTTGGATATCTGTAGGAACTATTAAAAAAAACAGAGGCATCATAGGTCTTCTCCGTGAAAAGAAGTTTGGGGGGGATGAAGAGGGCTCAGCTGGAGTGTATATAGAATTATGAATGTGATTTTGTTTAAGGAAAGCAGTTTGCATTTAGTAGGGTCCGCCTGACCACAGGACCCCATAAAATAATAGTAAAGGCTCACATGTGGCTGCCATAAAGTAAATACATTCACTGCAGTCTGACTCATAAAGCTTGGTGGTCATTTGCTGTGTGGAAATCATTTTGAGGGTGATTTTCAGGATAAGAATAAAATGAAAGCCTACTGCTCTTCCGCGGCTGGTACTGAGAAAATGATGACGTAAGAAGCAAAAGTGAAATGAGATTTCAAGGAGGTGATAAGTGAATTTGGGGGGTGAGATATAAATAAAAGAGTGTTGGGGGAAGCGATGGGTTATTTGTGGGCTGAGAAGAGCAGTCTCCACAAAACACAAAAACAAGGAAACAAACAAACAACGCCACGTTAGCCAATTTTAAGATCACAGAACTAATATGGCTGAGTTATGGGAGAGTGACAGTGAAGCTGAAATGGGTGGTGGTGAATTTGTAGGATATTAAATATTTTCCTTTGTGGGCAGTGGGAGATACCATAGGCTTGATAACAGAAACAATAGCATCGAAACAATCATGGGAGAAAAGATGAAAGCTCTGGACGGAACTTCCAGGCGCGCGCGCGTGCACACACACACACACACACACACACACACACACATCACAAATTCCTTGTACAGAAGCCCTTGTCCCTCCAGACAAGTCGGGTGAAAAGGGAAAATGAGAATATATCGACTTGTGGTTAATGGGAGGAAATTAAGACACCTTTATAAAATTTTGCTTGCATGTTTGTTTCTACTCAATCTGGCTACAAAGCAAGGGGAAAGAGAAGAAATTACAAGGGAGCATATGAGATTAAACAAGGCAATCGTTAAATTAAATGGCAGAGATGTTTGGAGATGGCTAAGGCGATTGGAAAAGCCAAGCCAGGAAGGATACCGATTGTTTGCTGGCTATGTGAGAAAAAAGGTGGGCAGGAAAATGAGACCCAAACATGGGAATGGTCTAAGTGGTAACAACAGAGGAAAGAAAGGTCTACAGTTGGCGGGCATTTATATGGATTCACCAGGATGAATGCAGCAATTATTACAGACTCGGTCACTCGATTTCTCCTGATTCTGGAGGCTCTAGGTACAAGGTCTGCCTTCTTCTGGGGCTCCCTTCCCTGTATGGTAGCTGTCTTCCTGTGTCCTCACACCATCTTGCTCACGTGTACGCATGTCTTAATCTTCTCTTAAAGATACCAGTCATGTTAACTTGGGTCCCACGTACGTGGGAAATCATGTTTATTCATATGCCTTTAAAAAAGATCTTTATTCTTTGAGAGTTTCTACAATGTGTTTTGATCACGTTCACCCCTCCATTTCTTCTGAAATCCAATCCCCTAGCCTACCTGTCCAACTTTGTGCCATTTTAGAAACTCCTTCAAGACCAATTTGTCCTGTTCCAAATATTGTTTGGATGTGTGGTCTTCTGCTGAAGCATGGTTGCCTTACCAGGAGCTGCGTTCTTAGAGAAAAGTGGCTCTTCCTTTCCCAGCAGCTAACGATCTGGGTTCCTCCATAGGTAGGAGGAGTGAGACGGGGGCTCTCTCCCATGTCCACACTGGGGGATCTTACTCTTACTCTAATTGCCTCTTCAAAGGGAATTGCACTTAGAGATATTAAGGGTTAGGACTTCACATATGAACTTGTGGTGGACAAAACTCACCCCCTAGCAGCATCCCCAGGTGGTAACTTTTTACCTCTTTAGTAGAAAGAAAAATCTTCTGAGGCTGAGAAGGGGAGACTTGAGAAGAGTAGAAGCATTTCAAAAAAAAAAAATTGGTGGAATAATTTTGGATATTTTCCATTGAAGGGTATAGGTGGACATGGTATTGCTTCAGTGTGAGTGGCCTAGAGATACCGGTGAGTGTGAATTCATAGTGCCACTTTCTCTAGTACATGAGAGAGGGCAAGGAGAGAGCTAATGTTCTGACCAGTACGGCTAAATGCAGAGGGACATAAGCACAAAGGACGCGGAGGCAGATATAGATGAAGATGCTGTCTGTTTATTAGGTGGGACTGATGTTAATGGGCATCCCCTAGTCACACCGCCCGCAAAACAGCAGTGCCTAATCTACTTCACTTCAGTACGATAAGATGGTTCAGCTGTCAAGATCCAAAAGGACCTAAAGCCTTTCCACGCCCCGCCTTACTACTTCCTGTCTCCTATCTATCCTCAGTGCTCCAGAATCTCTACGGTTGATTTTGGTCAGCGAGTGGCTAGCTCTGTCTTCTCACCCCTGTCAAGCTTTATTGTCAGAATGCGATCAAAACATCACACAACGGGCACCATGAGCATGAAGTGTCGTCAGAGGCCAGGTTTTGCAGAGCTGGAGTCATAGGCAGCGTGAGCTGCCTGTTGTGGGTGCTGGGACGCTAAGCTTGGGCCCCCTGCAAGAGCAGCGAGCGTTCTCAACCAATGAACAGTCTCTCTAGACCCCTGGAAATACCTTTCGGAAATCACATATGTTATTATTTGTTTGTGGATAAGGTGTGGCGAATGAGTTTTCTACCAAGACAACATTCTATTACTGAGCTACATCCCCAGCCCTCAAACACAAGGAAAACCAAAACCAAAGGCCTTCTTATAAAGATCATTTCCCGTTCTTCTTGTTAGACATTGACCAAATGGAGCCAGATAAGCACCTGTGACCTCAGTACTAGCAAACACTCCACTGCCACTTTTCCAGGCGGGCAGCTGCTACACCTCAGAGTTGAGCTAACCCACTGAGTCTTCCTCTCCCATCCTCTTTTTAAGTTAACCACCTTCCAACAGCAGGGGGCTGGGATGCGGTAATGCCAAGCTTAGGCACACAGGAACCAGGGACAAGTAAATGCTGCCCACCTGCTGTTCAGCTTGAAATCAGAGGCAAGAGGAAGGGAGGGAGGGAGGCACGCACGCACGCACGCACGCACGCACGCACGCATGCACCAGACACACAGCCTTAGTCGTTTCTTCCAAATGAACCAAGAGCACAAAAAGAAAAGCAGCACGAAGGTAAAAGAGATGGGCAGAGGTATTTCTGCATCCTTCTTTGCATAGTTGGGCTGGCAAAGGGTGCTTTCTGACAACCGATGTATTTTAGTGCTCGCCCTATTCACGGTTTATTAATATATTTTCACATGTGTGCTGTGAAGACCGGTCCCTTATCCTGCTTTTTTGTTTGCTTGTTTGTTTAAATTGTGGTGACCTTTACTCTATTTCAGTATTTGATGGCTGTCTTAGCTTTGACTGCTATAACAGAATATCAGAATCCGGGGAGCTTAAAGTCAACAGCCATTTATTTCCCATGGCTCTGATAATCCAAAGTCACGGCTCCAGCCCTCCTGGGCTCTGGGAAAACCTCTTTTGTTTCAGCTGCTGTCTTCCCATAGTGTCCTCACCTGGTGGCAACTGAGGAGAGCTCACTGGGATCTTTAATTAACACACACGTGGCCTCATCACAAAGGCAGAAAAATCTCCCAAAGGCAGTGAGATGCCTCGGGGAGTAGAAGCACTTGCCAAGACTGAGGGTCTAAGTTCAACACCGAGGACCTGCACGGTGGAAGGCGAGAAGCAACCAATAAATAGACAAATATTTTTCAAAAGGAAGCAAAATGAAGACCCAGCTAGGCTCAGTGGTGCATGCCCGTTTTTCTAGCTACACAGGAAGCTGAGCTAGCAGGATCATTTGCAGCAGAGGCTGAGGGACAACGGTGACAACATAACACGACTACCCTCTTGTAGGGAGAAATGGTTCCTGGGACTTGGCAGTCACAAGGGCTAGTTGCTACACAGCAGGGCAGCCTCCTTTTCCATTCTCTTTCCTATACACGTGTGTCCCCCTTCACATGTTCTGCCTTCTGCTTCTCTAACGGTTCTGCAGTTCCCAACGCACCAACATATCTCCGTTTTAAATATAATCTTAGTGGGGCCCCATTGTGAGTTATATGCATGCAAGAAATAGCTCGACGGACACGCTGAGATGAAGCTGTATAGAAACCCGCTCAGTGGGTCCACTCAGTGTGGGGGCTGAATGGTGAGGTGTGAGGTCAGTGAAGAAAGCGTGACCTCGATGCATGGAGTGAAGGAGAGAAATCTGCAGACCTAAGCACATGATATGTGTGGACATGTTCTCCGCTGCTTAGCTGGGGGGCTCCCAAGTGTTGAGTAGTCTTTGCTCTAGAGCCTATCATTGTCTGATTCGTTCCGATAAACCTTTCTTTGATCTAGTTACTCCGCGCTTTAAAAGACCATCCTGTGAACATAAAGGGTGAACATTTCCCACTTTACACACCCCACAGCTGTTATTTCCCTCCACACCTCAGGAGTCAGGGCTCTACTCGCCAGGCAGACTCCATTGGGCTACCACAGATACCCAGGGGCCCTCTGGAACTTCCTGCTCTGGAAATGCTCAGGCTGGAGACTCAGCCGAGGGACAGAAGAAGAAAGAAGGAAAAGTTTGCGTTGCAGACAAAGATAAACATTTACTTATCCTTCTTGAAAACCTTTTCCTTATAGCTACTTCTTACTTCTATTCATTGTCTGCCATCACATGGTACATGAGGGCTGGGGGGGAAAAACCAAGAGCTTTATGTCTCTTGGATGAATTATAACTCAAAAATTTAAAAACACCTCTTTTTTTTTTCAGTAATTTTTCAGGACACCTTGGCTCTCCTGTTCTTCCGTGTCTCCAAAGTGAGCCAATGAGAGGACACAAAACTGGCAGGGTAAGGGCACATCAAAAGTAATTAATGCTCCACCCTGCTCAGTTTTCTGATGTGGTTTTTAGTTTGAAAGTGTAATTTAGAGTGGTTCTAAAATTATCCTTAATGTAGACTAAACACTATCAAATTTATCAGAGGGAGAGTGACCACTAATGTAGGCACGACCTCAAATAAACTCACCATGGATCTTTGAGTGCTATACACAACTCACTTTAGAAAACCCCAGTTCCATTATAATGAATTATTCATTGAAAACCCATCTGCCTACTTAACTCTGAACAGACATAAATGAAAACCTAGCTCGTTCCCGAGGGTCACAAGGGCCACATGCTGTTGGTTAATACCCTTTTACTCTTGGACAATGGGTTATCTACAGCTCAAAATGTTTCTGTAAAGTTTACATTACTCATGAAATGTTTTGTATGGATGGACTTCTGTATGGATGGATTCCGGGCCAATGTTATGCTTGTTTCGGAGGTGCCAAGCCCAGCTGAAAGTAGAACTCTTAGGTAATACTTTAGGGAGTTAGCATTCGGATGCACTCAGTTGGTCTACAGATTAATGATGGAACCAGAGTCTCTTGCCTTAACAATGGACAAACCCCACTAATGACTGGGTCTGAGATTGCTTTCAAGATACTCCACAGCAACATATTGCATCACCAGGAAAACCTTCAGTGGTGTTTTATTATTACACAGTAAATATTGAATCATTTAAAACCCAACACTTGCTTACTTTAGCCAAGTGGCTTCACCATCACCTTGTCACTGTGTACGGCTCGGTGATCTGGTCAACCAGCAACGTTGCCATCAGCTAGTTGCTTATTAAGGTTGCTACAGACAACTTGTCAAATTATAGTCCGTCATTGCGTGTGTATGAGTACGTTTGTGTATGTGTGTGTGCACCTGTGTTCATGCACACGTACGTGCATATGTGCGTGGAAGCTTAAGGTTGGTGTTGGGCATCTTTTTCAACTACTTTCCCCCTACTTTTGGGGATAAGGGTCTCACTAAAGTTGTAGCTTGACAATTCAGCTAAACTAGCTGGCCAGTGAGCTTCAGGAAACATCCATCCTATCCCAATGCTGGGAGTATCATTGTGGTTTTCAGTACCCAACTTTTTACATGGACACTAGAGCATCAGACTTAGGTTCTCACCACCCTTTACCACCCGAGACTGATCAATCCCCAAATATGAATTTCTTAGATAACATACCTAGATGATGCATTCATACACATTTATAAGTATATCTTAGCTAATTTTCTACTGGGCAAAGACAACTTATAGAAGAAAAGGTTTATTTGAGGCTTACAGTTTCAGAGAGGGAGTCCGTGACCATCGTGGCAGGGATCATGACCTCAGGCAGGCAGGCATGGTGTTTCTGCAGTATTTGAGAGCTCACATCTGGAAACAGAACGCAAGGGAGAGAGAGAATATAGAAACGGCATGAGTCTTTCAAAACCTCAAAACCTGCCACCAGGGACACACCTCTTCCAACAACGTCACCCCCTCCCCAGTCCTTCCCAAATGTTTCCCCAACTGGGGACCCGCATTTAAATATGAGCCCATGGGACCCACTCGCTGAAGCCACCACAGTGGGCTAACCTGCCTCGCACTCTAGGTCTTGTTCCCTGCCCACAAGGCAGGAGGCCTCTTTGGCTCTCTGTCTGGTCTTACATTTCTGATGGACGAGATATAATGTGTCCCCGACTTACAGCATCATGTAGGCATGTTATCTAAGAACTACATACTGTGAGGTTGCTATCTCAGAACTACATATTGTGAGGTTGTTATCTCAGCTGATGAAGGGCTTGCCGGGAGAACCAAAGTCCATGTAAAAAGTTGGGCGCCGCCAGAACGTAACTGTAATCCAAATGTGATTCTGAATGTAGTTGGCCCCATCATCTCATAGGGAGTGGCGCTATTAGGAGGTGTGGCTTTGCTGGAGTGGGTGTGGCCTTTTTGGAGAAAGTGTGTCACTGTGGGGGTGGGCTTTGAGGTTTCAAATACTCAGGATACAGCCCAGTGTGACAGTTGATTTCCTGTTGACTTAAGGTGGCTTTAAGCCCCTCCCTCTAAGGCATTAACTCTAGTTGAGACACAGGGATGCCAGCTTTTTGGAGCCGAACTGTCTCACGGACAGCACTGCAGAGAAAGACCGTAAGCTCCTGGGCCCCAGGAGAGGACTTGCTTCCTCTGGGAACAGTTTTGTACTTCCTTCTCCTCTCTTACTTAGAAGCAACCACGGTCAATTCTTTCTGTATAAACACGCATGCCTCCTTCACAATTCCAGGGCATATACAAGTATAACCTTTCATTTTCTGGTTTTCTGTGATGGGTGTTTTGGCTGCATGTATATCTGTGTACCGGTTGCGTGCCTGGTGCCTGTGGAGGCCAGAGGGGATATTGGGTGCCCTGAAATCGGAGTCGCTGATGGGCAGTTGTGAACTGCCAAGTGGTTTCTGGGAATTGAAGTTGTGTCCTTTGGGAAAGCAGCCAGTCCTCTTAACCGTTGGCTTACCTCTAGAGCTCCCAGAATAATTTTAAAATTATTGATGTCAGATCATGATACATCCCGGATTATTTATCTTCTGCTGCTTAATTTTTGTAAGCCGTACACGAATAGAGTTTCAGAGTAATAATGCAGGGGGATTAGCAAATATCACATAGCCCTACTAGGGGGCTTGAGGAGCACCCTGTAATTAAAATAATTAAGTTTTGCTTATACTTAAGGTAGTGGCTATTGTTTATTCTAAATAAGAATAAAGTAGGTCTTTATGTGTTCTCATGTCAGTATTTGCTGCCAAATGGGTTTGGGATTGGTCAGGCTTCACCACCAAGTTAAAAACAAAACAAAACAAACCCCTGGCAAATCCTTTAGTTTCTAGGTGTTGTTTGGTTTGGTGCCCTGAGTAAGATATATGGGCCATATTCTTGGAGATAGGATTTGTAAATTAGGACTGTGGATCTGCTGTACCCTCCTTCATGTCTACTGAAATCCTCGGGGCTCTGAATGCCAATGAATTCATTTAATCAGTTTCCTGTCGATGGACACTTAGGCATTCCTAAATTTTGCTCGTGCATATAATGTTGTGATTAGCATCTTTGTGTGATATTCTAATGTGGTTCTATAAATATGAAACAGCAATCAAATGTACCAATAGAGCCAATTGGTGGGAAAGTATTTGTTCTTTGTAGCTGATTCACACGGTTGCAGAGGGGCATTCATGCAGAGTCTAAGTTTTCTTTTCCTCAACATAACATTTTCATTAATTATCTGGGAATTTCACATAGTGCACCCCGATCACACTCACTTCCAAGTCCTCCCAGGTCCACCCCCTACCCCTGTGACCTCCCCCAGAGAAGAAAACCCTGAGCCCTTCCCCACTTTAAGGAGAGAATGTAATGATTTCACTAGACCCAAGATAAATGATAAGTGGGTCTTTACTGGCGACACTTAACACAGATAATAATAAAGAACCACGGGAGCACTTCTCTGTCCTTCCTATTGGATCAGCTGACCCAAGAGAAAGAGACTGCACACACAAGACCACACACACACACACACACACACACACACACACACACACACACACCCCTCAAGCTTTCCGCTTCCGGCCACCTGAAGCCACGCCCAAAGCGGGTGTGGCCACATTACAGGTTCACCATCAAGAGCCACCCACCACCCCACCAGAAGCTATCAGCTGTGAAGGTTGTAACTCCTATCAGAGGACAGTGTCCTGACACTGCACTGGAAGTGGCTGAACAGATAAGCTGTCCCGCCAGTGAGCCCCAGGGAGCTGGGATTGTTAGTGTGCTCCACCCCACCTGGCAGCTTTTGTTGGGTAAATGTTGGTTTTCATGCTTTCACAGCAAGCATTTTACAGAATGCTCTGTCTCCTCAGCCCAGTGTCAGTGCTTTTATGAGTCGATTTCTTAGTCTAAGAAACGGAATCATTGTGTACGATTTCAGTCAATAAATATGAGTTCTCATGAGTAGACGCTATTCCGGGCTCTGGGAAATAGCAGTAACCTCAAGTAGACAATAGACCCAGCTGTTCTAGAACCTACCTCTTGGGGAAGCGTACCAATAAACAAGATGTTAGCAATCAACTCAACAAAGTTGAACCAGGTACCCCTGTGTTAACATCTTTAAAATGTCTTTTAATTTGGCTGCAGGTAAAACCTTTTGGGGCAAAGAAGCTAAGAGTAGCCGGAAGCTTCCTGCCAGCCACCTTTGTGATACAAACTAAACATGGCAGACGTGTTCTTGTTCTTCCTGAGCCATCATCTTAAACTGAGCATGCTCGGTAATGCACAGCTTAAATTGAGCATGCTGAGGTTTGTGCCTGTCCCGCACAAAGGGCTTCTACACACACACACACACACACACACACACACACACACACACACACACACACACTCACACACACACACACTCACACACACACACACACACTCACACACACACACACTCACACACACACACTCACACACACACACACTCACACACACACACACACACACACTCACATACACACCCACACACACACACGATAGGCTTCTCGTATAAAACTCCTTTGTTCTGAAGGGCATCGGTTTGGAGTTAACACCGATGCTTGCCTTACCGGCTGCAGCTAACGAACCTGCGTCTACTCTTTTCATTTCCTGGCTGTGCTGGCTTTCACTGTGCACGCACAGCCAAGACGCAAACTCGTTGCATTCTGTTATGATGACAGCTTGAGAAATAAATTAACGTGCTAGGTAGCCGCAAGCATTGCAGAGAAAAATGGATCAGGAAAAATTCAGTGTGAAGAATAGGGTTGCAATTTTAGACAGCGGGGCCAGGGAAAGCCTCGCTGACTGTTTCTTTGCAGAGCCCGACAGGGGGGAGATTTCGGGGTGAACGGCACCGGGTGAGGGAGTGGCGCAGCTACGGTGGGAACAAGCCAGGGAGCTTCAAGGGAGACAGAGAAGGCCATCGTGGCTCCAGTAGGAGAGGAGGTTGAGTACAGAGGCCACGGTGAGGATGAAAGGCTTCATGTTTTCGTGAGGGGTTTGACGTGTACACTGTGCAAGATAGGAGCCCTTGGGGAGTTGTAAACACAAAAGGAATGCCACCTGACTGATGTTCTTAAAGGCTGCGCATCAAGACCGTACTAATGGGGCGAGCGCAGAGCGAGATAGGAGGCTGCTGAGCTCATGAGAGTGTGCCGGTAAGACTGCAGAGAGTGGCTAAACTTGGGCCATAAATCAAAGGCCACTGTAGTACGAGTTAGAGGTGGTGAGCTCGTTCCGTTTGGTGGTGAGAGATAAAAGCAGATTATACGTGCATACATACACACATACACACACACACAGACAAATACACACATGCATACATACACATACATACACACACATACATACACAACATACACACATACACACACATATACATACATACACACATACACACATACACACATACACACACATACACACACATACATACATACACACACATGCAAACATACACACATACACACACACAAATACACACACACAAATACACACACACATACATACACATACATACACACACATACACACACATACATACATACATACATACACACACATACATACATACATACACACACACACACATACACACACACATACACACACATACATACATACACACATGCATACATACACACATACACACACAAATACACACACACAAATACACACACATACATACACATACATACACACACATACACGCACACATACATACATACATACATACATACACACACACACACACATACATGCATACACACACAATCACGTCTCCTCACTCCCACATCCGGCTTCCTTCTCATTAGAGCCCCAGCTTCCCCACACCACCAGCACATCTCCCGCTGGCGCCTTTCCCGTCACGGTGGGTGTTTAGATGAGGTTGGACCCAGACCTGTGCACCCTGTCCTGTCCCCTCCATCTGCCCAGTCATGTGCTTCCAGCAACCTCGCTGCTTCCTCCCTGCCGACTTCACTTCCCTTGTGTATCTACTGAATCCTGCCCAGTAGCCAATAGCGTGGCAGTAATTCTCCCATTTAAACAATGGCAGGACCCACCCTTTTGCTGGGACGGTAGGTAGAGGTCAGAAGACAGTCCGGGCAGTTCTACCACGCTTGTAGCTTCAGGCCATCGTGCTACCTGCTGAGCCCTCTCTCTAGCTTCCTGCCTACATTTACTTTTGTATAATGTATTTGGATCTAATTCGCCCCCATCCCCCTGATTTTCCCTCCCAAGGTCATGTTCTCTCAGTCTCTGTCTCTGTTTTCCCTCCACCCAGGCTCCCCCCTCACACTCCCTCCCTCTCATCCTTCCTCTTCCTCTTGCTCCTTCCTTCCCTCCCTCTCTCCCTCTCTCAGTCTCTCTCTCCATCTCTGTTTCTCCCCATCTTTCTCTGTGTGTAATTTAATAGCTTTGAATCCATTCAGTGCTTCATGAATGTGCATGGGTGTAGGGCAGTCAGCCTCTTAGGTCTCACATCCCTAAAGAAAAGCGACAGCAGCTCCCCAGATAGGGGTGGGGCTTCAGAACCCCTCCCCCACCCGTGCTGATTTAACTTCCTCCTATCTTCAGTGTAGCAATAGAACTTGTGTTTCCTGACTGCTTACATATATTGCTTGAATTTAACTTAACGTATATATCCTAGGTTGTCTTCTCCATCAGGAAACTGCGTTTTATCATTTTATTATTTTCTTATTAATGTATGTGCAATAATTGGTTTTTATTGATTTTGCTTTTTCCATGTATATGTCTGTGGTCTGTGTGCATATATGTATGTATGTTTGCATGTGTGTGTGTGTGAGCATGCGTGAATGTATGTGTGTATGTGTGTGTGAGTGTGTTTGAGTGTGTGAGTGTGAGTGTGTGTGAGTGTGAGTGTTTGCGTGTGTGTGTGAGTGTGTTGTAGTGGAGGGGGAGGGTATGTGAGTGTGAGTATTTGAGTGTGTGAGTGTGAGTGTTTGAGTGTGTGTGTGAGAGTGTGTGTGTGTGTGTGTGTGTGTGAAGGCCAGAGGTTTGTGTTAAGTATCTTCCTTGATTGCTCATATGAGCGTGGGTACCTTGGAAGGACTTACTCCAGAAGGCCTCTAAATGTTGTTCCAGAACATTTCCTCACTGCATACTGGTTAATTTTACACGTGAAGCTCACAAATACATTTTATTCAAAATAGGCCTTTCTAATCTCCTTGACTTCAATGTTTCCAAAACTAGGTTACGTCTGAATATAGCAACAAAAGAAATACAGGCCTGTTTGGAGATTCAGCTCAAAGAGCAATTGCTTTTTAACTTAATAGGTATCTTAGAGCTTGACTTAGTTGTTTGTTTGTTTGTTTTGTTTTTGGATAAAATCCAGATCGTTTGATCTAGTCCTACCATTGGGAAGGGCCCAGCATGAGAGCTGTCTGCAGTCCCGAATGGTTCATGGTTCTTACCTTTTGTTGATGGGCACTGATTTGTGTGAGGGATTCGTTGGAAGACTGGACACAAGCAGCTGAAGTTCAGAAATGCACTAATGAATGCATTTCCTGATTTGTTTTCTTATTAAATGTAAAGTAAGTGAAATTTCACCTGTGTGTGATAGGCTCTCATCCAGCCTGCTGTGTGGCTGACGATGACCTTGAACTTCTGACGGTCCTGCTGGGACAGCATGGCCGGAACTCCTGATGCAGGGGTAGCATGGCCGGGACTCCTGATGCAGGGGTAGCATGGCCAGGACTCCTGATGCAGGGACAGCATGACCACATGGCAGGGACTCCTGATGCAGGAACAGCATGGCCGCATGACTGGAACTCTTGATGAAGGGACCGCATGACCGGAACTCCGGATGCAGGAGCAGCATGGCCGAACTCCTGATGCAGGGGTAGCATGGCCGCATGGTGGGGACTCCTGATGCAGGGACAGCATGAATGCTCCACCTCACTTTGCTTGATGCAGTACTGGGGACTGAACGCAGGTCTCCATGCATTCAGGGAAATACTCATCAAGTGAGCTACGTTCCCAGCCTCTCTCTCCCCCTCTCGTGTGTGTGTGTGTGTGTGTGTGTGTGTGTGTGTGTGTGTGTGTGTTCATGTGTGTTCACAGGTATATGTACACATGTCCATATGCATACGAAGGCCAGAGGTTGGCATCTGGAGTCTTTCTTAATTGTTCTCCACCTTAGTTTTTGAGGCAGCATCTCTCGCTGACCCTAGAGTGTGGTGATTGGCTAACCTGGTATGGTCCAGCCCACTTGTGCAGCTACCCTTCAGTGCTGACATCACACGTGTGTGCCTCTGTGCCTAGCTTTTCACATGAGTGTTGGGGGTCAAACTCAGGTTCATTTGTGTAGCTAGGCCATCTGGCCATCTCTCTGCCTTATAGGTTTTACCTTCCTATACATAGGGTTGTACAGCCAAGCACTTTGCCAAATGAGCTATCTTTCCATCACTTAAAAAAAAAAAACCAAAAGCAAACAAACAAAACTTTGGCTCCAAGTCCAATGATGACTCTTAGTTATTTTTTAACAGATTCTAGGGGACATCTTAGGATATAGTCACTGACTTAGGAGCAAAGATCTCACCTTTGAGGGAATTGATCTTAAAAGATCTCAAAATAATGCTGTCTAATAGAAATGAGGCTCTCCCTGAAGACAGACCTTCTGGGGAAGTTACTGATTCTATGTACCTCTGTAGATCTGCAGTGAGGCTTCCAGGGGTGGACATGAGGCCTCTGCTAAGCAGCAAAGCCAGAAGTTGGGAATAAGAGTTGGACAGGAAGCAGAGTAGAAAGGGAGGGGCCCTGGGACCTGATGAGTAGCTGTCAGTCATTCTTCCTAACAGACGTCGAGAAAGTAATAACTTCGACTTAGTTTTTGTCCTCGGTCAGCACTAACCTAGAGCCCTTTAAAGGAAAAGGTAGTTTCTACCTTGACTACATTGACTGTAGAACCAGCACGTGAAGGTCCATCTGCAGGTAAATGCCAAAGTAAACTGTGGGTGCGCTGTTCAAAGACGGCGTCTGATGAGGTACAGCAGCACACTCAGCTTTTGGGGTGTGGTCTAGGCTGCTAAGTTTACGGTAACCCAAAAGGCGTGGCTATGCTTATTTGTTGCTGTCTGGTGTCTCTGTAATCATGTGATTACAGCTATATCTGACAGAGTCAATAGTATGTTTCATGTGTGTTTGTATGGGGGTGGGTGAGAGTAAAACTTGATTTTCACCAATCAAGGCAACTGTAGGTCCTGACTGGACAGTTGAGAAGCTTAGCCATCGCTAGCTAAGGCATGCCTAGAATTGAAGAGAACATGTTACTCCCATTGCCAGTAAGCTCTGGGGTCTTGGTTATCAATAATCAAATAAACTGTGGAATGGAGTATAGTGTGCTCTGCTTATTCCCAAGCAGTGTGTGAACTCTGACTCTTAAAGGGGAAAAGCTAACTTGTCCTATCTGATGTAACCACACAGTTTCAGGTAACGGTCAGAGAAAAATAACAAGCAACTGACAACTGATGCTTCAACACCTTTGTCTAGCTAATGGCCAGATGTCCCATGCCCAAGCTTTCCCTCCAAACGGTGCAGCCAACCATCTGCATGTTCCACAACTCAACTTGGAGACCAGTGTGGATGCCCCTCCTTCCAGATCCGGTATTTATTGAGATATTTCTCAGAGCATCCTACAGCTAAGGCATGTCACCTCCCCTCCTGGTCAGAGGTCACAGAGATCTCACCAACTAGACTCTAGCCAGCGTGCAGTCTACAGAAAAGAGGGTCAACATAGAAGAATGTCCTCACTGCTTCAAAGGGAATGACACAGTCAGCAGGGTCTTTTACCACAGCAGATGGGACAACTGGTTCAAAAGCTAAGGGAACCAAGGGCTCCTTCAAAGACTCAAGTAAACTCCAAGCCAGACTCTCAACTGTTCTTAATCATTTTTAAAGGGTTAAGGCACTACTTTGGTCTTAAACATCTAGCAGACAAGTAGCCAATGAAACAGCACAAAACAACATCCCAAACTGAACTTTAAATGATCCAGACCTTTAAGGCCACCCCATTAAACCCTGAGTATGGGGCACTGGCATGCCAGGCTACCCAGTCACAACCATCTAAATTATAGCCGGAGGAAAGTGCTGTCATGATGCTCCCAATCAGAAACAAAGACTCTGTATTTCCAATTCCCTAATGCCTCTTTCACGTTACGAGATCTTCATATTATTAACTCATACAAAGTGTAACTCAGGGGCTGGAGAGATGGTCCCACAGTTAGGAGCCCTTGCTGCCCTTGCTGAGGACCTGAGTTTGGTTCCCAGCACCCACATTATGGTTCACAACGATCCCTAACTCCAGCTTGAGGGGAATCTGTGGTGATTCCTTTCTTGCACAAATAAAGCCTGTCTGGGGGTCAGCGAATGGAGCTTGCCACTAGCTAACCATAGAGGTCTGGAGGTCTGGATGGGAATCCTATGCCCTCTTCTGACCTCCGAGGTTGCCCCGCACACATGTGGTCCACGTATAGACATGCAAAGGAAACAGCCACATAACACACACAATAAAATGAGTAAATCTGCAAAGGAAGTTGAGTTCGGCCTCAAGCACCTAAGGCTCAGTGTGACCGAGTGCTGGCAGACTCAGGGTGGTTCCACTAGAAAGGTTCCTTTGCTTTCTCGGAATGTAGAGCTAGGAAGACTGTTCACCTCAAAGGTGAGCATGCTTGAGGTGAGGCCGATGGGCTCCTTTGAGCTGGAACTTTGTATAGAGCTCATTGTGTTCTCATATGGTGGTTGTCCTTGGAAATATTTCTCATAAAGGACAAAGAAGAAGTTATTATACAGGTTTAAGCCTGGAGCCAGAGGATCTCTCATTTAAGACTTAACTAGGCTGTAGAGTGAGTCCAAGGCTAGGCTGAGGGATTCAGTGGACCCGTTCTCAAAATAAAGAGTGAAGAGGGGGCAGGGAGACACAGATGGAGTTCTTCTTTAAGCTTGCCTAAGGCTCTAGGTTTAATCTTTAATATTTAAAAAGAAATATACCAGCTAAAATAACAACAATGAAAACAATCTCCCCTTCACTTAAGGTTCTCCAAGAACATTTTCCCTATTAACCTATTTTCCTTTTCAAAATTTCGAGTTGCATTCATGTTGGAACATTCCGGTTTCTCCTCCTAAGACACGGTCTGTTTACATGATTTGTTTGTCCATATTTGTTGATGCATTTGCTGACAGGATCGATGGAAGTCATCAAGGTAAGAGGCAGGGCGCTTTCCTGTTTCTCTCTGAATCACATCATGGTGTGCTTGTCAGACTTCAAAGACACAGGGGCAGACGGTGTAAACACACCCCCAATGGCAGCACTCCAGAGACAGGTCTAGCTATGGAAGGTAAAGGTCGAAAGCACTTTGCACTCAAAGCGGATGCAGATATTTTAATGATGCAGACCGCAGCTGGAGATAGATCAATAGAAGCAGAATGCCAGTGGGTTTCAGGGCACACGTGGACGAGAGGAGTAGCAGCCACGTCCAGGTCCTTTCCTTTACCCGCCCCTCCCACCTTCCGGCTCTTACCCTCACTAAGGCGTCAGTGTTTTGATCTCATCATTTAGATCATGTCAGACATTTTAACTAATAACCTGTTATCTTCAAGATGAACTTGGCAGTATTTAGCTCGACGTCAAGATGTCATATTATGACAGCCACAGTTTTGTGAGCAATATAACAAGATAACACACATTCAGTGATTCGAGCATTTAGTAGCTTTATTGACATCTTGTTGGTCTGTTCCCTGTACTAAACTTTGAGCATAAAAATGGAGACCACCGTCCTTACCCTCAAAGCAGAATTTGCCTCTTAGAGGAACAGACAGGTGAGCAAAACCCATTCATAGGCCTGTGTAGTGGGCGTCAGCAGAGCAGGCACTCTAAGAATTCAGAACAGGGTACTAGCCGTCTCCCTACAATTTTCTTTTTCCTTCTTTTGAGACAGCATCTTGCTGAGTAAATCCTGGCTGGCTTCAATCTCATTTATGTAGAGCTGGTTGACCCTGAACTCACGCCTTTGCCTAACGAGTGCTGGCGTTACAGAGGTGAGCCACCACACTGAGGCTTCTGATGCCTCCTCAGTTATTGCTGTGTTAGACTGGTGTAATTATCCTGCGTATCATACAACCCCCTTCACCCATGGCTGTGATCCAAAGCACACATCTTTGCCATGTCCAGCCTCTGCATCTCTGCATTTCTGCTATTTCGTTTAGTCAACAATGATTGGCAGTCCACAGCATGGCGGACAGTCCACAGCATGGCGGAACGCGTGCATTTCCCATTGCTACCCTGAGGTGCCGGTGCTTCTCTTTCCATCCCCTCTTGCCCTTCTACACCTCCTCCGTCTCAAGATCTCTTTGTGAATTCTGGTAGAATGTTTGTCAAACCTGGTGTAGTTATTGGGGGATCAATCTGAATTTTCTGGTTTACAAAACCCAGAATCATTAGGAAAGGAATTCTTTTCTATCGATGCGTGTTGTACTGAGCAGACAAAAAGGTCACGTACAACCGGTGAACCCATGTGTCTCAAAAGAAGAAGTGTCATTTTGCATGGGCCCTTCTGCACCTCTTTGGGGTTAGAAGGAGGGGATGCTGGCTTGAATGTGTCATGTCAAAGAAAATAGATGAGCGTCCTTAAAAAGTTGCCACTGGAAAAAAGACTTTTCTGGTGTGTTGTGTAATTTACGGTAATAGTAATGCAAATGCCATAGGGAAATGGACCCTTCGAATTATTTTTAAACTCCTGATCTCATTCGGTTAGTTGAACCATTGGTTGGGCAATTTCCTTAAGTCTCTGCCTTCTTGCCATTTCAATTAGGAGACTGAACCACCAATTCAAGTTCCCTCCCATCGTTTTTAAATTTTAATAAAATAGGTTTAATAAAATAGGTTAGATGTATTTATGTTGTATTCGTTGTGCTCTCCCAGAGAAGGGGGAGGAGGCCATAGTAGGGAATGAAGGAGCAGCCTGGTGAAGACGAAGAGAGGTTTGAGGTGAGAGCCGGACCAGAGGCTGGGAACTTTCTGAAATAAGGGTAATTTTTTTTCGCAGGGGAGTTCCTTCTTGGGGGATCTTGTTCTCCCTACTGTCAGACCTCATTAGAAGCCAGGGTCTGCTGTTAACTTTTACATAGAATTCACATATTGAAAATCGACATCTGGACCATGGGTGCTATCTCCAAGCTCCTCCCCACTCTGAGTATATTTCTCAGGGAAATATATCGAGTGAAAGAACTTTACAAAATACATTTCCCTTTTTTAAAATTAGTTTATCCTTTGACAATTTCATGGGCGTATTACTTCCTGGTCACACTCAACCTGCTGTCCTAATATCACTACCTTCCCTCAACAGACCGTCTGCCGCGATCGTATATTTCTTGCTTTGTTTCCTGTCATTTTCTTGTGGCTTTCTGATCCACTGATTCTAGCCAGGGTCTCCTTGTGTGGGTATGGATGTGAGGCTACCCACTGGCTCAGGGGTAACTCGCCTGCTGTATGGCACGAAGCTACCCACTGGAATAGGGGTGACTCACTGAAGACTGCTCCCTCTTATCTCACAGCCATCAACCACCAACTGCGGTTGGGACCCATGATTCCCCCCACCCCCCATATCTGTGGTTGAAATATTTACAGGTCGGATCGTGTTCAGGCCCTGTGAAGACAACTGCGGCTGTGGAAGCTGTGGAAGCTGTGGAAGATGATGAATGTACAGTCATGTCGATGCCCAGAGGACAGTGTTCCATTGTCCTCCCCCATCACCCATCTCTTACGGTGTTAACTTTCCATCTTCCTGGATGTCCCCACATCACAAAGGGTCATATGGGTGTTGTCTCGGGGACTGAGCACGCTAATCAGTCATTCTCAGCACCTTGACCAGCCATGAGTTTGCACTCTTGTCCATTGCTGGCCAAGGGCTGAGGGCGGAACTGCTTTATGGGCAGAAATATAGATATTTAGAAGGCAGTTTGTCAACATGCCAACACGTAAGTGGTAGGTTCACTCCTAGGGCCGATGACTTCAGCAGCCGCAGGCCTTTGACTCACTTGCCATGCGCTTCCTGAGGAGCAGGCCTCGGAGCCAATCAGAATGCATGGGATGTCCCACAGCAGTCATGCGCTCTCGCACTGGCGGCACACGTTGCCCTGCAGGCTAATATTGGAGCATGACTCACTGCAGCTGCTGATGCCACCCCTCTGGCTTCCTCAGTAGTAACTTCTGGCCCCATGTAAGCTAGCGAGGAAGCCTCCAACTCAGGTCCAGCTTGATCCCTCTAAGCGTGTGGTGCCCTCTAAGCGTGTGGTGTCTTCAGCAATATAGTCTTGCTCTATTGAGTTCTGATAACCAAGAGTTATGACCCGTATTGTGTCGGAGGCCTCTGGGGCCTTCTTAGCCAACAACTTCTAGAGGGATTTTCACTTAATAAGCCAACGATTTCTGGGGTTAGTATTACCTACCTCTGTTCAAACTATTTTTAAAAACATATTTTAAAACTATTTTACGAAACAGTAGGTTTCCATATGACTTCACCCCACCCCACCCCCCGATTCTCTATCCCATCCTTTTGTACCCATCCCCACCGAAACCTTGTCGCCCACGGTATTCCTTCTCTATACTTGCATGTCTTATACGTTCTCCCATCCTCTCCTCAAGCTATCTCCCCAACTACCACCCATGGTCCATTTTCATCAGAGAGGTCTGTAGCCATTCCAAGTTAAATGTGAGCATTTTAAAATCCACAGCCGTGATCCACATATGAGGAAGAAATTACAATGCGTGTCTGGCTTTCTGGGCTGGGGTTACCACCCAGTACATTTCACCATGGTTAGGAAATGGGACCAGCCTATATGTCCATCCGCTAATGAGTGGACAATGAAAACACCGTACACGTATGCAGTGAATTTTTATTCGGCAGTAAAGAAAAATGAAATCATGAAACTTGTAGGAAGAAAGATGGGAACAGAGTATATTTTATGACCATATTTCAATAAAGTTCAGTGTTGAATTTCCAAAACCCAGGTTCTCATCACTTTCTGAGAGTATAGTACAAGTATCATGAACAATTTTTTTCCCTTAAAGATATGTGATTAGCATGAGTCTACTGGATGGGAAATTGTTTCAGCAATTATTTTGTTGAACTGCTAATCTATGCCGGGCAAGGTGAGTCTAGTAAGGGATCAATGGGGCACAGCCTCTACTTTCAAGGTGTGTTCAGTCATGGGGCACCTGCGAATTGTGGTAAAATGAACTATGGCGCCTCTGTATGACATACACGTCTACGTGATTTTAAATGTATTCATATTGTGCATGCACCTGCCATGGGCATGCACTAACATGTGTATTACATGTGTATAACATTGTAGTTCACATGTGTAGTAGAGGCAGGGAGACAGCATGTGTTCCCTTACACTTACACAAAGAGAAAATGTCAAACTTTTGCATATCTAAGGACAGTTCCACATCGGAAATAATGTTACCTGTGACTATAGGTTTTGAGTTATGATTCATTTGAAAATCTAATGAAACACCAGCCTTTCTTATGAGCACACCCAACAGTGACGCTTCAGTGGACCCCTGGAAACCCATTTGCTGAGTTAGGAATTCAGGTTTGACTTAAGAGTGAGTAGACGTGTCACTTATGACAAGAGGTATCAACTGAATTTTCCAGAAAAAGCAAACAAACCAACAAACACCTTTGGTGGAGATTGCACAAGCCTGATTGGAATTTGGGGATTTGGGGAAACTGGGGGAAAAGCCACAGATTCAGAGCCAAATAACTGGGTTATCTCAGGTCCCTTGATAACCTCTTGCAAACCTCTGTGTGTGACCTAGCATCTTTGTGACTGTCCATCACATGGAACCTTTGGGGTATGTTAACTGACCACAAGCTTTCACCAACCCCGGAAGCTGAGAAAGTCATGAGCTAGCAACTGAAACCCACAGCAGGGGATGACCCTGTCTCCACCAATGAAAAGTGCCTTGCTCTGTGATTTTTCTTTTGTTCTGTAATTATAAAAGCTTCATGAAACTCTTTCCATATTAGAACATGGCATTTGGGGCAACCTGAATATGTATTCCTGGGCAAGGGTTGCTCATATTTGGCTCCAAGATAAATAAACTTTTGTTCCCTTGGAGGTGAGCTGTGTGACTTGTGCGTGCGTGCGCACATGTGTGCATGAGTATGTGTGTGTGTGTGTGTGTGTGTGTGTGTGTGTGTTAAGATGCCTATGAATAGAAGATTACCCCCTCAGTTTAAAGCTCTCTGTGATAAATTTAAATGAATGGAAACAGTCCAAAGACCTAATCACCCACAGCTGCACTCATCTAAGCTGTCTTAGTCTTTCAAAGTCATTAGCACATGGAAACGTCCCCATCTCCCATTTCTTGTAGTGAACTGGGCAGCTGTCAGTCATGGGTGGGTTTCAGTTGTTGGAAAGATTTTCCTCTAGAGGAGGGGTCACCTGATAGTGCTTGGAGATGGATGTTCATTTGGTGCTGGCTGTTTTACTATACGCATTTTTATTCCTGCATATTTTTTTCTGCCTGTGATCTGAGCCCCTAGAAATCAAATTTTTAGTCTTGTGTTTTGGAGAGCAGCAAGTGCTTTCTTCAGCTGTCATTTTGGTGCAAGCTGATTCATCTTGTTCTCAGATGTTATGCAAAACAGATCAGCTTGTTAAATTGCCTGATCCAAAGCTTATTTGCCAGGCATTTTCTGCCTTTTGATCCCTTTCTATATCCCTCTCTGAATTATTATTTCTCAGTGTGAGAAAGGCCCAGGGCCTTTCAGGAGGCCCAGTGGGTAAAGGTGCTTGCCACCAAGTCTAACAACGTGAGTGTGTCCTCCGTGGTAGAAGGAGAGAACCTAGTTCTGGAAATAAATAGATATATTATTTTTTAAAATTCTTTAAAGAGAAACAAAAGCTGACAGGAACATAAATTCAAAAGTGCCCAGCCTTGCTTTACACCAGGGGTCCCTGAAAGCAACCAAGTTGCAAATATGATTTTTCTAAGTTCGAGGACCTCATCAGGAGAGTACCCTCCCCTCTTTGTTCACCTCATGAGAAGATTGAATGTGGTTTTCCTTCGAAACGTGAATGGTTTCTCCATCTCCCCTAACTTGACACTCACGTGAGGTGGCGGGAAAGTCGTTTTGAAGTTTTAAGTTGATACATTGTAACTTCCTTGACTTTGTTGGTTTGAAGTTTTAAGTTGATACATTGTAACTTCCCTTGACTTTGTGGTTGTTGTTTTGTATCTTTAAGTTGATACACTGACAAACAGTTAGCATGTTGTCTTCCTGCCAAGTCAGGGAAGGGCAGTGCACTGGTAATCTCCATACTTGGATGGCTAAGAAGAGAGGGTCAAGAATTCCGAGGGCAGCCTGGACTATACAGTGAGGCCCGTGTCAGAATGAAAAGGAAAGCCTGTTTGGTAGCTGCCATATCTTCCAAGTCCTAGTGCCTACACCGGAGCCCGGCATAGAGCAGGGGATAGTATGTATTTTATGAACTTTACCTTGCTTAAATGTTTGGGGAGAGTTTCTTCTTTCTCCTCCTCTTCCTCCCCCTCCCCCCTTTCCTCTGCCATGTAATTGTCCTCAAAGCCAGTTGGAACCAGAGAAAACAGGTTTCTGGGCTGGCTTGGAGGAGCAGGACGGTGTTCTTTACTGAGCTACCTGTGTTCTCTCTTCCTCCACACAAATACAGACTGCACTGTTAGCCTTACCCCTCCCTCCCATGCACCACCAACCCCCCCCAGACAGTGGGAGGCAGAGGCAGGAAGGTTACAAATTTGATTTAACAAAAATTTAAAAAATAAAAAATAAATAAATAATAAAAATACAAAAGCTTCAAGAACATACTTTATAATCCGGCAACTTGTACCAACCCAGACACAGCTATTTTTAGTGGCCGGGCAGAACATGAAGTCATCTGGGTCAGGTGAGCCTCTGCTTTGCATTGGTTCTGAAATCACACAGTGAGTTAGCATGTAGATGTGCGATGACCTGGAGTGAGGATGGCGTCGGCGTTGACAGCAGTGAGTATGTCACAGGCTGTACACCCGTTCTGCCACTTGGAGGCTAGCCCCGTAACCCTGTGCAGATTACTCAGGCCCTGTGAGCACTCTTCTCAGCCATGACTAACAGTAGCTCATCCCCCCTCTCCCCCCTTGTCAGCAGCACCTATAAAACACCGAGAAAGGATGCTTACACAAGTTCTCCGTGACAGCTGAGGGCGGGCAAAGGTGCTTGCTGTAGAAAGCTGGTGACTTGATGCCATCCTCAAAGACGGGGACGACCTTTGACAGAGCTTTCCCCACCGCTGTGATGACTGCTAACTAATGGGTCATAATTAAGCGCTGCATTCAGGTTAGTGTTTGATTGTGTTAATACAACATCGCATTGCCCCCAGCTTCCTTGGAACTCAGCTGTTGATGTCTGCAATGACGCTCATGCCAGGAGGCCAGATGTAGGGATGGCAAGCTGTGACTAATTATTGGCAGTGCCTTTTGGACACATTGGGCTGATACTCTGTCATTTACTGAAAAGGGCTTTCTTTGATGAGGTCCCGGCGTACCAGCAACACTTTTGTGACATCTGAGAGTACTTCCGGTTAATTTCAATAGATTTTTATAATTCTGCAAAGATGGGCCCAAAGCAAGTTTTAATTTAGCCTTATTTATATAAACATACCCTGTCTCGTACAGTATTTTGCTCTTTGGCAAGAGAAAAATGAAAGCATGCGGCCATGCTGTGAACTCGGTTTTTATTTTTCTTTCATGGGAACCTTGAAATGAAGACTTACACTATAGCTTGTCCCTATAGATGGACACAGTGTTCTTTTGGATGAAGTCTATGACTGAATTAGTAATAAAAATATCCTGACACCTGGCTATGAGTAAGTAGCTGTAAGGAGAAGTTGTGGAATTTTAACCTACCTCCCATAACAAAAGTATTCTTTCCAGTGTTGTGCGCATATTGAACTCATTAAGTTGAGAGAGTAACAAATCTTTATCTACCCTACAGTCTAGAGGTGGAAACCCACAGTGAAAGACACGGGTCTTAATCAGCTAGTTAGTTAAACTAGTTAATTAAAATTGCATGGTCTCTCTGGGTGTCAAGCATTTCACCTGTAGCTAAAGAGTAGCCGTTGACGCTTATGGACTTACTTTCTGGCAGGCATTCATAAGCACATTACATCAATTAGCTCAATTGCTTTCATGACACCTATGCCTGGGCCATGCCTGTAATTATGGGCAACTTCCCAGCTGAAAGTTGTGGTGGTCATGATTGAAGGCAGGCTCTCTGACAGGCTCTCTCTGACAGGCTCTCTCTCTGACAGGCTCTCTCTCTCTCTCTCTCTCTCTGACAGGCTCTCTCTCTGACAGGCTCTCTCTCTGACAGGGTCTCTCTCTGACAGGATCTCTCTGTGACAGGCTCTCTCTCTCTGACAGGCTCTCTCTCTAACAGGCTCTCTCTGACAGGCTCTCTCTCTGACAGGCTCTCTCTCTGACAGGCTCTCTCTCTGACAGGCTCTCTCTCTGACAGGCTCTCTCTCTGACAGGCTCTCTCTCTGACAGGCTCTAAGCTGTAGCCTGTGTCATTGATGTTGCCCTCTGTAGTTTCCTGTGAATATCGCCATGTCAGCTCCACGCTCCTCTATGGAGCATGGATGACTTATGTTTACAAAGAAATGCTGGGTCTGGTTAGCTTGGATCACAGTGATGCCACAGCTCAGCGCTCTATCCCAGCAGAGGTTCACAGATGGCTGTGTCAGTAGAGGAGGGCAGACCCTCTATTCATCAGGCAGCCAAAGGCCCGAGCAGAAAATGGGACTGAATGAGTCCAGGAAGTGCATAGCTTTGTAAACTACGGACTCTTATTCAGGGGCTGGATTCAGCAAACACCAAGTGGATGATGGCTTAACTTACTCTACGTGCTAATATTGGGCTCGTACAAATTCTAGAACTTCCCCTCCTGTAAGTTGCGTGGTCATAGTGTTTTATCACAGCAACAGAACAGTGGCTGATACAGCAGACAAGTGCGATGTCACTGACTTACACTCTACCTGTCCCAAAGGTTTATGAGTCTTAATAAACTCCTCAAGTGAAAGGGGATTCCTTGCACAAAGTTGAAACCAAACCAACCAACCAGGGTTTAGGCCATATTTAAAAACATACACCAATCAGTTTTGAGTTCTCTAGAGAGAAAGAACTGGGGATCTTCAGAGAAAGGGCTGACTCTAAGACTGAAGCAAAAAAAAAATATATATATATAAAATATGGCTCTAGATCAGCCTTTAGTAGCAAAGAATTAAGAATTACTAAGAAATACAGAAGGGGGCTTTGTCACAGGGATCCATGGGCAGGGCTCCTAATGGCATGCCTGAATAATTGGGGCAACAAAATAATTAAGATGGCAGTGTATAATTACACGGCAAAGAATAAAATAGGTCTCCGTAATGACATGAATACATAATTGGTTAGAGACTAAGTATTGGGAGAAAGACCCTCGTCTATGCAGATGAATGCCAACAGTTTGTGTTGGTGCCCTCCCCTCGAAGCGCTCGAGCATGACACCCTCCCTACGCGTGGACCACACATGGGACTTTCTTACCGAAGAAGGCAGTGTTGGGAAGATGTGGGGGACATAGCATCCCGTGATAAGTGCTGAGCAACTCCACCTCAGCTCACAGATCAGAGCTGACGTTTGCAGTAATCAGCGGTTATGATGAGTCACACGCGTTCATTGTACAGGTCCGCCATCACCTGTGACGAGAACGGTGCTTGGTTTCTGTGGTCAACACCCTTCACTCATCTCAGGTCACCCTTCTCAGGTCAACACCCTGTGCAATCGTGAGAAACAGGCTCAAGCAATCACTGGGAAGGGCGACCCAAGAAAAATATCACAGCCAAGAGAAGCCAAGGACAGGTTAACTGGAGGCCCGGAGACACCAGGAGTGGGATGGTAAAACAAGAAAGGTCAGCAGGGTTAGGCCAAGGAAATCCAAACACAGCATGGCCTTTATTTGGGAAATAGTAATGTACCGAACAGAAATACAGTAAAACTGGCGTCTGCGATGGGACAAATGCGGCACATTAAGGATGCTCACACTAGGGCAAAATGGGTACAGGTTGGCTGGGAACCCTCTGAACTATCTTTGTAACTTTTCTAACACTGTAACACTATTCTAAAATTTTAAAGGTTTTTTTTTTTTAACCCCTTTCCTCTGTCCCAAACCTCCCTCCCCTTTACTTCTTCTTGTTCACTTTCAAATGCATGGCCTCTTTCTTTTTCATTGGTGGTTGATAGATATTTGCTAAATACAGCCTGCCAGTGTGCATGATGTTAGTTGTATGTATGCTTCGAGGCTGGCCTGATTTGGCACTGGTACCCAGTGTCTTCCCTGGGGAAGGCTGATTTTCCTCTCTCGGCATCCTTAGTTCCTGTGGTTCTTTGTGTAGGACTGGGGTCTGGGCTCTCCCTCGTTCACGTTAGTTTGTCTCATGCTGGCTGTTCTTGTTCAGCTTATGTTTAGGCAGTCCCGATGGTCAGATTGCATGGGTGTGGCTTCTGAAATTATATTATAACCCCCCCAAGCCACTTGGATTTGTTCCCCTTTCAGTGTGTCATTAGTGTCCTCGAAGGATTTTTTTTTTAATATTGTCTCTTGGTTTTTACCTAAACAGGTGTAAAGGAACTTGACCCTTACTGGCAAATGATAAACACGGACACAAAATAACCAGGGAGAACCCTTGTTAGGAGGCCAAGGAGGTGGCCTGGGTTCCTGTCATCTGCTTTTTAGCAGTGCTGGCTGCCACCCCAGTGAGGCTAGATACTCATTGGGATGAACCCTGGTGAGTCTAGGCATAGCAACAATAACGTATAACGCAATATGGGCCACATAAAGCACTGTTTTACAAGCCATCAGAAGAGCGGTGTTTTTACAGTAATGAGCACCCGGATTGCGCTTTAAAGGGCAAGTCTAAAATCCAGGAACTCGAGTCAGCAATCCATCACAGGAGAAAAAGCAGACAAAGGAACAAAGTCTGTCCAAGACAAATGTCTTCCCCTGCATGAATATAAATATGCTAATTAAAAGTCTTCGGAACTAGAGGACTCTGGGTAAAATAATCATTTATAGTTTCATTATACAGCAAACACCTGCTTTCACCTTCTACGGTGGTGGCGGAGTTATCTAGCTAGAGAGGTGTTGGGAGGGATGTCAGGGATGTTGGGAGAGGGGTGTCAGTATTAGAGGGACCAGTGCTGGCAAGTCCCATTTGGCAAACTAGCTATTCAGTACCATTTACCAAGATTCCTTGTGTGTTCCTTCTTTTGTTATGTGGGGTCTCAGGTAGGCTTGGCTGCGCTGGAACTCACTGTGTAGCTAAGGACAACCTTCATTGTATCACTCCTCCATCTACCTCTAAAGTGCAAGGCTTACAGCGGCACCAGAGTGCCCAGCCGTATGCCATGCTAGGATTCAACCCAGGGCTTTGTTCGTGCTGGGCAAACAGCCTGGCCTTTGTGATTTTCATTAAACATCTCAGCACCATTTCTTATATTTAGACTAGAGTTGAGTGACTTAAAACATAAAAGATGGAAATGTGTAAGTGTATATAAACATGTTACATTCTTTTCTAATTGCTTATTTTGAGAGATGGGTTCCTTTCTCTAGAAGCATACTCTAAAGCAATACATTTAAGGAGAATGTTCTAACGTTTTCATTTTGTATAGGACATATAAGAAATAAGACTTTATACATTTAATGATTGCTCTTGCCTTTGTCAACCCTGAAAAAAAAAAAGAGCAAAACTGGCAGTCTTCCCAGTTCCAAATACTTTACTACGATGTTTAAACCCTTTCCCAGGAGCCAGGCATTGGTGGCGCACACCTTTAATCCCAGCACTCAGGAGGCAGAGGCAGGCAGATCTCTGTGAGTTCAAGGCCAGCCTGGTCTACAGATCGAGTTCCAGGACAGGCTCCAAAGCCACAGAGAAATCCTGTCTCTGTTGCTGTGACAACATAGTTTGATAGAAGAACCCAGAGGACAAAGGGTTTATTTGACTTAAAATTCCACATTACATTACATCCTGTCAGGGACATTAAGGTAAGAGTTTGGAGCAGGTAGTCATAGCATATCCAAAAGCAGAGAGAGGCTGCAGAGAGGGAGAGGGAGGGAGAGGGGGAGAGGGAGAGGGGGGGAGGGAGAGGAGGGGAGAAAGAGGGAGAGGGGGAGAGGGAAGGGAGGGAAAGAGAGAGGGAGAGGGAGGGGGAGGGGGAGGGGGAGAGAATATGCACCAATGCCCACATTCAGTTGGCTTTTTCTACTTTATGTGGTTGAGGACCAAATCCTTGGAGCGCTGCCATCCACACCGGGTGAGTGTACCACCTCAGTAAATACAATCCACCTTGGCCCTCAAGGCACCCACAGGCCAACCCGAGCTGAGGTTTTCTTCCCAGCTGAGTCTAGTTTTTTGCCAAACTGACTGTTTGGTTTAAATTGTAACTGGTGTGCCTTTCAAATGTTTCTGTTCAGGTAATAGAAGTAAAGCATTTTAGAAAATTTCGGCTGGGATTTTGGGACTAGAAATAGGGCTTATCTACCTCTGCAAGCAATTTTTCTGGTGTGTAAACCTGGTCAAAGCCCATGGTTCAGGAGGAGTCATAGGCCTTGGGCTTGGGCTTGGTGTGTGTGTGTGTGTGTGTGTGTGTGTGTGTGTGTGTGTGTATGAACATCTACTACTGCTACTTTGAAAAAGAAACACACTGTCAAGCTTATGTTTATAGCAGTAGATCAGAGAAGCTTTCTTCTGTGGGCAGTGATTATTACAGATATTGATAACTCATCAAGGGGCTGGAATTAAGGGGCCATGAGTACCCAGCCCCCAAGGGGACATCTGCGCAACCCGACTCAAGGCTCATAAAATGTCACAGAAGCGGGGACAGAAAGAACGTAATGGGAGAAAGAAGAGAAATGCTGTCTTGTGGACATGGCATGGCTGCCCGCTCATGACTGCATAGCAGCATGGCTCAGCGGCTAAGAGCACTGACTCTTTTTCCAGAGGACCTGGGTTCAATTCCCAGCACCCACATGGCAGCTCACAACTGTCTGTAACTCCAGTTCCAGGGGATCTGGCACCTTCACACCAATACACATAAAATAAAGTTAAATTTTAAAAAGTCCAGGGTAAATGAAGGAACAGAACCGTTCATGAGGTCCCCTCCCTAGCTGAGGAGATATTGGCCTTTGATGGTGAATGGGGAAAGGTGGCCACTGTAGCTTCCTGTGCTCCAGTGGACGGCCCCACTCTCCTGTGTATGTGACAGCACTAAGTGCAGCAGGAGACATGAATATTATCATAAAATAAAGGACATGAAGTTGGAACCAGGATGTATTGGGAGAGGGGGTGTCTTATGGGAGATGGAGGGGGGAAAGGAGGGGTGTGTGTAATCATAATACATTATATACACAAATGAAATCCTCCAAGAATAAATAAAAAATTTTTTAAGGAAAAGCTAATATAAGACTTAGACTCCTGCTTTCAGAAAGTCTTCAGCCCATATCTAGAATGGTTCCTTAAATAGAAACAATATGTTTCTTTTTCTTCAGGAGTTAAGAGGAAATTTTATTCATTTCTCTTGAGTAGTAGTTGAGTTGAATGTTTTTAAAGATCTAATGATCTTTGAAGAGCTTAAAAAAAATAAAGGAATCTATAGTTAAGTGCTTGTCTATTTCCCTGATATATAGTGGCAGGATCATGAATGCAGAGGGAGAGAGAGAGAGAGAGAGAGAGAGAGAGAGAGAGAGAGAGAGAGAGAGAGGGAGAGAGAGGGAGAGACAGAGAGACAGAGAGAGAGAGACAGAGAGGGAGATCCCACTGGGGTCTCATCAGAGAGGGAGATGATCCCACTGGGGTCTCATCAGAGAGGGAGAGAGATCCCACTGGGGTCTCGTCAGTGCTCTGGGCTGCTGCTTTCTCTGGGCTGCTGCTTTCTCTGGGCTGCTGCTTTCTCTGGGCTGCTGCTTTCTCTGGGCTGCTGCTTTCTCTGGGCTGCTGCTTTCTCTGGGCTGCTGCTTTCTCTGGGCTGCTGCTTTCTCTGGGCTGCTGCTTTCCAACTTCTAGCTTGCTCATTTACTCTAAGGTTCCCATTTGGAACCAAGTTGCGTAGTCGGCCAATCTTGCTCCAGGTCTCTGATTGTGCTGAAACAGACTCATAGACACTGAGGACCACAGGTCCTAACCCAACTGTGATGAATAATTAATGCATCAGCTTGACTAGGGCAAGGGTTACCTAGATAAATGAGTAGAGCATTGCATGTAGAACGTCCTGTGAGGGAGCTTCCTGCAGAGTAGGATGGGAAGATGGAATATTTTCCCCAGTCATGTGCACACACATCATCCAATCTATTGCTGGCCCTCCATAGTACAAGATAGGACAGAGATGATGAATCGACTCTCCTCTCTTGAGCTGGGACATCTGTCTTCTCCCATCCAGGGACACCGAAGCCTCTGACTTAGGTCTGTGTCTCTTGTCCATCACCTCCCTTTTCTCATGCCTTTGGGCTCTGACTGAATTACACTTCTGGTTTTTCTGGGCATTTGGTTTGTAGTCAATGGGGGGAGGGGGAATTCTCACCATTTAGAACTATACAAACCAATGTCCATTCTTTCCTGTTTCCTACATATCTTCTGTCATTTACCTGTCCATCCATTCATCCATCTGTCCAGCTGACCATTATATGGCTGTTTTCTCCTCTTGACTCATTTCTCTTGGGAGTCTTGATTAATAAGCTTAGTTTTCTATAACCCTGTGGTCTGTATCTCAGACTTTTGCTACTCGTTAAGGGATAAAACTGTTCTCTTTGGTCCCGTCCTCACAAACTTCACAATTCCTCTGAGTTTTCACTGTACTTTTGAGACTACATGCTTTCTTCCCGAGCTCAGTGCCATGAGCAGGAGTGCCATGAACCTGAGCAGTTCATTCAGAGGGAATTTCAGAAGCACAGGTTTTACCAGAAAGGTCAAAGAAATAAATTGCATTTGTTCATCCACTCAACAAAAAGTAACTGAGTCCAGCCTGGATGGGAGTGGTGAATCTAGTTTGGTAGCTGCGTGACTTGTGTGGTCATCGAGGGTTTCATATTCAGAGGGACCGTCTTCACTGCCCTGCTGTTGCCATCTTGATGCTCTTTGTGGTTCTATGGTTGAACATGTGGTTCATTAAGTGAAAGCTGAGGGACAACAGCACGCATGTCTAAGCAGAAGACATGCAAACAGCACGTGTGAACGCCTCTTTCCTAGTTGCCCCATTGCTACGAGTCATGGCAGCCATGAGTATGAAATTCCAGTAGATCCGTGATGTGGGAGAGTGTTTTAGCCAGACTCCCAGAACTTCAAGGTGAGTGCTCTAGGTATGCAAAGGTGCCGACAGCCCTGAGTGATCCCAACTTGTCTCCAGCTTGGAGAAAAGGACAGACTCATTTCAAGAAGCGTGTAGGACACATCTCGGTTAGCTCTGCAAGTTATGCCAATGAAAGGGAGAAGTGATTTTCTTTCCTTTCAGCCTGGGATAGTTTGAATGAAAATAGCCCCCATTGACTCGAAGGGACAGTCATTGTTGGCAGCTATGTTCTATTGGGGTCGGTTGTGGCCTTGTTGGAGGGAGTGTATCACTGGGGATGGGCTTTGAGGTTTCAAATGCGCACCTCAGGCCCAGTGTGTCTCTTCTGATGCTGCCTGCTAATCCACATGCAGAACTCTCGACAACCTCTCGTTATAACACCATGTCTGCCTGCATGCCACCATACTTCCCGCCATGAAGATGACAGACTAAACCTCTGAGCCTGGAAGCCAGCCCCAATTAAATGTTTTCCTTTGTAGGAGTTGCTATGACCTTAGTGTCTCCTCGCAGCTACAGAAATCCTAGTGAAGACACAGTCATTCTGTACCTAATCTGGAAAGACAATGTGTGTGTGAGCCATGACACCACTCTGCAATTTTGAGGATCCTGCTTATAATTTCATGTGATGCAGGCAATGTGCCCATGGTTTAAAAAAAAATGACAGCTAATAATTTAAAGTGTATTGTTTCTAATAATCTCACGTAGGAAACAATAATGCCCTTAAACAAACACAACAGACAAACAAGAGGAAGAGATGGAGAAGCACCATTCTGTTTTGTTGTTGCTGTTTGCTACTCTTTTAGGTGTTTTTTTGCGAGAAGGCCTGCCTTGTTATTTAATGTAAACTCCATAGATTATGCAGCTGGATACGGGCCAGCTTAAAGGTGAACAAGAACAGCAGACAAATTTACATTGGTGCAGGAGTATTTGCACAGTCACAATTGTGATGAGAGGCACAGAGAAAAGGCACGGTATGCTAGAACACAAAAATGGAACCTGCTGTGATCTCGCTGATGACTGCCTACCTGTAGGCTTCCTCTCTTGTCGGTGGAATTCACTACTTTTATAGACTAACACTCTCAGACCTCCGTTTCCCAGGTAGGTATAAGTATAACTCCTATCCAGTGCTGAGTGGGTGTCTGCAGCAACCCTTTTGGAAAAGATTTCTTCCCTGATTAAAAAAGAAAAAGAAATGCATTTGGAAGACACCCCCCTTTCCTTCTTTCTTCAGATATAATATGAAGGTGTGATGGCTGGTGCTGTGATAGACATTTTGAAATCATGAGGTAAAGGGCAAAAAAAAAAAAAAGGCAGACACCCACAGCTTTAACAAAAATTTGGACCCTCAAGACAGCCTGGAACAGCATGCATGTATGCATTTGTCAGGGAAAATAAACCCCTATTGCCAAAGGTAAGTGTAGCTGGGTTTTCTGTTGTTAGCAGTCAGGACTTCTCAACTCGTACTCAACCAGCCCATGCTGTCCCTGGTGGCCTCCCATGGGGAGTCACTTTCATAGGAGTTAAATTTCTGGTGATTTGCGATAATAACATTCCTAGGCAGAGAAAGAGAGGGACAGAGAAGTCCCATTCCCCAAACAAACATATTTGAAGACCCTGAATCAAGAAGGCGCTTGGTTTGTGAGCCTTCCACCCTTCCGGATGTGCACAAGCAGAGATGAGCCTGCCACGCCCACCCTCTGAACTGTCTGAGAAGTCACAGGTCCACAGCAAGTGTGTCTGTCAGCTTTCTCACCTCTAGCTGGTAACGGAAGCCACCCTTCCATTTCCATTGGTCATGGTTTTTTTGTTTTGTTTTGTTTTGTTTTTTTTTTTTGTTTTTGATTTTGGTGGGATGTGGACTAAAGGCCTGTGTATAACTACATGGAAGTTAATGGAATTTTCAGCAAATTGTAAATCCATCAGCATGCAACCTTTCCCGTCCTGATAGGTAAGCCAAGTGATGGGAGGCACCAAAGAGTACAGGGAAGAAATCCGCAGAAGCATGCTTCCTCAGATAGACCAAAAGACACAATTATGAAATCTTGGCTGATCCCCTAAATGATAAAAATAATGAGAAGCACAAAGGCGTCGGGGATCATTGACGTGAGCGGTTTTCACGGTTGCATTCCACTCAGCCTCCATGCCCAAGGTGTGGTCTGGCTGACAGCTGATGGCTCCCACAGATAATGAGAGCATGGGAAGTAAGCCTGGCAGAGCCATCAACATCACTGTATTAAGTAATGCCCCATCAAGTCATCAGAGTCTGTGCCAGAGTGGGCAGGAGCCATGCTTTGCAAACCCGAACGAAGCACTCCTCGGAGGCCCATTTAAACTAGTTTACACAACTGTAGTGATTTCCTACAATTTGTGGGAGGAAGGAAGGAGATGAAACCCCAGACCCTTCAGTTGGAAACAGAAGAAGAGAAGGAAATAGCATCATGATCGTTGCTATAAAACAATCGGCATGGGGCCTTTGGGCACCGCAGAGCCATCGTCTCATTAATTCTCTTAATAACTGCATTAGTCCTGAAGCTGGGAAGAGCAAATTAAAGCAATGAGATTCTGAAGGGGCTCATCCGCAGACGAATGAGCTGGAGGACAAGAGGGACGAAACAGATTTGATGAGCAGCTCTCACATGCCCATCCTTGCGGTGCTCCACCCTCAGCCCAGGTTGGGCGGGAAAAGTCAGGATGATGAAGAGAGAATGCTGATAATGGGTGAGACCAGAGCCTACGCCCAGCTGCACGTCATCGTTGGCTGCCTTCGGAAAGGGAAGGTTTCTGAAGCCGCACTGCGTGTTCCGTGGAATTCAGGGAAAGCTAGATGCCATCCAGCTGTGGCTAAGCCCTTGTCTTCCCTCTGTTATCCCTTCAAGGCCTGCTGTGGTGGTTTGAAAGAAAACGGCCCCCAAAGGGAGTGGCACTATTAGGAGGTGTGGCCTCTTTGGAGTAGGTGTGGTCTTGTTGGAGGAAGTGCGTCACTGTGGGAGTGGACTTTGCCTTCTCCTATGCTCAAGCCACGCCCAGTGTCCCTGGCCACTTCCTCTTGCCTGCGTATCTCAGCCCCCCCCCATGTCCGCACTGCCATGCCCCACCGTGAGGATAGACTGGACCTCTGAAATTTTAAGCCATCCCATTAACTGATTTCCTTTGTAAGGGTTACTGTGGTCCTGGGGTCTCTTATAGCAACAGAAACCCTAAGATCCATATTCTCTCCAGCCATCCTAGGCGAAAAGGTTGCGCATTCCTTGAATGGATGCAATTAGTGTCATGCGTGTGCGCTGTGTCATCCGGAAGTCCCTGCTTTGGAGACGACTTTTAAAGGCATATGTTAATGGTATTTCAAGGTTGGGCTTTGGGGAAGAAATGAGGTCATGGAGTTTGGCACCCTGGATGATATTTCCCGGCTTGTAAAATTTAGCCAAACAGTCTTGAGCTCTGTCTGCCATGTGGTACCGTACCTCTGCCAGGTTATGGTGTATCCGATCCCAGTGTCCGTCCTACAAAACTGGAAGTCATGTATCTGTTCTCTATAAGTTCCCAGCCTCGGCTGGTCTAACAGAAACGGAGAAATAGAATTAAACTATGTGTAAATATCTCAGCCTAGTAATGGGAGATTTTTCCTGGGATAGTGGGCCTTGGCATTTTCCCTGATGTAACTGCAAAATGGTAGGGCCTCTGGGAGCGTCTTCAAACCTTAAATGCATACCTAACTTTTTTATCCCAGAAGAAAATGCAATCTTCGGAAAATGAAGGTTTGTCTTGTTACTTTCCTATCTTTCTTAAGAATCCTGTCAGTCCTTCAAACTCTACCTTAAACGGCAAAAAAGCTGAAGTGTGCAGAGAGGCTGAATTAGCCTCCTCTGAAAACTTAAAAGGAGACAGATACCGTATATGGTAATTTAAATCCGGCACTGCCAACAAAAAGATGGACACTTCTTTTAATAAACTCAACCTCCCAGGAATACCTAATGCAAACAGATGCTTCCCCTGGAACCTGTTGCCACTAGCAGGAAAGCCCTCTCAGACTGAAGCAACTCTAGGCCATGATAGGGATGGCAGGGTTGGGTGGGGCGGGGGAAGGGAATCCATCAGCGAACATGCCAGAGGCCGATATCCTGGACTCTGCAATCTGCTCACTGCTGAGCACTGCTATTTCTGCCTTACGGTTTCTCCAATGTTTCCATCCCTTTGCAGGCCCTTCTTCATTTTGTTTATTTTTTGAAAACTTTATATATGTATACAATGTGTCTTAATTGTATCCATCCCACTCCCTTTCCTGCTCCCCAAGGGTCCCAGCCCCCCACCCCCACCCCCCGCACATTTCCTGCCCAACCCAATGTCTTCTTCTGTTGTTTGTTTTGGTTGATTAGTTTGTTAACAAATTGAATCCAGTTAGTGCTTGGGGTCCTTACTGGGGCATGGGGAACCTAGCAATGGCCTCTCCCAAAGAAAAGTAAGTCCCCCTCCCTCTCCAAAGCTTCTTAGCCGGAAGTGGGGCCCAGAAGCTCTTCCTTGTTCCATGTTGGAATTTTTACCTTGCTTGTTCTGTGTAGGTAACCCGAGTTCTTGTGAGTTCACATATGAAACAGCCACAGCACGGAGTCTAATAGCCCTCCTCCCTAACCTCTCATTCTGTCTTGAAAGAACTTCCGCCAGATGAAATCCTCCTGCAAGGACCCCACAGTACAATATTTATTGCACTAAGATATATATATATATATATATGTATATGTATATGTATATGTATATATATATATATATATATATATATATGTATATGTATATTTGCTCCCAGTACTATGACATCAAGAGACACACTTAAGTTTGTTTCTTTATTGGTTTTTAAGCTTTGTTTCTCAAACAGCTGTCCCCACCCACCTTGGTTCCATTTGAAGGGCTGTCGTTCTAGGCTCTGAGGGCAAAGACATGCTCTGTTCGGTGATTCGGAGAAGAGGAGGCCCCGGGACCCAGACACTCCACCCAGAAACTCTTCAGAGAAAGCTGGAGTTGATGGCTTCCACACAATGGTGCAAGGGTTCAAGTTCAATAACCCCTGTTCTCTGAAGAATGAACTCTGCTTTGGACAGCTGATCAGCCCTTGTGGGAGGAGAAGGAAACTGACTCCACAGCTTCCTAGAGGGCTGCGACTCTCTGCTGGAGGTACTCTGTCATGCTGGGTGTAACAGATGATGCCACTGGCCTCACAGCCAAAGCAACTCCACTCAGCTGGAGGCCAAGTTCTCAACTCCAGACTCATTTTGCTGAAAGATCAGGGCCAGATTGACAAATAGGACCCAGAACCTTCCGAGTCACTAAGGGAAAACACTGTCCAAGGAGCCACATGACATGGCTCGGGTGTCTAAACTCACGTATATGACCTGTGTCCCAGCGTCTTTCCCTCAGATACATTGGTGTAGAAACGATCCGCTTCAGTGAAGGCACGGTGTGCTAACTACACACAAAGCCATTAGAATATGCCCAATTCAGTTTTAGCAAAATTTATTGTCTTCCTCCTCCCTGCATTCCCTGCTCTGGGTCATACAGTTCTTGTCCCAGGTTTTCAAAAGGGAACAGCTTTGCCTCCAGACTGTCAATACTGTCTGCCACTGTGCCCACTCTATCCTTTCTACAAGGGACACTTTTAGAATTTTTTGTTTTTTTTTTTTTTTTTTTTTTTTGCCAGAAATAACAAAAGGAAGTTTTTTTCCCTCCACCAAGAATCTCTTTGCCCTGGGTGATACCCCAGACGGCTTGTGTTCATCATAGTCTAGCACTTTCAACTTTCTGGGAGTATCTGTTTATTATGACAGTTATTAGGTGTTTGTTGTTTGCTAGATTCTATTCTAACGGCTCTCAATATATGTGTGATATATGAGTAGTGTTATATTCATTTTACCTAGCAAAACTAAAACCCAAACCAGTGCGGAGTCTACGAGGGGTCACACGTCAAGTAGAGTAAAGGATCCAAGTTGACATGATGCCACATCGTACAGTCAACACCGTGACAGCCTCCTTCATTCATTCTTCATTGAGTACGTTACTATTCCTGGGAAACTAAAAGTTCCAATGTAAGCTCAACCTTATAAATGCAATCTGTAGATCAGCTGGAGAGCAAATGTGTGAGTGTGTGTGTGTGTGTGTGTGTGTGTGTGATTACAGCCTATAGCCACTCTTAGAAGTCATTCCTAGTCTATCCTGCCAGGTCTGAGTACAAGATTGGAAAAGGGCGCTCCTTGAAACTGGGCTTGGTGTCACAGGGCATGGGCAGAGCAGAAGCATGTTTCATGCTGTCTCCCCTGTGGGCCTCGTAGGAGATGAGAAAGGATTTACAGGTGGGGATCATGGCATATGATGTCTCCACTCTGACAAATAAAGTGTAAAATGCTAGTACCATCTCTCGGTGGAAAGAGAGGTAGAGTAGTTCTTGTACTCTGTGGGTCTCGGTGGAAGCCAAGAAGCTCTCATTCTGTCATGGAAATAATAGCCTTTCCTGTATTACTGGTGTCTTTGGGAGGCACTTGGGATATCATACATAAGGACAAATTCTTAAAGTTAAACTTACCAAAAAATAAAAATAAACAAAACCAAACGAACAACCCCCCACCAAAACAAAAAAACTACACATATGTAAAACCAGACTACATCAACCCCGAACATAGCATTCATCACTTAGCTAAGGCAGCCACAGGCTCCTGTCTCAGGTGGACCCGACCCTCCCCTGCACTACAATCACTTCCAGACATTAATACATTAATGCTGCATTCAGTGACATCCAGAATACAAGGCTGAGGACTGACAACCCAGGTCTTCCATCTGTGCGAGGCCCGAGGTCCAGGCCTTCTTCTTACCTGTTGACATCAAAAGACTGCTCCTCTGGCCTAGTTAGCATCAAAGTTTCTCTCCTTCAGTGCTGTCCTTGAGATTTTCATGATTTTCTAGGGAACAGGACATCTCCAGAAATCTATAATCCAGGCCTAGCTTGGTATACCACCAAAGCATTAACTTTTCCTTACCGATAACTGGGAACTTGGATGCAGGGCTCCTCACTTCAAAACCTCCTCCTCTCCTACCCTCCCTTTCTGGTTCCCTCCTGAACTTTCTCCCGTTCGTTCTTCTACAGGCAGGGCCACTGCTTGAGGGAAAAGCTTGTTCATTTTTCACACAGTGCCTGTCCAAAGCATCCTGCCAGTCTCAGAGTTCACAGAATTCCTGGGCTATTCTCCTTAGCTATGCATGGCTTTGGATGGATTATAGCTTTTCCTGGTGGCAAAGAGCTCAGGATCACCGCAAAGGGGACAGGAAGCCTGGGAGAAGAGATTCATACCGCAAAAGTGCTACCTACCCTGACAGGGATCAGCTGAAGAAACCAGCATGGCAATTTCCCTTTGAGAAGCAGCATGGGAAGGCAGGTTCGAGGGCAGGGATGGCTGGATTTCTGTACTTTTTACAAGTCAAGGGATTTTGTGTCTCTTCCTCAGTTTCTTCATCTTTATAATGGGGATAAATACATATGTGTCATCATTTGGAGATGATGTTACGCGTGCGCGCGCGCATGCGTGAGCGTGCCTGTTACAGATATTGTACCCAGGTTATATGAGGGGTTGTTGTACTCACTACTGTTATAGGTATGAGGATGGGGAGGTTATTAAGGGGAGGGTCTGTTATAATTTAAGAAATGCTGACCTCTCAAGAAAGATGCCATACGACAGGGTTCAAACAGAAGGATTTTTTGTTTTGTTTTGTTTTGTTTTTTTGTTTGTTTGTTTTTTAATTAGGGAAAGGAATCATAAAAATGGGTAAGGGGAGGGAAAGACCGGCTCCAGAGACAGGAAAAGCAGGAGAGAGGAAGGAGGGGCAGAGACAGACAGACAGAGGGAGAGGGAGGGAGGAAAAGAGAGAGAAAGAGATGGGAGATGGCCAGGACCCCTTTAAAAGGAGATACAGCTTACCTCTTGTTTTTCACGAGAATACTTGGACCTGCCATTGTTCCTTAGCCGTTTCCCCCCTGTAAAAGGATAAGAACTTACACTGAGGAGTCACTAACCACTACCCAGGATTGTTCCAGTTGGAGAAAGTCTTTGAGAGCATTCCTTGTCAGTCTTTATGGTTCGCTTACAGAAGCGCACGGGCTGGGCTGAAGAGATGTGCGCACCAGGATTTGGATAAATCCCACCAGCCGCCCCGTTATAGCTGCCGGTTCCTCTTCCCCGTGGTACTGTGAACGCTGGTTTTCTAGTTCACGGGCCTCCCTCCCTCCTCTTCCTCCTCTCTCTTCTAACAGCTAAAATTGGAGTCACTCTGATCCCTCAGCAGCCACGGCCTGAAGCTCAGTGAAGCAAAGCCTTCTCAGTGGCTACGGCAAACACCTTTCTCCTGAGACCCAGAGGGCCAGGACATCATCAGACCTTCATGCTTCAGGAAGTTCAGGACAGTTACTAATCCTGCCTGGCTGCCAGATCCTGGGCTTGTGGTTCTGGATTTCCTTGGTCTTTGAAGATACAGGGTTTTGTGATTAGGGCCTCAGGCTACAGCTTATATAGTGAGTGAATATGCCCTTTAAGTTCAGCTTCTAACAATACAGTTAAAATGCCAGCAAGACAAATAACACTGTAGCTCAGCATTCCATGGCCACCAAAAGACCGAACCTTCAAATTTTCACCCGAGAAGATGCCTGTACTCTCCTCATTAAGAAAATCATGGGTGTGTACACTGATGACCTCCAGCTAGAGCTGTTTGTGTTTGTGTGTGGATGTCATATTTTCAAACAACACAGGTTCTCATATTTTCTTGGTTAGATGTCAAGGGCAAATTTAACAAGTCCTTGGTTCATAATACCGGTTTCTAAAAAGTCAGCTTGAGGGATTTAACAAAGGGATAGAAATCAACAAGCTGGGACATCAATAAAAACATTACTTCTAGAGGTTATTTTGAACCGTACTAAACAAACAGCAAGCCAAAAACAATGGAACAGGGTAATGCTCCTTAGAGGGAAATTCTATCTAAGGCTTGCTTAATTGTTTCATAATATAAACACACATATACCCACACATAGGCACAGACATAAACACATGTAAGTGTGCACAATCATGTTCACATTCACTCATGTGTGCACACACACTCACACTCTCATACTCACACTCTCACACACTCACTCACAATTCACACACTTACATACACTCATACACACACTCATATACTTGCACAATACACACACTCTCACTCACTCATACACACTCACAACACTCACACACTCACTCACACACTCACACATACTTATATACACTCATATACACACACTCACATACTTGCACACACACACACACACACACACACACACACACACACAGAGTATAGGAACACTGCTGGTTGAGGATTCATTTCCTTGACTTACACTGAGGAGTCACTAACCACTACCCAGAATTGTTCCACGAGTGTCTGCGAGAGCAGACGTGGGTTTCTGTCCCGGGGTCTAACAGTTCTGAACCGCAGGTTCCCAGTCGTAACCGCTGGCTGTTTTGCCTTTGGCTTGTGTCTGTCAGTAAAACCTCACTTATGAAATTCCTCTCGCACTGTCTCCATCTTCCTCTTTTTATTGTTGGTCATGTGAAGATGGATTTGCTGGTGTCAGTAGCCTCTGATTTATGACTCAAGCTGGATACGGGCAACTCTTAGCTCTGCGGCATGGTGGGGGGGGGGCGGGATGGGAGGTCGGGGTTGGGGGCGGGGGAGGGGCCACTGGAGATGCTGTTTATTTGTACTACCTACCAGTTGTCTACCCTAGGCAGTCACATGCTAGGCAACGGCTTCGCTGCTGACTCATAAATACTCGAAGGCCACAGAAGAAACTTCGGGAGTTCCCAGTAGCAGCAGCCTCTCCCAGTGGGCTGAAACTTGGTTGTGAAACTGGAGGGAAGTTATCGTGATGCCTCTTTTGCATAAGGCTCTGGGATTTACATCGCATTTAGGGCAGTATCATCGGGCGATGAATAGGACAGATTCTAAACCCTGCTCAGTTGGGGGGAAAGGGGTAAAAAAAAAAAAAAAAAAAAAAAAAAATGGCCCAGAGACTGACTCGCAGTCAGATGAGATGGGTAGAAGTTTCATCTTAAGTTCTTTAACAAAAGGGCTCTATAACAATGATTATGTTTGGGAGTGAAGGTTGTAATGTAGGGCTCTTTAGAATTTGTGTGTGTGTGTGTGTGAGAGAGAGAGAGAGAGACAGAGGGGGAGGTGTGGTGTGTGTGTGTGTGTGTGTGTGTGTGTGTGTGTGTGTGATCATGGATGCTTCTGCCTTTGTGTGCAGAGGCTGGGGACAATGTTTACTGTGCTTTGTTACTCTGCACCTTATTCTTTGGAGGTAGGGTCTCTCGCTGAACCTGGAGCTAGTGGCTAGCAAGACCCAGAGATCCTCTTGTCACTCACTGCCCCTAATAACTCTGGGGGCACGTGGCCATGCTAGACTTGTGTTGGAAGCTGCAGGAGAGGGGCGGGGCTGGAGACGAGCTTGTTGTGCACGACTCCTGGAGATTGCCAGCCTCTGAAGACCACAGTCCTTTTCTCAGTCCCCGTTCCGAGAATACACTTCCTGCCCTACCACGACATCTTCCTGTGCAGGAAAAGGCAGGCCAAATGGCCCTTTGCTGTAGTTACAGTTCCTTATGTGATTTCAGATTGAGGTAGCAGTCCAAGTTGGCATATAGGACAATGATGCATTCTTAGATCATTCCTAACCTTTGCTATCCACCAGGGCAAATCTCCATGAACAAGCCAGAGTTAGGCTAGGTTTTGTAGAGCTGAGATGGGCTGTCCTAAATCAATTAGCACTCACCCAATCCTATACTTGACCTCTAAGTCAAGACCTCCGTCTAAGACTAGAAGAGCCCAATGGAACTCAGCCCATAGCGCCGGCCCACAGAACTCTTCACTAAAGAAATACTTGCCGATTCCAGTCACTAAATTATAGTGGGGTGCATAGCAATAGCTCACCGGTCACACAGCTCAGATAGCTCATCAGTATCAAAACAACCCAGCAAAACTAACAGCTCTCGAATCCCCCAAAGAACAGCAAAAACTAAACAAAACCTCAGTGGTTGACACCCCTGCCCCAGATACATCCTGTCTTCCATGCGTCAAGTATGATGGTGAGTTTTATTGTGTTAACGTAGCTAGGCTACTATTCCCACTTGTTCAAACACTAAACTAGATGTTGCCATGAAGATCTATGTATCCTCTATCTCTTTATCTATTCATACACCTATCAATAATCATCACCGAGCCAAACAGACTTTGCATGAAGCAGATTATCCTCCATGATGAGGGTTGTCTCAAGCAGCCAGTTTCAAGCCTGGAAGCATCCAGCTCTCCCGAGGAGAAATGTCTGCCTGCAGCCTGGCTTCAACAGTGGAGAGGAGACACCACAGCGGTGTGCAGCCCCGACATCCCCACATGCCCGGGCAGAGTAGCCATTTTCAGCTTCTCTTTGATCTTTAAGTGAACATATGCATGCTTGCCTGCCCTCTGTGTGTGTGCCTGTGTTACATACATGTAGTATGCAGAGTCCAGAGTGGCACAACCAGCGTCCTTCTCTACAGCCCTGCCGCAGTCCCTTGTAACGGGGTCTTTCTCTGAACCGGAGCTCTGAACCGGAGCTCACTACACCAGTGAGGCTGACCACAGGGCATTCTTGGGATCCATGTACCTCCCTTCCCCATCTTGTGCTTACAGGCATGTGCAGTCTCTCCTGATCTACTGTTAAGTGGAAATTCTGACTGAGGTCCTTATGTTTATACCGAAAGTGCTCTTAGCCACGGGAATGTTCTCCCCTGACCCAAGCCCAACCTTTACAAGAGAGAAAATGGATCATCTGTGTCAAGGTGACAGAAGAGGCACATATTCTTTCCCCTTTGTCCATCTCTTTACTCTCCAGCATGTTCCAGGGCAGACTACCCCTGGTACTCTGGTACTCTGCTGTAGGAGGCCTAGTCCCTACATCTCCCTGAGTCTCAGCTTTCTCTTGAAATGCAAAGGCTCTAATGTATGCAAGGAAGCCTCCGGCTTGCACACTTCTTTATGACTTCTTAGTTCTAATAAAATATGCCTTGGTATCCCATGTGCTAGCTACTTTGTCAATGGTTAGTGGCTCCGTTAAAACCAACCGATGTGTTTCACACGTGCAGAAATGGGGCTTAGAGACCCAGACACAGTCCTGTCTATGTTCCCTTCTCACTGTAGTGCTCCCCATGAAGCTAACAGCACACAAAGCCTCTCTCCACATCTTCTTTCAGAAGCGTGTTGCTTCTCACGAGTTTTGACCCAAAGATGGTCCCAGCTGCTCTTGTAACTGGCATCATTCTGCCTGCTAAGTTCTGGTCTGCTATCAAGTCTGAAGATTCTCCAGATGTAAATGTCTTCTTTTTAGCGTTCTTATTAATTATGACTTCCCTTTCACGAGACACAAATAAGTTCCTCAATGGGTACCCTTATTAATCTTTGTAAGGATTATATCGCAGAAATCAGAAGAACCACAGACATGTTGACTTCCCCCTGTCCTTCACTGTGGATGGGCAGCCATTGGCATCTATAAACCACACCTATTTCCTCCAAAGCCACCAAATGCTATTTGAAAGGTTAGCAAATTCTGCCCTATCAAAATCGTTTCCCAAGCATCTTTTCCTCCATTCCTTTGTCATAAACTTAACCTGTACGTTTTTTAGGTGCATGTCTAGTTGTATTGATTAAGCACATGCAATCCGAGACACTTTCATGCAAGAGGAAAGATTTTCTCCAGTGTCAGAGAGACCGGTCTTTAGCAGAATCCTCCTCTGTCACCAGTCCCTTCAAATCTTACTCTTTTAAGAATGGTCTCTTTGAAATTGTGCGCACTGGTCCTCTCTTTTGTCCTGATGTTGCTTTGTGCCCACACAACACTCCACAGCTTTCATTTTGCTCATATCACTACTGCGCTGCGTTAGCCGAGCCTCACATGCCTGGCATCAATTTTATTTTTCCAATAAGAAGTGTCAGAAGGTTAAGCTATCAAGCAGCAGCAGCTTCATTTCTTTCACAACACACACTCTTTTCTTTAAGAGGCGCCGTCTAGCCATCCACCCTAAGATGGAAGCAGGCTGCATTTTCCATCTTCTGCAGCGTTGTGTTCCATTATTCTCCCGCTAAGGTAGTCTCGTTTCTGTCAAGGTTTAAGTAGCTGCTCCGATTGTAGAGTCTGTTAGAAGGTTTCCTAAGAGCAGATTTATATACCATTGCTTTTTTAGGTGATGGGCAGGTCATTTTCTGGGGCAGCCACGGTGTTTTGTTATGCTGAAAATGAGAATCTTGTCTCAAAAGCACTACATTGCGCTTCTCAAAATATAGGCTAAAGCGGGACACTTTTGAGCATCCTTGTAAACATCTGTTACTTACAGTTTATTGTCCATAGCTGCAGATGGAGTAAGTGGATTAACTGCAGGACGGTTCCCTGAGCTCTTTGATTTTGTGCTGCCTTAGGAAAACAGTTAATCACACGGGATCACACGGCGCAGTGAGACCAAAAGGCAGATGAACAAAAGAGCAAGTTCATCTACCTCCAAAGCCACGCCCTTTGACACAAGCCACGCCCTTTGACACAAAACAGCACCCCCCCCCCATCAAACCAGAGGGAGCCGCCCACGTAGTAGGAGAGCTTCCACGTAGTGTATGTTGGACTTTCTGGTTCTGTTTTGCAAATTCCGTCACCGTATTTTATCTCGACCTTATGTATTTACAGATGACCTTGTCATTGATTACAACCATCCAGCCTGTGTCTTTTCCTCACGGACTTTCTGTCCTCAACCGTTTTCTATGGCTGCCCTCCTACCTCCCATATTTGATAAGGGCAAATTGCAATGCTTCTCACATGTGGACTTGTATGTAGAACTTTAGACGGATCTAACTCTGTGTACGGGTCTAATGTAAGAAAAGGGTGTCTTCTGGACACGACACAGTCGCTGTACTCATGAACCCGATGCAGCTGCTGTTATCTGCGTAAGTCTTGCATAAGATGGGACAAGTCAGGGACGAGAGAAGGGCCCGTGGGGATCTATACATAGTCAGCAGTTGTCTCGGGGGGGGGGGGGGGTGTCATTTTCTTCAGTAGTGTAGCAAGTGATGAGTTGCTCCTGCTCCAGTGCGTTACTCCATCCCCATTCAGACAAGACACACTCTAATTAAACCCGATAGAAAGAGGACTTGAAAGCAGGAGGGGGCCTTTGTAGAGAGGATGTTTTTCAGAGGGGCTAGGAATAGAATGGCAAAGGGGGCAAAGGGGATGAAAACAGTGATGATTCGTTATACAAATATGTAGCCACCAAACAATTACAAAGTTAAGAATAAGTTGGAATCCCAGCCAGAAGAGGATGGATGTGATATAGAGGGAATTTTACTTGTTGAGAGACATGCACTGAGGTAAAAAATGTACTTAAGGATATTTAAGACAAGCTTATAAGATGATTGAAATGTAACTCACTTAGTTTGGTTTCTGTCTGCCGAGAGATATGGATGCTTTTTGTGCAGCATCTTCATACAAAATCAATACCTGCCCAGAATTCAGACCTGCATTAACATCTAGCTCTCTCCCATTTTGTGCTCCCTGTATGTTTATTGATTTAACTTCCACATCAGTAAAATGAGACTGGTGAAGGAAATTCTGCATCAGGAAGTGTTTTGCTGTGTGAATGGCCCATTGTTCATTGCGCTGCTCAAGGATGGCTCTTCTGGCTTTTGGCTAGATGTAAGAAGGACATGTGGGAATCTACCCAAAGGTCTCTCATTACCCTAGTAAAAACAACTGACCCCAAGGAGAAAGCTGAAGAGTCGGGCCAGAGAGTAGAAGAATAAAGATAAAATATACAGGACCTCAGAAAAAGTATTCTGTGTTGTTGCAAATCTTTGGGGTAGCTCAATTTATTTATGTAGAGTAGACTTGTGACAAATGACAGGTTAGCCAAGTGAATAAGAAAAGACAGAGTTTGCAGTTCGCCATGGTATCATACAGTATCAAGAAGCAGGAACATGATTTGAATTACAGGAGAGCTATTAATAGGCGCAGAAGGGAGGGAATTCACTAAAAGTAGAAAGACGGGCTTGAGTGATGGCTCAGAGGTTAAGAGCTCTTGCCCAGGACCTGGGATCAGCTTCTGGCTCCAACGTGGTGGTTCACAAGCATCTGCAGCTCCTGTTGCAGGGGATGCAATACCTAGTCTGGCCTCTGGGGGCATTGCCTACACAAGGTACACATATGTAAGAGTAGGCAAAACACTCAGATACATTACATAAAATATACGACTCTAAAAATTGCTGCTCTATGTCTGTCATATGGTAATCACAGCATTTGGGAAGCTGAGGCAGGAGAACTATTGATTTAATTCTACCATGGGATACAAAACATATTCTATACCAATCTGGGATATACAGTTAAATAGCAAATGGGTATACAAACAGCCAAAAAAAAAAAAACTATAACAAAAATTAAAATCTAATCCCACATACAAAAATTTGTCCCAGTTTTGAGTCATATACACAAATATAGGTGTCTGTATAAGAGGAAGACAGGATGGAAACACATGAAACACAGTTGGATTGTTTGTTTAACTAATATTAACAAATATTAATCATGTATCACATTAAATATATTAATAAATATTATTTTATTAATAAATACATAATAAATATTTTCTTTATATAGTTTCTATTTCCTATAAACCCAGGCTACATTAATAATTAACAGAAATTTACACCTTTCTCTTGTCCCTGAAAGATACAGAATAGTGAGAAGAATTCTGCCATTCAAGGGAACAGTGTCTTATTTGATAAATGCTACCAATTACAAACATCTAAAAGTGTTTGTGTACACATATATCCTTAGATAATTCTCTCTCTGGTTTTGTGTAGTTTTCCCACAATTGTACCTTTGGGGAAACCTTACAGTAAGGGTCAAGCTTAAATGAAACATGTGATTTCAGGGGATGGCTTCCAATGGCCACTTTCATGTCCAAATCTGTCCCCTCAGAGTGCTTCTAAACACCTTCATCAGCCTTACCTCACCATGGTCCCAGGAGACAAATGGGTCATAGAGCATCTTATCCACGTTACAAAATAGCAGGAGACGGAAGCAGAGTAAATGGATAGCTTTGTGTCTGGCAGGCAAAGCCAAGAAAGCATTAGGATGTAGACTCCGTGTTCCCAAAGCCAGGCTCATTTACCCAAGCCATGCTGACTCTTTTATAGCATGCTATAAATCTCATAAACTAAATGAGAATCCAGGGAACAGGGATGGCAAAGAATGAAAAGGGAAAAGAAAAAGACAGACCAGTGATTGAATAAAAATGGTAAAGCTTAGTTACTTTTTAGGATCATTTCCTTCTCTGAGGATATACTAGTTTGGGGTTGTAAATTAAGTACAAATACCCAGGGCCCGAGCTGGGACTTGTGTGTAGATGAATGGATTTTTGTTGTTTTGTTCTGTTTGTTGGTTTAACCACTGGCAGAAAGAAGAGCATCAGAAGGTCTTCACGTGTGTTCGAAGGCAAGTTCCTTGTTTGAGAATACTGCCATGGGCAAAGATCTGGATGCTTCCCCTTTTAGCTCTTAGAGAGACAGAAACTGAGTATGAAATTGATTTTTTAGAAAAGAGCGGTCACCAACACTGTGAGAGAACTTTATTACCAGCGGATTTTCAGCATCTACCTTCCCCAGTAAACTCAGTGTTGCAGAGGATCTGTGGAACAGAGTCAGCATGCCAGAACACCTATGCCCTGGGTGGCTGGACTGAGATAGTGATAGATGTGAACCCGCCCTTGGCCCGGGGTTCCCCTTTCTATAAAACGAGGGGTCAGGTTCTGGGTGCTGCGGGAGGCAGGACTCTGGCCCATTCTCCTGAGGGTTTGACTTCAGAGGTCTGGGTGAATTCCTCATACTTTTTGTGGAAGGGATTAAGGGTTGGGTGATCTCTGAGATGTCCATAACTCTCAAATGCTGGGATAGAATTCTGTTTTCCTTCCCCAGAACAAGGCAAGGAGACGGAGTATTAGCTTACCTTCCCCTATCCTCCCCATCCCCCTCTCCCTCTCTCATATTCTGTCAGTTGAAACACCAGTGATGGAGATATTTACACCTGGGATATGGGACACGGAGGGTGTTAAGCAGCACTGGGGTTCTTAATCCCTAGAAGAAGCTAGAGTCACATTTCCATCAGGAAAACTGTTTGGATTCAGATAGAAGAGTTTGTAAAAGATGGGTGCTCTTTCAGTGTTGGGTGGAACCTATCAGATGATGGCCAAGCCACCTGGTTCTGAACTGTTTTCTATTGGCATTCTTTGATTTACTATTATGGTTCACATGTGTTTGTCACCAGTGGTTTTTGAGTGAAATGTCCCCTGTCTCAGGCATGTGACTATTTAATCCCCAATTGACAGTGCTGTTTCAAGCCACTGTAAACTGTTTGCATGGACAGGAAACTGAGTAGCATTTTCTTCTCTCGTATAGTACAGCCAAGAGGTCAAAGCACGGAGTCCCTGTATTTCATGACCCCTCGCTCTGGCATCAGAGTGGGGGACGTCAGGAAGAGGTCAGCTCTGCATACGACTGAGTTAATACATTAGTGTAGTGGGATATTCACTGTGTCTGCTTCTGTGGCACTGACCACACCCATTGAGGGGTGGAGCCAGGGGCGGAAGTGATGTGTGGAGCTTGATCTCGGAAGGAGGCGGAGAACGCTCCTTTCTGGCGCGTCACGGAGAGAGGAGCATCCAGTTCTAACTGCTGTGTTCATCTGTCTGTGTTGTGAGTTGTTTCTCCCTTAATAAACATCTATTCAGCCTATTTGTTTATCCTGACCCTTATTAAACCGCAATACATTAAAATGTTTATTTCTTTATTTCTGAAAGTATAGGAGTAAGTGTCATCCCGTGGAATATTCAATATTTAGATTTGTTGGCAGATTTTTCTGTCCTGCCTGCCAGATCCCAACTAACCACAAGGAGACTTCTCATTGATTATGAAAGCTTGGCCGAAGCTAAGGCTTGTTTCTGACTAGCTCTGAACTTAACCCGTTTCTTTTTGTCTTAAGTGCTGCCGCAGGCTCATTTACCTCGCCTTCATACTGTCCATCCTGCGTGTTCTGCTTCTGGCTGGAGACTCCCTCGTACCCAGCCTTCTTCTCAGCGTTCTCTCTGCCTTGAAAATCCTGCCTAGCTATCGGCTGTTCAGCTCTTTATTATACCAACCGCAAAGGCATATCTTTAAATCTTCTCAGTGTACAAAAAGAGTATCCCACAACAGTTGACACGTCCCGAGGTTGCAAGTTGTAGAGCAGAGGTTTGCAGGGGGCATCTTACTCCTTACTTACAGTGTGTCGTGGTATGGACATGTGACAAATTCCTTCTAGTTTAGTCCATGTGTGCTGGAGAAAACGACCTTCCCCAACCAACGAGTGGCTTCAGGGTTAGGGTTAGCCATAGAAACGCTAACCTTACAGCATAATATAAGAAATCAATGAGGAAATGATACCAATGACTTTCCCGTCAGACTGTGAAAATTTTCCTTTGCATTATAAGGTGCAAAAATGATGAAAACCTAATCTAAAATATGAAATGGTGATAAAATTATTAATAAAAAAATTACTAAGCTCACTGTTTGAAACGTGGATGCCCATTGCCAGCACGCTTTATCAGCTAATTTGTTCACTACTACAGCCATGAGTGTCCACATGAACTGGATCAAGTTGTGGGAAGCCAAGAAAAAGAATTATGTGCTGAAAAAAATAATTTGATTGAAAAAAATTGTAGCACTAAATAAGTTATATGTCCATTCAAAATAATGTAGCTTTAAAACTTTTTTGTTCTTAAAATTTTCAGAATGCTCCTAAATATTTGTAATTTTAAACAAATCATATGCATGAAGGTAAGTATTTAATCATATTAATATCATAAAATATTATATAATAATATTGTAGGGCAATCAAAACTGCCAATATAAAGGAGATAAAAAATACTTAAGTATATTTAAGTATCATATTTTAATATTGGGTTTTGAAAACACAAGTTAACATTTATATTTGTAATGTATAAGTATGCATTCATATGTTACTATAAAGGCTGTGTGTTTATATAGTCTTGGGGAGAAATAAATAATTATCTCTGGTGAATAAGAGTACTTGGCACTATATAAGATTGAATAAAAGAGTTTATTTATTTATTTATTTATTTTTGAGAAAAGTTTTCTTGTGGCCCAGACTAGCTTCAAATTTGCTATGTAGCTGAGAACAACCTTGGGTCATTAACCTTGGGTTATTGATTGCTCTGTCTCTACCTCCCAAGAGCTGGGTTACAGCTCAGTGCTGTCACTCACAGCTTCTGGATGTCTTTCAGTGTCTGTCATGTAGCCATGGTTCCTCCAAGTTGGAGCCAGTACTTTCCACTGCAAATCTCTCTCTCTCTCTCTCTCTCTCTCTCTCTCTCTCTCTCTCTCTCTCTCTCTCTCTCTCTCTCTCTCTCTCTCTCTCTCTCTCTCTCTCTCTCGTGTGTGTGCGTGTGTGTGTGTGTGTGTGTGTGTGTGTGTGTGTGTGTGTGTGCCTGTGTAATGTGCTCCTCTGCATGAGTCGTTGCCTGCTGTAGCACGTCTGGAAAGACAAAGGAGACTAGACAAATTTAATTTACTTATTTGATTAGAAAATTCAATTTTCGGATTAATTCCATTCAATAGAGAAGCAAGGGACTAGATTGCTACCCACAGAAGCGCCCACAGTATCGTCGTGAATGGCAACAAACGCGGACATAAGCGCAGTTGCAGTGTAGTACTGATGGGAGCTGGCTTGTGACGGTCGGGGCAGATCCTCATCTATACATTTGTATCAGTGTGCGTGTGCATGCGTGTGCATGTGTGGCGATAGCTTATAGGTTAAACTTTAAGTGGCAGGTTGTCTGCACACAGCTGCGGGTAGCTTTCCTGGCCTGTGAGAACAAGCCCACATTATTTTCCTATACACCTGGAAAAGGGGACGCGGAGAGCGAGCGCTCTTTAGCGTTATTTGACAAAGTGTCCTCTGAGAAAAGCTCTCCAAACGTCACGTTTATCAGTCCACTCCTCTTTGTGTTCTTTGGAGCTGAAATATTGATTCAGCAGGGCTATACTGCCCTCTGGTGGCCAGATGTAGAAGTACTGCTGGCATGCAGCCCCCCCCTCGCCCCCTCAAGACCATGTAAAGCTCTCCCCAGAAACGGCCTCAATTTTACACTGTGAGTGGTTCAAGAGCCACTAGAGATGAGGATGAAGGGTAACAAGTCGGCTGTCCTTTGTCCAAGGAGGACTTTATTATATCAGCCCAGACTGGGGAGCTGTTAGACCCACTGTAAGCCATCTGAGAACGTTCCTGAGAGTAAATGGGAGTAATAAAAGTGTGCCCTGCTTCCTCTACATTCTCGGAACCGTTCATTAGCATCTGCAGCGTCTTTATCAGAAGTCCGCACTCGTCCAGTGGGCAATTACCATTTGAAAGACTCTTGAAGAATCCACAGCAAAGGCTGACAGCCATATTTCCAATATCGCTATCTGAATGTTCAAGAAATGTGCTAATTCTCATAAATGGCATTTCATGGTATTATTTACGGAGTTTGATATATTCAATTGGTTAGAGAAGATGTGCAGACATCTTAGCTCTTTTAGGAACATACACGTGTGTATACCCCAATTTAGATGGGGGCCATAGTTGCTCCTATGGACCAGCGGCTTAAGTGAGTTAATTCTTTGATATAATTGAAGACACAGGGCCCCACCATTTGCCCCATCACAATAAGAATGCATGACCCAACCGATGTTGACAGTAAGGTGATCAGTCAAGGGGACCAGGTAAACAGAGGCTGATAGCAAGATCTTCTGACCTGTTTCCTTTCTTCGAGATAAGGTTTTCCCTAATTATTCTTGACTGGTTGGCATAGAAACAGCAAGTTTCTCCTAAGACCACACAAAGTCCTCCCTGACTCAAAGAAAGGCAGTCCAGTCTCCTTCAGTTCTGTAGGTCTACCTTTGCTCTCTAGCCTGGAACTAGAATTCTCCAAATGGCCAAGGTCTGAGTCCGTGTGGGAACGAACCTCCCTAAAGTTTTTGTTGCCAGCAATCGAGGTCAAGGTGCCTTTGGCAGTTACACTGGGTCCTCCAGCCCTACTAGAATTGGGACCAGCCTTGTGGGAGGAAGTGGGTCGTTTGGGGTGGGCTTTGAGGTTTCAAAAGCCCATGCCAACCCTAGGCCTTTTCTCTCTGCCTAAGGAGCAGGATGAAGCTATGGAGCCAGTGTCTGCCTGCACGCTGCCTCGCTCCTTGCCATGCTGACAATGGACTAAACCTCTTAAACTATAAGCGAGCCTCCAATTAAATGCTTTCTTTACAAGAGTTGCCTTGATCATGGGTCTCTTCATAGCAACATAACAGTGACCAAGACACCCCAAAGGACAAAACCAAATAAAAAATGAAACAACAAAAAGACATCCAACTAGACAAGGACAGAAATTAAACTTCCTAAGGCATATCACTGTTAAAATATTAGATACACAGAACAAAGGAAGATTACTGAATAAATACTTCAGAAGAAAAAAAATAAGTACAAGTCACATATAAAGAAAAACCCATCGGAACAATGGAGTTAAATAAAGTGTTAATGTCTTCCTAGAAGCCTTGAATTCTAATTCTTTGGTGAATTGTAGATTTTCTTTTAAATTCTGTACCCTGGGGTATATCTAGGCTGGGGTTTATCTAGGTAGTATTTAACAGAGATCATATCTGTATGACTAATGGTTTTGATAAGTGGCATGTTAGTGAGCTAGAATATTATTTTAAGATGTTTCTATGTAGGTTTGGGGCCTGTCTTGGAAATCGACCTGTTGACCAGGCTGGCCTTGAACTCACAGAGATCCTCCTGCCTCTGCCTCCCAAGTGCTGGCATTAAAGGCATGGCTGACAGGCAGAGAGAACAGACAGAAGGAGAAATGAGGAGGAGCAAGAGAACAAGGAGAAGAGGACAGCAGGGGCCAGCGCCCAGCCTCCAGCCCCCCAGCTGTCCAGCCCCCCCCCCAGCCCCGCAACCCCCAGCCCCCCAGCTGTCCAGCCCCCCCAGCCCCGCAACCCCCCAGCCCACCAGGCCCCCAGCCCCCCAGCCTCCAGCCCCCCCAGCCCCGCAACCCCCAGCCCCACAGCCCCCCAGCCCCCCAGCCCCCCAGCCCCGCAGCCTCCCCAGCCCCCATCCCCTCAGCCCCCCAGCCCCCAGCCCCCCAGCCCCCCAACCCCGCATCCCCCCAGCTGCCCAGCCGCCCAGCCTCGCAGCCCCCCAGCCCCGCAGCCCCCACTCCCCCAGCCCCCCAGCCGCCCAGCCGCCCAGCCCCCAGTCCCCCAGCCGCCCAGCCCCCCAGCCCCGCAGCCCCCCATCCCCCCATCCCTCCCATCCCTCCCAGCCCCCAGCCCCCCCTCCAGCCCCCCCAGCCGCCCAGCTGCCCAGCTAAACAGCAAGACCCAGTGTAAGAGGGAGGGAAAGGTATACAGGAATAAAGGGGAAAGCCCAGAGGCAAAAGATAGATGGGTTAATTTACGTAAAGAAAAGCTGGCAAGAAACTAGCCAAGCTAAGGCGGGGCATTTGAAAGAAAGAATAAGCCTCCACGTGGGGTTTATTTGGAGCTGGGTGGTGGGCCCCTCAAGAAGCCGAAAGAGTAACGCATAGAAAACAAGCACAATGTGTTAGGTCTGTCGTTCCTGTTGGTCTTGTTTTTATGATTTGATGCGGACATTACGGCTCTGGGAAACCGAATGCCAATGAAAACTGCATGTACACACTGACCAATGAGAGAGGGCTTGGAGACTGCACACATGTGAACATGCTGACGATGCCAACGTAACAGCTCTCAAAATCTGCCTGCAAATGGACACTTGCATACAAGCCGTCGCATGACTGCGCTCAGAAGTGGCAAATGCATGAAGACACAAATGAAGGCCCACATGGTAGCACTTTGAAATCGCATGCCTATGAATATGTGTACATACCTGTTGCGTGCCTACCTCGACCAGCAAGGAAACTCGCAACCACGACTCTTCTTCAAGCAGTTTATTCAGGACCCTTGTACATCAGCTTCCTCTGCTCCCATTAGCTTAGCTTCTACCATCAGCTTACCCTGCTTCTCCCATCAGCTTACCCTGCTTCTCCCATCAGCTTACCCTGCTTCTCCCATCAGCTTCCTCTGCTTCTCCCATCAGCTTACCCTGCTTCTCCCATCAGTTTACCCTGCTTCTCCCATCAGCTTACTCTGCTTCTCCCATCAGCTTCCTCTGCTTCTCTCATCAGTTTACCCTGCTTCTCTCATCAGCTTACCCTGCTTCTCCCATCAGCTTCCTCTGCTTCTCCCATCAGTTTACCCTGCTTCTCTCATCAGCTTACCCTGCTTCTCTCATCAGCTTACCCTGCTTCTCTCATCAGCTTACGCCTCTCCCAGCCCCAGCAAGCCCTTAAATGTGCTCACAGCCCAATCAGCTCATGCCACCTGGTGATCCTGGATCGGCCACAGAAGGAGGAAGCGCACCAGATCCATCAAGCACTTCCAAATAAGGCTTGTTTACAGCTAAGCACGAACTACCTGGCATCCAGCCAGGTGCCATCTTGGGGCTGTGGTTTCCCACACATACCCCTACATGTGACGGTCCTCGAAGACTGCGTGTGCGTGAGCATGCTTGCACCCGCTGACATTGGATCATTTTCAGATGTTACCTGGCGGGCGTTCCTTTTGGAGCAGCCATGGGTGAGAAACTTCCAGGGAGAGCTTGGGAGCCCTCCCGGAGCCATACAGTGGAGCTGAAACTTGATTGTCACTTGCATGAGGCCTGTATTTCTGACTCTCACAAATCAGGTAACAAAATAGCCGTTTGAAACCTCAGCTTCGGGATCGTTTATCCCACAGCTACAGAAAACTAACAAGCACTGCGTCACCTGGGGGGCACGCAGGCTCCTGAATAAACGCAGCCATCTCTTGCTCTTAGGTGTACCCCGTCGTTCTCCTGTACACAAAGCCTCACGAGCCCCGCATGAAATGGAAATAAGATTCTGCGGGATGGTGCTCCGATCGCTTTTCAGGTACACGGGCCCTTAAAGGTATCAGGGGCGCTTTTAGACCGCTGAGAGGGGACCCGTGGCTTTCTTATCACCTGTCACTTTCTCCCTAGGCTCTGCCCATCGGTTGTCCTCTCACTTCCTGTTTACGTGCAGGAGATGCCACAGCGCCACGGGCGCTTCGTTCTAAGAGACCGCAGGGAAAGTTTCCAGGCAATTCTGCCGCTGAATCGCTGGTGGGTGTCTCGTTTTTTCACAGCACCCAGACAGTTCTTGCTTTCCTGTACCATCAGGTCAGCTCAGTCCCCACTTTTGTCCTCAAGTCCCTGCAGCTGCTTCCGTTCCCGTCCCTGTGGTGGTATAAACGGCTGGGCACGTGGTTAAGGAAGATAAGAATGAGTTTGTGCATCCACTCTCCCACAACCCTCTCACTGAGTGGTTTCTAGCCAGGGGTGCTGGCTGGTATTTTTGTCAACTTGAACACAAGTTAGGGTCACCCAAGTGGAGGGATCCTCAGTAGAGAAAACGCTTCACAAGGCCTGGCTGTATGCAAGCCCGAAGGTCATATTCTTGATTCATGATTGATATGGAAAGAACCAGCCATTGTAGGCGGTGCCACCCCCTAAGCAGGTGGTTCTGAGTGCATAAAAAAATCCTTGGGGAGCAAAGTCAGTGTCTTAGTTAAAGTTCTGTTGCTGTGAAGAGACACCGTGACTACTGCAACTCTTACAAGAGAAAGCATTTAGTTTCAGAAGCTCGGTCCATTATCCAGCAACACGGTGCTGGAGAAGGGTCCTACATCTTGACCTGCAGGCAACAGGAAGTGCCCTGTCCTAGATATCGCTTGATGTGGGGAGCCGAGGGCAGCCACCATTGTAGGATGGTGACCGCTCCCCTACAGGATGCAGTGAATGACTCTATGTTGGGCAATGCCTCCTCGGACTGCATGCGCAGTAGGAACGGTGTCTCTGGCCAATCCCGAGGCCTCGGGTGTCTGCAGTTCGGCTGTGACCAATCAGGGTACGACCCGTGTCCTTTTTCCCTATATAAGCAGCTGCATTTGGGTTTTCAGGGCCCCTCGCTTCCTGCTCTCCCTCCAATCAAGAGGCTCCAATAAAGTGTAATTTGAGAAGAATCCTCAAGGTGTGGTCGTTCTTCCTCGCTGGCTGAGATGCGTGCTGCATTCTGGTGCCGAAACCCGGGATTGAACCAGGGACCTTTAGATGTCGCAGCCGGCACAGTCGTCTCGCCAGCAAGAACGCACAGGGACAACAGGATCCTTCTGCAGCAAGCTTTATTGCAGTTAAGCCATGAAAGGAGGAAGACCCCAAGCCCCGGAGTGGTGCTGTATTTATAAGCCCTAGCCGCACCAGGATGGTAAGAGGTGGCGTATCGCCCTCTGGTTGGCTGCTCACTCATCACCCTATATGACGCCCGGGCTGGGCAGAGACTTGGCGTGTTCTCGCAATCGGCACATGCGTTCCAGAACTTGTTTACTGACTGCGGGGCCGGATGTCAGCGCCATCTTGTTTGTAATGGCGACTGCAGTATCACAGCTCCCTACAGCTTGAGAATAGGAAACCTCAAAGCCCAGTTACAAGTTGTGGGCTGCTCAGGGCCCCCATAGAATCCTCTTTATCTTGGGTCCAGTGATGATTCCAAATACAGGTGGGTGGTTGCTACTATTTTTTTTTTTTTTAATGGTCCCTTTCTCAAGCGTTCCCCATTTGGTTTTTTTTGTTTTTTGTTTTTTCCAGATTATTCCTGCTGGTCCTTTCTTGCTGATTCTTTTAGGTGTTCGTTATGCAGAGTTCTCTTCAATATTTCAAATGATTTAAGTAGTAATTATGTGAAGATTAAACTATAGATTACAAGCAGTTATTTTTTTTTTTTTTTTTTTTTTTTTTTTTAGCACGAAACTATTAATTCTTTCTGGAGATAAAACGCACTGGTCATGAAGTCTGCTACTCATGGCTGTATCGATAGCACCCTAGACAAAATTCACATCAACTATAAGATGCAAATATCAGAATCGGGAGGTGTGAATCCCCCACATTTGGCAGTGGTACCTATCAAGGAAACGTTTTTACTATTCTGTAACTAACAGAATTCTCATCTCAAGGAAATCAAGGTAAAAATCATAGCGCACTTAGGCTGCTTATGGGCCTTGGAGTTGTGACTTGGTCTTAGACAAGCTTTTTGCCTTGTGACTAACCAGTGTGGTTTTTGTTGTTGTTGTTGCTGTTATGCTGGGGTCGAGCCCAGGACCTTGAGAATGCTGGGCAGGCAGTATATCAGAGTCACATCCTCAGCCCTAAACTTTAAAAGCGAATTGCCTGCTGTTTAGAGTCCAGAGTCTGCAGACACACGTGTGCTGGGTTCACGAACAACAGAATCCAATTCCTGTGTCTGGGTTGAGGGTTTGAATCCCAGCCCAGATTATTTCATGAAGTAATTATGTCTGTGCGTGTCTTCCTGCCCGGCACCTAGAATGTCGCACTGTAAAGTGAGAGGGTTGATCCTTGATCCAGCCTGAGTTCTCCGAGGCTGAGATGCACACAACACGGCTTGAGGGTGTGCAGATGTGGACTCGGGGCAGCGATGGGAGGCGGAGTAGAAGCCCACGCATTGCCAGATCCCACGAGAGAGAAGCAGCGGGATCCTTCCTTCATCAGCGGTCGTGGAAGTAAGGACAGACGGATGGACAGACAGACGGACTTGGTCAGTGGCTGTAGAGACGGGGAGAGGGAAGGGCATTCCTGACCGCCGGGAGCCGGTTGCGGTGATGCCTGTCTTGCACAGGCAGAGCCTGACCCCGGGTCAGAGAATGGAGTGTGCAAGGCGATAAGTAACCATAGAGCTCTGGAGGTCCGGGTAGACAGACAGGAAGTGACGCTCAGGGAGAAACAGGAAGCCGCTGTCTTTCCTGCCGAGCGGCGCAGGAGGAAGGGGCTGCTGTGTGTGGCTCCTTCTCTCTGCTCGCTCGGCGTCCCCACCCCCTCCAATGAAAGAGAGGATCGCAGACTGAATCTACCCCTACCCTGCCGTAGCGGGCGCTGGCAGGCAGAGGCAGGGGCATCTCTGTGAGTTCGAGGCCAGCCTGGTGCACAGAGCGACACAGAGAAACCGTGGGTGGAAAAAATTTAGAGAGGGAGAGAGAGAGAAACGAAGAGCATGCGCTTGAGCCTGCATTACCTAAACAGGGCCTTAGTTGTGTGAACAGAGCCTAGACTCAGAATACAGCTGCCAGTCAGATACAGCCCCCACCCCCAACGTTTCTACTGTCAGTGGAAACAAGCTCAGAAAACCAAGATTTAATAGGAAGAAACACATTGTATTCGGCTCTCCTTGCTTTTTTAGGCTTACCGAGTTTACTTTGGTTCTCCACTTTTTTGCTGAATTCTTCTGACTGTTCTTATGGATACTGGCTCCTTCGATGTGATGCTTATGTGTGTGGTCCACGCGCTCATTGGTAATGTTCCATGTTCATATATTCCTTCTTAAACTTTAATAGAAGCAGAACCTCTTTAAAATTGCTTAGCAGTTGGAGAAATATCTCACAGGGAGAAGCCGTGTCTATGTATGCGTGGAATTACTATGTAACCCAAATACACCACTAGTTTATCCTTTATATAGCAGTTTTACACATGCAGTTTTAAGTTTCCAACAGAGTTTTCGCCAAAGACTTAAGCACATAAAGCCAAATTCTAGGGAAAATATGCTTTTCTTAAAAAATCTATTTAGTTTGAAATCAGGACATTATGTCTAGATCATGGGATGTGTTTTTGGCAGTAGAAATAGGGTGTCCTTTTTTAAAATACAGTTATCATAACTGGAAAGTAGGGAACATTGAATGATTTCAGACCCAATAAAGTGAATGCATCTGTAATTCCATCTGCAGACTTGGAAACTTTTGATATGCTTGGGTTAAATTTACTGTAAGAGCTGGAGTGAGGCTCAGTGGCAAAGGGCTGAGTACTGGGTTAACTGTCTAGAGTGAGCGGGCTCTTGCTTTTGGTGGACTAGAGGAGCTACTGTGAGTGTGGGGCGGAATTTCCCATGGTTTGGTTCCCCCAGATGCAGTCTCTTCTACTACGTTAAGATGTAGGGTAAGGGGCCCACGTAGACCCAGATACTATACTGCCTGACTTCCAGCCTCCAGAACCATGAGCTAATAACACCTTCCTGTATAAATTACCTAGTCTCACACATTTAGTTATTAGTAACTAAGATAAAAATTTTAAAAAAGAAGCTGTTTTGTGGTATGAAATTCACATAAAATTGATGTTTCAGTGACTGTAAATGAAATTAATTGGAAAGCACTTACATACATTTGTTTACACTTTGTATGTGACTGCTTTTGCATTGTGATGGCAGAGCAAGTACTACGACAGAGTATATACTCAGAAAAGACTAAGCTATTTACGAGCCAGACCTTCACAGAAAATAGTTGCTGATCCACAGTCTGTGTTGGACTGCAGTTGCTGGGACAAAACCCGCGACTTCTCTTTATCTTCTGCCTTCTAAGCCTCATGAAGATGCTTGCTGTCCAGACCTTTGATAACACGATGAGAGTAATTTTGGAAAGATACGACTCCTTGATTCTTCCCCACGTTGCTTAAAAATAGTGTTGAATTTCACAACAAACGATTGGAGTGGCTATCTAGGAATCATGTCACAGCCCATGAAGGGAAGGACTTTCCACAAAACTCTTCTCAGCCTTGGTGTCCGGGGAATCCATTGGTGTTATTACATATAGCACAGACTGTCCAGATGCCCCAGGTCAAAGGTAGGTAGGGACCCCCCTTTCAGGGTGTATGTACCCCTTTCAGGTGAGTAATGTATGTCAAGTTCTTGGAGGCCATTTCCTAGGAACCAGTTGGACTTAATTTTCTGGAATGTGTAGGTGATTGGAGAGCACTGGCCTCTGAGTTAACTCTTTATTTAGTAAATTTGGATCTGAAATGTCTGCTTAAATATCTTTTGTGAAGATATGCAAATACAGGCTTTGGGGCCTGTTCGATATGGATTTAAGGATTATTTGTGTTACTTAAAAGTGCGACTTGATACCTTATTATTAACCGCTTTCAGGTTTTCTTTCTTTCATTATTTCCTTTTTTCATTATTATTTTTTTTTTTGTCATAGGTCCTTGGTTAATAGCTGTACTGGCTGGTTTTATGTGTCAGCTTGACACAAGCTAGAGTCATCAGAGATGAAGAAACCTCCATGAGGTCCAGCTGTAAGGCATTTTCTTAATTAGTGATTGATGGGAGAAGGCCGGGCCTATTGTGTGTAGTGCCATCCCTAGATTGGTGGTCCTAGGTTCTTTGAGAAAGCCGTCTAAGCAAGCCAGGGACACCCCTCTATGGCCTCTGCATCAGCTCCTGACTGCAGGATCCTGGCCTGTTTGAGTCCCTGTCCTGACTTCCTTCAGTGATGGACAGCAGTGTTGAAGAGTGAGCCAAAAAAACCCTTTCCTCTCCAGTTTGCTTTTTGGTCATGGTGTTGTGTTGAAGCAATAGAAACCCTAAGACAAATTGGTCCACCATAGTGGAGTGTTGTTGTGACAGACCTGCCCATGTTTTTGGGAGGACTGTGGAAGGACTTTGACACTGGGCTAGAAGAGCCATTGAGGGTTCGGAGTGCTGTGAGAGCTTGGAAGATAATGTTGAGAGAATGCCAAAGATGGAGGCCTGGCGTGTGAATTTCAGAGGGAAGAGTAAAGATGCGGCGAAGGCTGTTTGCTACTTTGATTTCATATCCTGTGGTTCTGGTGAGCTGAGCCTGAAGAGCCAGCTCTGATTAACCAGACCCCAGAACTACGGAAACGAAACCTTTACATTACTGGGGCAATTGATGCTGGTCAGCTGGAGCTAAGAAATTAGCAGTGATTAAGAAGATGCCAGCATCAGCTGGGTGTTGGTAGCGGATGCATTTAGTCCCAGCACTCGGAAGGCAGAGGTAGGTGGATCTATGTGAGTTCGAGGCCAGCCTTGTCTACAGAGCTAGTTCCAGGACAGGCTCCAAAACAATACAGAGAAACCCTGTCTTAAAAAAGCAATAAATAAATAAATAAAATAAAATAAAATAAAAAGATACCAGCACCACTGAGGTGAAGCCTTCTGGGAAGTGCTTTCTAAGAGCACAAACTCTACCATTCTAGAGGCGGCAGCAGGACTTGTCAATGTGTCAGCGTCACCAGGTGGTACTGGTTTTGAAGGCATGAAGGGGGTCATGGAGAGCAGCTGAGGCTTAGCACTGGGAGAGGCCAGGAGAGGTCATCGGTGTAGGTGCAGCCTTAGTGGCAGTTGAAGGTCCAGGACTAAAGGGGTCATGCAGACATTGAGGCTTGGCGCCATTAAGAGAGCCTATGAGAAGCTATTTGTGAAAGAGTGGCCAGGTTGCAGCAGAAGACCCCAGTGTTTTGGAGATGTCAGCACCATGGGATGACCACCAAGAACAGCCGTCAGCTGGAGCCTAGGAAACTGTACTGCAGAGGACGGAGCTGGAGAAGCAACCCTAGCCCTTCGGGGGGAGTGCAGAAGATGGGTGAGTGCATCCCAGCCATTAACTATATGGTTGGAATTGGTTTTGCTTTGATTTGGTTGTGACTACGCTGATTTTTCCCTCTTGAAGTAAGAAAGTATTTTATTGCCTCCCACAGTTGAGAGACTGAATTTTAAGACTTGGGATTTTAAAAGAGATTGGCTGTTTTAAAGAGACTGAAATTCCAATGTGTTTGAATTTGTACAGACTGGGATTTTAAAGTTATGTTTTCAGCGTGAGATCTTAGGGATGGATAAGAAAGAAAAAGTTGTGACTTAGTGATAGGTTTGTGTGTCACATTGACAAGGAGTTAATTGCACTGGCTGGTTTTGTGTGTGACCTGGACACAAGCTAGAGTCATCAGAGAGGAAGGAGCCTCAGCTGAGGAAATGCCTCCATGAGATCCAGCTATAAGGCATTTTCTTAATTTAGTGATCATTGGGGAAGCCCATGGTGGGTGGTACCATCCCAGGCTCCTGGTCCTGGATTCTTTAAGAAATCAGGCTGAGTAAGCCAAGGGAAGCAAGCCAGTAAACAGCACCCTCCATGGCTTCTGTCTGAGTTCCTGTCCTGACTTCCTTAAGTGATGAACAGCGATACAGAAGTGTGAGCCAGATAAAGCCTGTCCTCCCCAGTTTGCTTTTTGATCAGGGTGTTTCATTGGAGCAATAGAAACCCTAAGACAATAGGTTATATTCAGGATGGAGTTAGAAGTTGTAAAACTCAAGCAGGAGTTAAGTCAAAACATGGCAGGTAATGAAACAATAATTATTTTTATCTCACCGTTGCTTCTTGAGTGCTCACTCAGTGGAAGGAGGAGGCGAAAGGGCAGTCACGTGCTGGAGCAATGTCACTGGTTTGCACGAGAGTCTTGAAGTTTGAACTCGTTTCTAGTGGTGGGGAGGAGACAATGTAAGAAATGAGAACAGTGGTTTGGAAGAGAAAGCCAACGAATGGCAGAGATGGGAGGCTGCGGGAAATCCTCCGTGGCTCAGTGGTTATGCTCGAGTGTTCTTTGCTCTGGCCACAGAGACAGCTGGGGCAAAGGGAAACGGTGTGTAGATGAACTCTGAGCATGTGGAGTTGCTGGCACTTAGGCAGGAAGAGAAAAGGCCACAATGGCTTCCAGGAGTCCACCCGAAGAGGCCTTACATGTAATGGTGGGCTTTGCAGAAGGCCAGTATGAGGCCAAATCATCAATGGATGCTTTGATGACACGCAGGATTCTTCACATTTCTCCAGTTGATGACACTGGCCAGTATACACTGTATGGACCCGACACTTAAAATGATTTCATGGTTTTGTGAAAGGATTGTGATGGGAGGTGATGGTCAGAAGATTGACCTTCCTTATCAACATACAAATTTGGCACCCTTCCCTAAGTGTCTAATTCTTTTTGATGATGATGGATGATAAAATAGAGCCTGAGGGCTCCCGAAGGAGGTAAGAGGATCTGTTTCTGTGATGTCATAGCTGGATTTGTGCCTTAAGTAGGTAGTTTCTCCAGAGATACAGAGGACGGGTTTGGGGGGAAAATGGTTGGAGACAAGGTGAGCATTTATAAGGACAACAATCTGGGTGAGAGATGAAATGGACCTTGGGCTGGGGCAGTAGGGATTGTGGGAAATAAGAGGCAGGTTTCAGATGTTTCTAAGGGAGCCTGCAGGAGTTGGTGATTGGACTGTGGGAGGAGAGAGGGAGGGAGGGAGGAGGGAGGGGCATCTAGCTCCCTTCCTTACCAGCCACAGTGATCAAGTGAGCTTCTTTATGTTACTGGTGCCCAAGCTTGTGAGAAATACTTGTTTGTCCTTCTTTGTCTCTGTTCAGTGTAATTGTCTGAAAGCAATGTGGTGGAAAGTGGGAAGACCACCTCCATGCAGGAGGTTGAAAAATCACATCATTGGTACCCATTTTAAGTCATTGTGAGTCAAAGTCCTTAATTGTGAGAGGGATTTGGTGAGATTGAAAGTGGTATGGTGATAAAATTGCCATACAGGCACACTAAAAACCAACCAAAAACCAAAACAAACAACAACAAAAACAAACTTGAACAACAACAAAGCTGTTTCTTTTGACCAAGAGAGTGAAACGTCTGGCCTAGGTGGAGACTTAACATTCAGTTGGGCAGGTATTTACCTGGCTAAAGAGCTGCCCCTCAGGAAAATGGACCTGCTTTAAGCCACCCTAAAGAGATAGGAGGGTACATACCCCTTTAATAAGATAATGGGCCGTGTCTTCTCAGAGCTCCCCACTTACTGCAGGCTGCAGAACAGTGTGACGCTGCCTTCCCTTTCCTTTCCTTCCTAAGTGTACGCTCCTTACAGCCTTGGATATCACTTTTTCTTCCTCTCCCCTCCAGCAGGAGACTACTGGTCTACCAGGCAGCGGACTTCTATGATAGCATAACTTGAACAGCATGGCTTCCCTTGTTCTTTTCATCTTTCTCCTCCAGGCGTTCGCTGATACTTAAAAGTTTGCTGCACTGACATTTCCATTCTTAAGTTCTGATAAAATTGTCCTTGGGCTCCCATTTCAGGTCATTTTAAAATTTTTTTATTAATGAGACTGTGAACCCCAAAGGAGGACTGTGACTCCCCGGTGACAGTGAGAGGTAAGGGTTACATAAGAAGGAAAGAGAGTAAAAGACAGATTAAGTATAGTTCTCATCCCCCACAAAAGAAACGTCTCTGTGCAGCAGACAGGGACCATTGCAGAAAGCATTAACTGATGAAAATGCAGAGAAAAAGAGATCCTGTGGTACCCAGTCCTAACTGATACATCTCCAGGAAGCCATGGCTGCTCAGGGGTAATTGCAGAAGAAGGGCAGAAAGATACCAAAGACAGAGATTCAGGAAGTTTGCTATGAGATTGTGTCTTCTAGAAATTTCAAAGAGCCACTCCTATGAAATCTCATTGACATGGCTGCTTAAACAAGACTTGAGCAACAATAAGATCAATGGGCATGCTGGCAGGGGATGGAAAAGCTTAAAGACACTCAACCCTAGACAAAGAACCATGGGCAAGTGAGCAATACTGAGGGTGGGAGAAACGGTCTTCCCTAGGGTTATCCAGTACCAAGTGGTCATCCCTGCCGTCATATGCACACACAGAGTGCTGTATGGGCTGAGGAGGTTGTGTGTGTGTGTGTGTGTGTGTGTGTGTGAGAGAGAGAGAGAGAGAGAGAGAGAGATATGTGTGTGTGTGAGAGAGATGTGTGTGTGTGTGTGTGTGTGGTGAGAGAGAGAGAGAGAGAGAGAGAGAGAGAGAGAGAGAGAGAGAGAGAGAGAGAGAGATCGCACAGTGGGTGTCCATGGGATAGGTTGGAGGGAGGAAAAGGAAGAAGGGAAATTATATGACTATAGTTACACAAAAATAAACATTTTTTTGTTTTGTTTTGTTTTTCAAGATAGGGTTTCTCTGTGTAGCTTTGTAGACCAGACTGGCCTCAAACTCACATCGATCTGCCTGCATCTGCCTCCCAAGTAAAGGTGTGCGCCACCACTGCCAGGCCCAATTATTGTTTTTAAAAAAGACTTAGAAAAATAGGAGGGACCAACACAATTGGAACTCATGCACCCAATGCTCGCCCTGATCCTTTACAAGGCATGTAAGCACCTCTCCAATTCTCCACCTCCATTTTTAATAATCCCTACAGTGTTCTGAAAGTATTAATCATGTCCAGCCAAAGGTCAGAGCTCAGATGAGCCTCGCGTGCAAGACTTTCTCATAGACATCCTCCTAATTTCACTGAATTTGACGGGGCCCCTGTGTGAGGTGCTCCTGTTTCTAGCACGGCAGCAGAACCACCCAGCAGTGGTTGAATGCTCTCTAGGGGAACTTTCTTATGTATACATGTGGCAAATTAGCTGAGGATCTAGAATTTAAACTGTAGATTTGTTGAATGTGGATTGTGATCACCAGCAAGTAATGTTACAAATTAAAATGCTGAAGCCTTCTGCTCAGGAGCTGGTGACATACACAGCAGGGTCCCCCTGAGGAGGGTGGGGGAGGGTAGTGTCTGGGAAAAGCCTTGTAATATAAAACAATACAAGGACAGCCTGTCCCTTGTGTCTTGATTCCACTTAACCCGGAGAGAAAAATATGCTTGAAATGAGGAAACCACTCAGAAATGAGCTTGGGTTTTGGAAGGCTGAGTCGTGTGATCCCACAGCAGGGAATTAACTCTGACAGCATAGCGGGCAAATGAAATTTAGCAAAAAGAACAGGATGAGACTTCTGAAGTGAGTGACCTTGCTTTTAGGTGACTGGCTGGCCTTTAATCCAGCCACCAGCGGTCACATGGAAATATGGAAGGAGTCAGGAAGCAAGGTTCTTTTCCCATCTGACTATTCTATCATCTTATGTGCTTAAGGTTTAGAGAGCAGAGAGGGGACATGAGGTGTTGAAGGGGGGAGGGAAAGAACGAGAGGTCACATGGGGTCCATGGGGAGGCTCAGCGGTAAACACACGTTCTGCCTGTGTCTGAGGACCTGAGCTCGGGCTCCAGAAGCTGCATAACATATGGAGACACACACACAATGTCAGAGTTCGTACAGTGAGGTGGGAGTGAAGCTAGGAGAACCAACTGCAAGATGGAAGGCGCTGGCCTGGAGTGCACAGCATAGCAGCATAAATGAGAGAAGCCGCTCAGTGAGGCGGAGGGAGAAATGTGACTCCTGAGAAGCTGTCTGACCTGCGCGTGCGCACACACACACACACACACACACACACACACACACACACACACACACACACCACAATGCACACGCGCGCACACACATGCACACGCGCGCACACACATGCACATGCACACACACTCGCACGCACACACACTCGCACACGCACACACTCACACACATATACACACACGCACACGCACACACACGCGCGCGCTCACACACGTGCTCACACACACATCCATGCGCTCACACACGTGCTCACACACACACACATACACACACACATACATGCGCTCACACACGTGCTCACACACACACACACATGCGCTCACACACGTGCTCACACGTACACGCACACACTGAAACTTTTTTTTTTTTTGCTAATAAAAAGGGTGTTAAAGGGCTTAAGGTAATGACTTCCAGTTACATTAACTTTCAGGATGTAAAAAGTACAATTACAGAAAATTAGCTGATAAATGTTCATGTAACAAATTTATCAGAGTGATATGAGGGTCCATTCTCTGTGAGAGTCAATTATGTTAGTTTAGATTTCTATTGCTGTGAAGAGACACCGTGACCACAGCAACTCTTATAAAAGAAAACATTTACCCGGGCTGGCTTACAGTTTCAGAGATTTAGTCCATTATCATCATGGCAGGACATGGTGGGATGTAGGCAGACACAGTGCTGGAGAAGGAGCTGAGAGCTCTGTACCTTGGTCCACAGGCAGCAGGAAGTGAACCGTGATACTGGGTGTAGCTTGAGCATAGGAGACCTCAAAGCCCACCCCCACAGTGACACACTTCCTCCAATAAAGCCCACCTCCTAATAATACACATTCCTAAAAGCTTATGGGGGCCAAGGTCCTTCAAAATGCACAGTCTATGCTGAGGATACGGTGGATGTGACTGTTGCCTAGGGAACAGCATCACTTCCCTCCCCCAGTTCTAATGGTAGGGCAGACGTCTCTGTGAGAAACCATTGTTGTGCCTGTGGAGTAGCAGCCCTGCGGTTTTAGTTTAGGTGGCCGCACCTGCAACTGCTTAGCTCTGGCCGGGTGGTCTCATTTTCCAGGCTAGAGTGGGGGAATGGTCCAGTGATACCTAATCTAAGAAAATCACTATGTAGTATTATCCTGACCGCATGAATGGTCTGATCTGTGTGAACCTAAAGACATGTGTCCTAAACTATCATGGTCTTCTTCATGATGTGGGCATGGCCATGTAGTCAGCCTTGCAGGAAAGGACTTATTCTAAAGGGCAACACTTGTGGCCTTCCCTTCGGCTATTGAGCTATTGATTGAAACCATGGGCACCAAAGGACTAATATGTGCTCAGAAATTACACTTAGAATTGTGAAGGCCTGGTGTCAGACAAAGGAGAAAATGACTTTCAAAAAGCAATTTCAAGGGCTCTGAAAAATTAACACATTCATATCTCCTGCCTTTTGTTTCATTTTTGCATAAAATTGTGACAGAGTTACAAAATCAGCAACTAGGAGTCTCTCACCAGTTTGGCCGAAGTGTACATAAATTCAATTTTCTCTACTAGCTTGCCTCTTAATTGCCTTTAAGAAGTGCAGGCTTATAGAACAGAGGGTTCCTGCAGACCCCCCCCCCCCCCGGTTCTGGTGCCGTTGGCAGTCATCTTGATCTCCCCAGAGCAGCTCGGCTGAAGACAGAGCCCGTGCAAGGGTGATGAGCCAAAAGAGCGGAGGAACAGTGGAGCCACAGTCCTGATCCAACCAGATCCCTATCTGCCTTCTCTGAGTTTTCAGGTCCATGATCTCAGGAGTCCTCTTCAGTATTGGTTTGTGTGGTTGCTGGGTGGGTGAGCCTTTGACTGATTGTGCAGATGTAGGAGGCTGAAAGGAGGTTTGCGCTTTCTTCCATGTCCTTAGTTTTACTCACATCTCACATCTATTAACCTTTCTCCATCTGTGAGCTTAGTTGTGGGATGGCCGAGCTTCCTCCTCCTTTCCTTTCTGGTATTCACAAGGAAGAAGCTTTCACATTTTGTACATAGTTGCATTCTGAGGAATGTGACATCTGAGCCTCCCCCTCCCCAGGACCCATGGAGGACAAAACAAAGTGCCACCTACTCACCCACCATGTGAATGCGGGAAGGAAACCCTAGGCGGAGGACACGAGTGGACAGATGTTCTTTTATCTTTTCCCAACTACAACCCTGTTTCAAGGCCTTCCTTTGCCAAGACACATTATGTTCATGAAGCAGGCGGTTTGCACTTGAGTTGAAGTCTCACCAATGCAACTCAAAGTAAAATGATGGTGTCCAAGCAAGTTGGACAGTTGGTCTATGACAGTTCCAGTGCACAGTGGACCCGAGGCCTCCCAGGGAGGAGACAAAATTGAGCAGAAAGCCTTAGGAACAACCCCCCAAAACCAACCCCCCCAAACAAAAACAAAAGCACCCCCAAAAACACCCAGTGGTTCTGGGCAGAGCCTCTGATGGACTCAGATCTTGTTCCTGAGGTCAGAAGGGGAGAGGTGTGAGTAAGGAATGAAAGGCGCTGAGAGCAAAGCAGGGGGGTGGGGGGGGACTGGAGGGGGGAAGTGTGGGTGGGTGAGCAGGGGTACTTGGCAGAGCTGCCAATGCTCTTTCTAAGTATGGAGTTGCCCCTGATCTTCCTGCTGTGGCTCCGGCCCAGTCAAGACAATAGTGACTACAGCACACGGACCCTTAGGGGACAGAAAAGCAACAGCCATGACCCACGATGACAAGAAGAAGAGAAATTCAGTTCACAGCAGAAGATACAGCTAGAAACAATGACCTCTGCAAACAGATTGCAATTTCACATGAAATGACCACTTCTCCAAACACTTTCTAGCTATCAAGACCGCAGGCGCCAGGAAAATGGTGGGAGCAGAGCCGTCATTGTCCTCTAGTCTAAAATGACTTCAATTTAATGTTTTTGAAGAATAGTAACTGCAGGTTCTCTCTACAAAAGAAATTCTGTACCAGAAGAAGATAACAGCATGTGGGGGAATCACCTTGATGGGAAGGCAATATCCAAGTTCATCGAGGGAAGCTGGCCCAGAAAGGTCATCCTAGACACAGAGGCTTACTGACCAAGTTAAGATGCTAAAATGCACCTTCGTTATGGGGTCAGTTGCAAACATGCAACAAATAGTGAGGGAAAGAAATAAGAGATGTGTGCGTAGGACCAAGGTAGAAGGGTGATGTCCCCAAAGCAGTTAGTGGTGTGACTGTCCACGCCCCCTCTCATGTTCTCCCTAACCATCTTTTTCCTTTTCCCTTGTCCTCCTTCATACCGTTTCCCCACAATGGTACTATGGTTCAGGAGGCCCTCAGCAAGATAAGGCTGTCTGGAGCCAGTGCACAGTTGCTCTGTTTGAGGGACACACACACAGAGACAGCTGTAGTTCAGCCATTAGTTTGTTAGACAGCTTTGGGGTAGCCACGTGCAAGTCCCGAATGAGGTTCTAGCAGCCTGGAGATTGTGGTGGCCGTTTGATTGACATGTCCCCTCCTAGAGATTGTGGTGGCCGTTTGATTGGCATGTCCCCTCTGGTCTTGTCATTTGAATACTTGGTCCCCACTTGATGGCGCTGTTGGGTGCTGTTTAGGAGGTGTGACTTTGTTAGAGGAAGTGTGTCCCAGGCTGTGAGAGTTAAAAGACTTGCACTGTTTCTAGTTCACTCTCTGCTTGGCGCCTGAGGGCTGAAGATATGAGCTCGCAGCTCTGGCTTCAGCTGCCATGCCTGCTGGTTGCCTCTGGTCAGCATCATGGATTTGCTGGAACCATATGCTCAAATAAATGAATTCTTCTCTAAGTTACCATGGTCAATAGGAATTAACTTGTACAGTGATGTCAGTGTTATTGTCTGGAGGTAGCTTGATTAATACTTTTTGATTTCTTTCTTCTTTATTAGTAAGTGCTTTAGAATAGTTCGTGTTTTTGAAAAAAGTCCATCCTAGTTTTAACCCTACTTACACAACTCTTTAAGTATGTAAATGCTTAAGTATGTAAATACTTGTAGTTTCTTGCCTTCTGATAGTTCTTAGTACATCCTCAGGGTTTCACCCATTCTGTTTGCTTTTCTGGCCCGCTCTCATGGACCTCAGTGGTGCCCACCTTTCAGACATTGCAGCTGAATTTGGCCCTCGGAGCATTTATCATCATTGCCGTGACGGCTGGTCTTGATGATCAACTTCACAGGATTTAGGTTCACCTAGGAGACATGCCTCTTGCTGCACACCATGTAGCCGCCAAATGAATAACAGGTCTAGGCATTCTCCGGTAAGCCAAGACCACATGTAAATATATACGTTAGCAGAAATGGGTTATAATTAAGACAGAGCTAGCCAGTAAGAAACCTTAGCCGTCGGCCAACAGTTTAATAATTAATATAGCTTCTCTGTGTGTTCATTTGCGGCTGAAGCAGCGGTGGGACCTGGTGGGAAAGAAACACCAGCAACAGTGAAGGCAGACGTTACCACAGAGGTTTAACTCAGGCGGGAAGGCCTGTCCTGAATGTGGGCAGCACGATTCTATGGGCTGGAATCGCAGCCTGAATAGCAAGGAGAAATGAAGTGGAGACCAGTAGCATCGTTTCCCACTTCCTGGCCTCAGGTCCCTGCCTCCGTGTCCCCCTGTGATAAACTCCTCAGACCAGCAGCCCAGACGCATCCCTCCTTCAGCTGTGTTGTCAGGTATTTTGTGACATCAATGGGAAAAGAGGCCAGTCCATTCACCGTTGACAGATTTTTAGTAAAGAGCCTGAGTGGAGCAAACAAAGCAGGCGTATATTTTCTAGAACACTGGGAAATGAACAGCTGCTGGATGCTGGGACAAGATGGTGCCTGGCAATTTTCCTCTAGTTCTCTGGGAGGTGGAGAGGAGACTGTAGAGCAGAAAACGAAGTTCAGGCCACTCAGTTAAGGACCAGGGAGGCGGGCTTTTGGTTGCTGCTATTGTTTTGTTTCTCTTATATGTGCACGCGCATATCTGTGTGTGTGTGTGTGTGTGTGTGTGTGTGTGTGTGTGTGTTAGTGTGTGCACATGGCCACCAGAGTCCAGGTCAAGTGTCTTTTCCATTTGCTCCCATCTTTGCTTTTGAGATCAGGTCTCTCACTGAATCTGAAGATGACCAGTTGACTAGACGGGCTGCCCAGTGAAGCCACAGGCTCTGTCTATTTCTGCCTCCCTGGTGCTTGGGTTACAGTGTATTGTGCTGTTGCACACAGCTTTTACACAGATGCTGAGGATGCACACTGAGGTCCTCAGGCTTGCTCACCAAGTACTGTGCTACTGTGGGAGGTGTCATTCTGTAAGTATGTTTCTCTTATTGATTGATGAATAAAGCACTGTTGGACAGTAAGGAAGCAAGATAGGTGGGCCTGGGAAATGAGGCGGGTTCTGGGCAGTGTAGGCACAGAGAGACTCAATGTAGACCAGAATGGAGTAAGAGGCTGGGACCCTCTTCTCTGATAAGATAGGACCACATGGAAATACTCAGATTTATAGAAATGGGTTAGTAATTAAGACAGAGCTAGCCAATAAGAAGCCCCAGTCAGTGGCCAACAGCTTTATAATTAATATAGTGTCTCACGTGTTATTTGGGGATTGAAGCGGTGGCGGGACCCAGGCGGCTGGCGGGAAAGAGTACACGTGACAGTGCCATCTCCCGGGGCCTCAGAGGTTTTGACACCAGACTGGCTGGTGGAGTCGAGTGCAGTTGCGTGTATGAAGAGGAAGCCAGGTTTAGTGCGGTCAGGGACAACACAGCTTCCCTGCATGGAATGTCTAGCACACACTGATGGAGGGGTCCACAAAGCAACTTAGGGGGGAAAGGGTGTGTCTGGCTTACATGATCTGATCACAGTTCAGAGAGTGGGGGTGAGGCAACCTCCTCCTGCACTTCGTGTTACGTTATTAAACCTTCAGTTTTAGAGCCTGTACTTGTACCACGGAGGGGTGAGTCACAGCTCCTTTGCCATTCTCACCCTGACAGACACTCAGGTTGTGCCACATTTTTTCTGTTGTAAGTGTGCGTGTTTCTATGTCCTATACACAAGCTAGAGTCCTATAGGAGCGTCCCTAACAGACCTCTGCGCAGGAATCACAGGCTGGCTGCCACAAACGCACAGAACTTACCTGCATTTCCAGGATCTGAACCCTGGCCCATACACTTACTCCAGCCTTTCGGTTTGTATTTTTCTGATGGGTAAAAATGGGAAAATTTAAACATTAATATCAGGACTATATAGTAGACTCATAAAATTGCATGAAGAGCAAGAGAGAAAGGGACATAAGGACAGTGCATTTTTATTGCTATTGAGACTTGCCTACCTTTTAAGTAAATTAAAACTTCTCCATGGGTGCTGATAATTTTTATTATTTTTGTTTCAAAACCTTTTGCTAGATTTTATTAAGTTTTTGAAGCATGGGGTTAAGCCCAGGACAGCACATAAAAGGCAATCAATAAATAGCATCTACCAATGCCAACATACACTGTTGAGTTTCAGCTATGAGATCTCACCAACATGGCTACCTACACAAGACCTGCATGGCGACAACACCCATGCCAACATGGATGGGGGCATTTCACAAGAGCCTATCCCTTGATGGTGAGCTATAAGTGTGTTGCTGAGAGGGAGAATCATTCTTTCTCAGACACATGTCCCCTAACAGGTTCCCAGGTGTTCAATCCCAAGTGGTCTCTTTAAGCACATGTACATATGAACACCCCTGATTGGACTCTGTAGGCTGTACATGTGTACATATTGTAACATCCACAATTGTTACATATAACATATATGTAACACTGATAATTAAAGAAGAGTTCATGAATTAGAGAGAAAATGGAGGAAAATGAGAGAAGTTAGATCATGGAGATGAGGGTGTGGAAATCATGTACATTCAACTTCTTACACTATTCATGTATGAAAGTCTCAAAAACAAAATTATTTTTCAGTGCCATTGCAATAATCCAGCAACACTAAATACCCAGTAGGGGGAGCCCATGCTACATTTTGTTAACTGCTCCAAAGCAAGCCTTAACTATCATACATACCTGGTGAATTTTAGGTTTCTCTATAAGTGTATAATGTATTTGAATTTCCTTTGTAGCTTATAAACCAGCACAGAACAGAAATCAGATGAACAGACACAGAACAAAAATCAGTAGTGTTTTTAAAAAAGACGCTTTCTAAGAGAAAAATGTAATCATCTGGTTCTTGAGTTAATTAAGGTCAAATGAAAGCTTTTCCCTCTTGATGTAATTCATCTAGGTTGCTAATTTGACTGTATTTACTTCTGGGTAAAAGTAACCAAGAGTGTTAGAGAGTGGAAGAGCTTGTTTGAAATAGGACGAAAGGCAGAAAGTGGTAAAGAATGTAGCGGGAGACAGGTGGCGTCATGTAAGGGAAAGGAAGCCAGGCAAATCCCCCACCTTTTAGCTACAGAGGCCAGACACCATGGAAGGGCTTAAATTGTTTGATTTATCTTTTCTTTTTTTCCTTTTAGTTATTTGTAGCAAAATGTAAGTTAACCAGATACTGTATCTGTATGACTCTGTAATCAGACTAATCTAACATTAACAGGCTAGGTCATCTGCAAAATTCCTCATTGTTCTCTCTTTTAGGGTTGCTTGCTGTGAAGAGACACCATGACCATGGCAACTCATAGAAAGGAAAACATTTAATTGAGGCTCACTTACAGTTCAGAGATTTTTTAGTTCATTATCATCATGTGGGAAGCACAGCGGCGCACGGGCAGACACGGTCTACATGTGGATCAGCAGGCAGCAGGAGGAGTGACAGCTGGGCCTGGCTTGAGCATCCGAGACCTCAAATACCGCCCCCCCCCACCTCAGTGATGCACCTCCTCCATCAAACCACACCTCCTCCATCAAACCACACCTCCCTCAGCAAGGCCACACCTCCTCAGCAAGGCCACACCTCCTCAGCAAGGCCACACCTCCCTCAGCAAGGCCACGCCTCCCTCAGCAAGGCCACGCCTCCCTCAGCAAGGCCACGCCTCCTCCACAAGGCCACACCTCCTCCAGCAAGGCCACGCCTCCTCCCGCAAGGCCTAATAATTTTACCCGGTAACCAAGCATGGGGAACTCTGAGTCTGCGGGGCCACTCCTATTCAAAGCCCTGCCTCATTCCTTTCCCCTCAATGGAGCCCCCTCCCTCTCTCTCACAAGGCTGTGGTTGCTACCATGCCTTCCTTCCCTTGGACTAGGAGGTGCAGTAGGTACCTGAGCCTCTCAGAGTCAGGGACAGCGGGGTCCCTTTTGGACTGTTAGTTTGGTTAGTAGAATGATTTAGAAATGGACTGGGAAGAAAGCTTAGGGGAAATTTTGTTGGCGTTTGAGAGAAAAACAGCCGGGCGGGCTATCTGAAAGTGGCAGCTGCGGGGAAGGAGGAGGAAGGACTTGCCCTTTGATTGGAGCCCCGCCCCGGAAGCCCCTGGACGTCTGCAGGCAGCCTTGTGGCAGAAGGGGAAGGCGATGCAGAGAAGCAGTGAGGAAGGCCAGAGTGTCCCTGAACGCGCGCAAAGGCTTTTGGTCAGTGTACAGATAAAAGAGAAAGGGAGGGTTTAGACTTGAGAAAGGTGGAGGGCTCTACAGTGCCGTCACCGAAGGGAGGGCTTCTGGGAAGAAGAGACACATTATTCCATGTAGGGGATAATTACTCTCCCCATTACCACATTAGAGTGCCTGCGGGCAGCCTCTTCTCTGTTGACTGACAAGCTCAGCAGAATTAACTCTTAAGGGAGGAGGAAATACCATGTGAGATCCTCCTCTAAGTCTCTACCCAGGTCTAGAGGGTGATTCCATTTTTAAGTCAGTAGGTTCAAGGAGAAGCCTGGGCAATGTTTTTTCTTGCTGCTGTTTCTATTGAAACAGGAGGTAAGGCACAGGCTTTAATCCCAGCGCATGGGAGGCAGAGGCAGGAGGAGCTTTGTAAATTCGAGGCCAGCCTGGTCTACACGGTGAGAGCTGGGACGGCCAGAGCGGCCTAGTGAGACCCTGCCTTGAAAACCACCCCTCAAACAGACATTCAACAACGAAAAGAAACAGGATCTGGGGCCCAAAGCCGCCGTGAGGGAGGGGACCAGCTTCACTAACCGGCTGAGGGCCCTAATCTTTGTGTAACTTCCTGACACTTAAGTCTCAGGCCCAGTTCTCCCCTCCACCTAAACCCACGGGCTTGAAGCCCTTGCCAGCAGATGGGCATCACCTCCCAGGTGGGATCATCTCCTTCCGGAAGCTCCCTGCCCCGCATCTCTTTATGTTTCTAGTTCCTGGCTCAGTGTCAGTTCCCCCTAAACATACATACATACATACATACATACATACATACATACATGCAGCATGCATACAATTTTATTTTGTTATTTCAGTGTCCAGATAGATGATTCTTTCAGCACCGTGTGTTCAGGGTCCTTAACTTCCAGGATGTAGCCCTCCCTCCCTTTCCAGTCATGTTCTTCCTTGCGACAGCAGAAAGGCTACTCACACAGGCTCTCAAGCATCCTGAACACTGTTTCCCTCCTCTGTGTCCTCTCTTCCTCTTTCTGATCCCTGTGATTCTCCTCCCAAAGCCAGTGACTCCCCCCCCCAACAGTGTTCTCACCACTTTATTGATTTCTGTTGTTTCGCTTCTGGATTTCCTCGTGTGGCCTGGCTGGAGCCAGATCCCGTGCTCTGATAGTATCGTAGCTCCTCACGTATTTGCTTTGACTTTCATCACAGCTGTCTGGGAAACCCTCAGCCCAGGTAGATACAGTTCTCTGCCTACGCCATGCCAGGCTCCGGAAAGCCCCGTCACCATGACCACCAGGCTTAAGTGAGATTGTCACCCTTCACCTCAAGTGGACCCTTAGTGCCGGCCCGCAGTCCCGTTCACTCACTCAGTGTATTCACACTTTCATTTTCCAGAAAGCTGCTTTTCAAACTAAACCCTGACAGCTGAAACACACCGACACAGCAAAGAATCATGGAAGGTGTGGAGTTCATAGCACATAAGGAGAAATACGATTTTATGGGAGGCTCACTTCAGTTATATGTGTATGCACTCACCTGTGCATGCATTTCTATGTATATTGTGCTGGTTTGGATATGAGACATACCGTCTGTGTGTATTCAGTAACTGGCATATAGCAGGTTTTGTGCTTAAATCCGATTAAGGTTTCCTTCTTGGGTTACAACCCTTGAGCTTTGGTTTCTAGTGAGTCACCTGGCTTTCCCTGCTTCCTAAACACACTGCTGCCTGTGTGTGGGCACTACTGGGGAAGCACATTGCTCTGGGAGCTGGGAGGTGAGTCCGCAGCCATGGCACAGTCCAGGCCGCAGCTCAGTAGCTTCCTTCAGAAAGAACATTCCGCGCAGGAGTGGAGCACTATGAGGCCACAAAACCGAAAGCACGAAATTCTTTCATCCAGTCAAATCTGTGACTCAGTCCATGCTTCATTGTGACATGTCTGTTGTGGCTGTATCTAACTTTCCCACAGCAATTTGTGGCTTCCAGACACTTCCTAAATTGGGGTCACGCCACAATTCTTTTTAGTGACAATTAAGCACCACATACTATATAGACAGTACTTGCGGGATCCGGAAATAATGGATACTGTTGTTGACTTCAGAGAAGCTACAGCTTAATCATTGTACCAGAGCCGGTGATGACACATGCAGCCCAGTATCAGTGCTATGGGAGGGGTGAGCCCGGGCTATTTACGGGGCACAGAAGGGGTGACTTCTTGATTGGAGTCACAGGAACAGCAGACACTGCATAGCAGTGATTCTAAGCTGAATTTTGAAGGACGTACGAGAATGACCTTGTTGAGCAGGCCGGGGACCCTACAGACTACTGAAGTAAGCGGGATAGCTCCTACAAAGTCTTCCTGGGACCACGGAAGTTTTGAGGGTTAGAACTTAGGGTGCTGCTGCAGTGGGACCCAGCGTGAGGCAGAAGGTGTAAAGAGGCATTCAATGATGGGCTTTAAGTTTTATCCTGATGGAGGTTGCTGCTACAAAGGTAGAAGTTGGTACCACTTTCATGGAGGGTGGGGGTGGGGTTAGAACAGAACAGAGTGACAGCTGTGCTGCACACCTGAAAAGCTTTTAAATATATTTATTTTTATTACCTCTGTGTGTGTGTGTGTGTGTGTGCGTGTGTGTGCGCACGCATGTGGGTATGTGCACATGCGTGCAGGTGCTCAAGGAGGCTAGGGGCATCAGATTCCTGGGAGCTGCCTGATACAGCTGCGGGGAACCGAACCTGCCTCGGACGATGCTCATAGAAAAGAAAGGAAGCCTCATTTCTAGTCACCAGCCCACTTTACTTGGTTCAGATCTGCCTCTGGCTCATACTCAAAAATCAAATCCAAGAAATCCTGCTATTTCCCAGCGGGCCAATAGTTCCTGTAAAAACTACTCTCATGAGATTCTTGGATATGAAAGCTTTTTCTTGTCCTATATTTGCAGATTGATGTCAAAGATTTTCTGTGGAGGCTGCCCTCCACTTGCGGTCTCAGAATGGGACATCCAAGGCCAGCTGATGAGGAGTCGGGCAGAGAGAGGGCATGGGGTGGTCTCTTTCTATTCATGTGATAGCCCAGCTGCCACTCTGTTCCCAAATGAGCATATTTGGGCAAAGGCTTTGGTCTTTTATTTCAGAAGTATCTGGGTCCTTCGGTGTGTTGTGCAAGATAACTCAAGACAGAATAATTCCTCATCGAGCAAAAGTGGCCCAGGCTTCTCCAGCAGAGAGACGCTTCCCTCACTCAAGGTGGGATGGTCAGGAAGGGACAAAGCCAGCCTGTGCTGAGAGCATGTTAGGTGCGAGCAGCCTGAGCATGGCTTTAGTTTCCTGTTTCAGGATTGCTGTGTCTTAGAAGACATCCTCTGTAGATGGGAAGAACATTGTCTCTTTCCCAGTCCCTCCTGTGGGATGTCATCCCTAATTGACCTTTGCAACCAAGGAAGAAGTCAAACACCAACACCCCCACCCCCGTGTGTGGGTGTGGGTGTGGTGTTTTGCATGTATACATGTGAATGTGTTTATGCGTGTAGAGGCCAGAGGACAACCTTGAGTTGGGGACCTTTTTAAAACAAGGTCCTGCCCGGAAACTTTCCAAGTGGCCTAGGCTCTTTGTCCTACAAGCTCCAAGGGTCCCTCAGCATCTGCCTCCCCAGCACCCGGATTACAAGCATCCGTCACCACACCACAAACAGGAGTACATGCTGGGCATCGAACTGCAGGGCGAGCTCTTCAACTAACAGCCATCTCCGCATTCACCATCTGTTTTCCAGACAATACTTTCTATGTTGAGAATCTTTGGGTAGATTTTCTTTCTCTTTTCTTTCTGCTTTGATGATGTGTTTCTAAGTTGATTATTTTCCTATTTTTATTGAGAATTACTGTCTCATATACTTGTGATTACAAGCAGCCTAAAACAGAACATATTGGCGATTAGAAATTAGTTTTAAAATACATTACTAAATCTATAACCAAATTTAGACATTTCCGTTGGCCAGTGTGAAACAATAAATCAACACACACACACACACACACTTTGGTAAATTCAGATATTCAGAATAAAAAAAATGAGTTGACAGAGGGATATCCTGTTCACCTCCTCCCCATCTCTTTATCGTTTCCATGACGACAGTTACTGAATCAACGTTGAAGGACCATTGTCAGCTGAACCCATGGGGCCTTGCAGTCCCATAGTTTGCTATTGAATGAGTGTCCACCTCTTAACGGGAATCCTACGTACATGTCATGTTACATATAATCAAGCTTCCTTAGTTTTCTCTTCCTCACTGGTGTCTTGTTTACAATGGCCTTGATGCTTTTGTAGTGACTGTCAAGCATTTTTCAGGGTATCTACATATTGGAAGTTAGCTGATCAGAGTTATGGGCAGGGAGACAGGGCAGCGACAGAGTGACATTTTCGTCACAGTACATTCCATCTGCATGACTTACCACTGTGCTTTCTGCCCTAATAATTCCTCCCAGGACACGCTTGCTAGCTTTCTTTACTGTAAATTTTCTCTTTCCTTGTTTCCATGCTGTACTCTTTGGGAATGAGTCAAATTTGCGGTTTAAACTTAAGAACTGGAAACTCTGATTCTGTTCCCTTGTCTGGGGGGGAGTAATCTTCATAAATTATTTGTAATTCTGTAAAAGATTTGTTTCTTCTATTTATTGACGTATGGGGATTTGTTTTATAATTTGGTTTATTTTATTGCTCAAACTCTTCTAGCTTGGGCTGTTGGGAACTCTGTGAGGCTCTTTGACCCTTTGGCAAAATTCTATAAAAAGCCTTTTTCTCTCCTTCTGGCTTTACTTGACTTCTGACCCTATAAGATTCTGCTGGCTTCCTTTGTTTCCTGTCCCAGTTTTAGAATCAGGCGTTGATCCATGGCCACTACTGATAGAGAGTGGCGTTAGGAATCAAGGCAATGCCCAGGCTTACCTAGTTCTTGGGTTTCTATGGGCTTCTAGCCGACAGATCAATGGAGTGCATGTCCACATACTCACCAGTGTGTGTGTGTGTATGTTTCCATATGTATATACAACACCTACACACACACACACACACACACACACACACACACACACACACACACACACGCTGGTTTAGTAAAGGTGTAGGGTCTCCTCAAGATCCAGACTTCAATAGCCCTGAGTAGTTGGCCAGGATTCCAGGACCAGGTATGACTTCCCCCTTGTTGAGTGGAATTTTAAATCCAATTAGAGAACTATTGGTTACCACCGTGTGCATGCCACTACCGGATCCTTAGGGTTATTGTGCCGTGCTGGGCACTGTATTGTCTATAATAATAATAATAATAATAATAATAATAATAATAATAATAATATAATTGTCTTTTTACTCATCTCTTGCTGTGTCAGTTTATCTTATTTTGGTAGAAGCATAGGGAACACTGGTCTCATACTTGTGGACTGCTCACAGCTAGTCAATGGCAGACCAGGGAAAATGAATCAAATTTATGGGTCGCCACCAAGCCTCTTCTCATCATGCTTAGCTTGTCTGGAGATCTGGGGAAAGCAAAAGTAACATTCCTTTAAGAACATTATTGGGGATTCCTAACTTGAATGAGTCATTTATCAGCATGCTGCCGTAGATAATCTAACCTTTCAGGGAATGTTTCATTTGTTATATACTTCTGTAGGCCCACTTTATTAAAATTTAAAATTAGATTTATTAAGATTTACACACTCTCTCTCTCTCTCTCTCTCTCTCTCTCTCTCTCTCTCGTGTGTGTGTGTGTATGTGTGTGTATACTTATGTACATGCATTGGTAACCCACAGCATGAATGTAGAGGTCAGAGGGCAACTTGATGAGTCTACTTCCAGCGTGTGGATCCTCGGAATCACACTGAGTTTGCCATCTCACGCCTCCCCTGCTGAGCTGTCTTGTGGGCTCATTTTACATCTTGTATATTCCACAGTGACTAATCAAGTACCTTGAAAAAAGAAACTGACAGAGGATTCACTGTGTTTGCTCTGTATTGATTTATTTGCCTGCATTAACTTTGAAGATTCCTGATTACTCAACTGAGGTCATGGTCTGATCCAGATATGAGGCACCCTCTAACTGGGTTGAACTGGGTTGAACTGGGTTGAGATATGACCCCAGACTTAAATATGAAAGCTTTAGCTGCTGCATTGTTGGTTGATTGGCTACATCTAAAGAACATTTATTATTAGTTTCGATGGAGAAATAAATCCTTCAGCAATCTGTTTTTCTTTAAGTGAAGGAAATTTAGAGAGCCTGTGACCTCTCAGACCTTTGTTCTATGTGAAATTTTACTCTCACAATATATCATACTGCATTTGTAATTTCAAAATTTGTAATTTGTAGTTTCTGTTGGGAACAGCAGCAACAACAAGATACTTTTTCTAATGTACCGAGGCTCACAGGGCAGTGCCACCTGAATAATTGTCTCTACTTCTGCTCAGATTTAGAAAGGCAGTTAAAAAAACAAATTGAGACCATTTCCCGATGTCAAGTGCAAGGAAAACAGAACAGTGGAATGGTAATGGTGGGGTGAATGCTGAGGCTGTGCGGACGCTCTTGCCATGATTGCTGAGAAAGACAGTTTTCCAGACTGAGTAATTTATGTAGAAGTTTGTTTGGCTCATGGTTCATAGAGTCTGGGAAGTTTAAGAGTACGGTGGCCGAATTTGGTAAGGGCATCTACTCTAACAATGCGGGAAGGAAAGAGAGCACACACAAGGGGAATGTCAGACCAGACTGCTCAGTTTAGTCAGAAACTCCCATGGCAACTATGATACCCATTCATGAAGGCGGACCCCATTGCCTCTTAAAAGCCCCGCCTCTTCATGCTGTTAAATGCTGTTAACTTTCAGCCTAGGATTGACAGGGGCATTCAAGCGTCATGTATTGCATCTGTGTTTTGAGTTTGCTCTTGGTGGCTGGAATAGTTTGCCTTGAGTCTTGGGTTTGCTTCTGCTTTTCCAATTTTAGTGAGTGAAATATGCCTACAAGATATTAAATGTGGTTATCGAAGGGAAAGAAAGGAACACAGACTAAAATACCAATTTCCCATTGGTTTTATTATGACAGAACTTTGTGCTCTTATGTGTAACGAGGGACATGTAAAGTTGATTAACTCAAAAAGTGGAAGATGGGAGCCACTGAATCACAAAGAAGACACTACTGACCTGTATTGTATGTGTCTTGAAGCCAGCACCTGCGTCCTTTAAAATATACTTTGAAGGCAAACATCACCGCAGATCTGGTGTATTGTGTCAAAAAATAGGACAAGAATAATCTGAGCAGTATTCTTTTTGTGTATGTTTTGATTCAGGAGCAATTGTCATCCAAATCCAATTTCAGAATAATTATTGTTTGAAAGAATACTAAATAGGAAAGGGAAGGGTCACAGCTTGAGTTTCTGATACAGGGTCAGATTTATCCAGAAGATGGGAGAACTGACATTTGCAACGTTCCTTTTACCTGTGTCCCTAGGAAACTGACTATAGAAATTATTGCTGGAGTGTCTGGGTAGTCCTTGGTCCTGGTGCAGCATTTAGGGTGGAAATACAGACTCATAGCCGAGGATCCGAAGTCCACTCTGTAGGATAAGACATCATGAGCTAGTCATCTTCTAATTCTATTTTGAAAATATCTTACTTTCAAACACATAGTTCACATTGTTAGTCTTTAAATTTCAGAGAGTTTGCTACCAGCAAAAACATTTAGAAGACCCCCTCCTTTTCTGTATTTCTGACCTGATTGTTTTAAATGAATGCAGATGATAGGTTCTCAATCTGCTGTGGAGGCAATCTCCTCTTTCCTGTTCTGCCATTCTTGGGATACTTTTCTCTGCTCATGATCTTACCTCCCACCTCCTCTGTCCTCTTCCCGCGACCTTTCATGACTCTTAATTTACTGTGTTACTCTTTCTTGCACTTCTGGGATATCTCCTTATGTTCTGCTCCTTCTCAACCTGAGGGCTTTCATGCTCTTCCCCACTTTGTGGATGGGAAGAGCTCAGCTGTGCACAATTTTTGCTTCAAGTCTTTTTACCTAATTATGATATTAGGGGGGCTGAAGTCACCTGATGACCCATCTGGGCTGGGATCATTGGTGGCTCACTCATAGGGTCCAGCTGATGTCGATACCAGCTGAGGACTCTGTTGAGGTCAGGAACCAGGTGCCTGCGCTGGGGCGCTCTGACTAAAAGTAGCCCCGGAGGCTCATATATTTGAGGATTAGTCACCAGGGAGTGGAATTAGAAGGACTAGGAGGCGTGGTCTTGTCGGAGGAAGTGTGTCACTGGGGGTGCCAGCCCCACCCCCTCGCTTTCTGCCTCTCTCTGCCTGTGTGTCAGGATGCATGTCACTATGTTCCCTGCCACGACGATAGTGGACTAAACTCCTGAAACTACTAGCCAGCCACAATTGCATGCTTTCTTTCATAAGAGTGGTCATGGTGTCTCTTCACGGTAGTAGAACAGTGGCAGAGGCACACATATGACTCTGTTGTTTCCTGAGCTTCTTGCTGCATGGTGGCTGAGATACAAATGTGAGCATCTCTAGGTCAAGTGTGCCTCATGTAAGAGGCACTGTGCCTTCTTTGTCTTTTCATGTCTGACTTCATCATTGACTTGGGCTTGAGAAAATTTATGTTGTGCTATTACTGGAGGAACTGTTTTATAAATGTCAATTTGACTGATTCTGGAAAATAATAAACATTCTGTAAAGCCTGGGCAAAGGCTTCCAGAACTTTTATGAACTGAACTTGGAAGTCAAGCGTGCTATTTTCAACAAGGGCACTGGCCAAACAATCACCAAATTCAGACTAGACTCAACAGACAGGGGATGCAATTGCATCATTTGGTGATCGGGTGATGGTAACACCGTATGGAAAGATGTTTGTGGTAAGAGTTGTTTTGGAGAACACATCTTGTCAAGTTAAATTATCTTCCTTCCTCCCTTACTCACTCTGTGTCTTTATCTTCCCATTTCCTTATGTGATTTTGTATGGGAATTGAACCTAGGACCTTGTACATGCTAGGCATGTGCACTGCTATGGACCTATACTCTTAGCCCAACATTCAATGTGTAAGTCATATTTTTCATCATGAAACTTTCTTGTTCAGAGTGGCTAGGTCTTTGGAAGGTAAAATAGGTCATCAAACTCCACAGAAACATCAAAAAAATTTAGAGGTGTGAAATGCATCTGGAAGCATTGCACCAGAGCAGGAGCTGGGGGCGCTAACCCCAGCTCTCTTACAGATTTTGTTACAAGCTCAAACACACGACTTTACCATCGTACTCCTCAATGCAATGGGGATTAGGTTGGACTAGTGCTTTTCTACTGGACACTAGAATGACACGCAACTCACTAAAACCAAACCAAATCAACTGACTACCAACCAACCAAATGTCCGTAAACAACCCCAGAAGAGTTGTGATAGAATCCAAGAGTAGCTTCCCCAGGCCCAACCAATCAGGTTTGAGGATGAAGACAGACAGATGTTCTCCTTTCGCCAGAGTCCTGGCCATGGCCTTTAACATCTCATTAGGATCCCCTGGTGATGTATTTGCTCAAAACCTGGTTAAACTGATGTGGGGTTGGGAGCGGATATCCCTGCTTGCATAAAGCTCCAAAGATGACTTCAATACCTTTCCAGAATTACTAAACCTTTAGGAGAACAAAAATGGAGAACCTGTTTTTCCATCCAACCTCCCTGGAAACAGAAAGTGTGATTTGGGATGTTCAAAGGGAATGACTAGAAATTGGCAGTCGGTGTCACTGTATTATATGTTGTCCTTGAGCAGTGTATCATAATGGGTACAGGGCGCCTCATGCCTGAGAAACTACTCCCTACTCTTGTTTGTTCAGAGAGCACCTTTCCTGCAGCCTGGGGGGCTTCTACCTCAGGTTCCGAGTGCTAGGATGACAGGTATGCCCCAGCACGCCTGCCTGCTTTCCTCTCTTGTTCTCTGTAGACCTCACAGAGGGTGTTGTCTCATGCTAGGATGACAGGTATGCCCCAGCACACCTGTCTGCTTTCCTCTCTCATCCTCTGTAGACCTCACAGAGGGTGTTGTCTCATGCTAGGATGACAGGTATGCCTCAGCACACCTGTCTGCTTTCCTCTCTCATCCTCTGTAGACCTCACAGAGGGTGTTGTCTCATGCTAGGATGACAGGTATGCCCCAGCACGCCTGCCTGCTTTCCTCTCTTGTTCTCTGTAGACCTCACAGAGGGTGTTGTCTCATGTCCCACAGCTGTTGGAAGGCAAGGGAACTGGCGTTTGTTGGTGACTGTTGAGTGTCAATCCAACATCTCACATTTGTGTAAAGAGGCTAAAATCCATGCTGTAACTTTTCCAGACCCAGGGAGCTGGCCTGGAGCCTGAGCCAGAGATCGAGTTTCTCAGTGCCGGTACTGTATTCTTCCCATACAAAATTCTCACTGGTGGGCTTTATCATTTGAAATACCAAGTTGTTGTTTGATGTTCTGAGATCTTTGAAGGTTCTAAAGAAGGGGACTGCTCAATAGTCCATTAGAGTGAAGTTGTGGGGAGTGAGTTTCCATGACATAGCCACTTGTTTCTTAGTACAGAATGAGAACCTTCCAAATACTGGAACATCCTGTCCTATAAGCAGCGCAGAACTCTTCACTGCCATGGAAATGTAAGTGCACTGGGGCTCAGAAAATAGAGCCAGAGTTCCATAGACTCAGAGCTTCCAACAATTCTATCTAGCTCTCCAGGTAAGGCAGTAATATCTGTACTTTTCAGTGTATCTTGGTTAATTGTATGGTTTAATGGCCCATCAAGACACTCTGATTGGCAGAAAAATTATATTAGAGATGTCTTGTTGGATTAGACATGCCATTTTCTCTCTCAATAGGGAAGAGCCTGGCATTGTTCTTCAGCCCTGAAAGAACAGCAGGGAGAGAGGACAGTAAGAATGTCCTCAATGGGCCAGCAAACCAGAGAGAACAGTTACAGGATCTGTAATGTAACTGAAAAGAAACCAAGGGTTTTAAAATCAAGGCAACCACAGGGTTGTGTAACAGATTTTTAGAAATGGTATTTCTGCAAATTCCAAAGAGATAAGGAAAAAAAAACTAGTTGTCACTTTTCAAATAAACTCACATAAGAAGTTAGTTAAATGTATCTCTCCAAAGTTGAGAGAGATCTGTACAGAATCAAAAGGATAAAATGAAGATGGACCTAACTCTGTAATGTATTATCTTTAATGCAAGAACAACCTTTGGCAAGTAACCTCAGTGACTGGACATCTAAAGACAGGTGCTGTGTTACCACATGCACCACAATGACAAGGCAGCACCTTCCCTGGCTGCACCGACCCTCTGTACCCAGTCTTATGGCATGGTTTAAAATACAAATGACGGATTTGTGTATTGCTAATCTTCGGTAGGGGCTACTGGCCTCCTAAGGGACCACGAAACCCTGACAAGGAAGGGATAGTTAACAGATACTCATTAGAAGATTCCTTTGAGAGAGACGATTTAGAAAACATCCGAGTCATCTTTGGACAGTTGAAGCTAAAGGTTAGAGACAAGTAGATTTTTGTAGGCAGCAAAGGACTGAAATCTCCCGGGGATTACAGGGAGGGTGTGGCCAACTGCACTCTAAGGCCGTGTACTTGCTAGACCGACTCTGCGTGGAATGATGGTGAGTACCCAGTACATCAGGGTCGTGTGGTTCATCATTTACTCATCTTTAATTTAGCCAGTCAGATCATTTCAGAGTGTCTGCACTGTGCCAGGTGTTGTCTTTAAGTTCATTGAATGGAGTCATGGGTAGAAAACACAGGGGCCCAGCACGTGTGGAGTTTGTATTAACTTGAGGAATTGGCATTTCACAGTGGTGAGGACAGGATGAGTGCACACTTCAGGGCCCGATGAGGAAGTGCCCTCCTGTGAAGACACACATTAGTAAATGCTTTAGGTCTGCAGGCTTCATTCTGGACACTGCAGTCTAAAATAGCCATGGACCAAGGGTTGGCCAACGAGCCCAGAGGCCAAATTCTACCCACTGTCGGCTTTTGTAAATAAAACCACCTGAGGCCACAGCCAGGACCAGTTGTTCCTTAATTGTCTGTAGCCAATTCTCTGCTCCAGTGACAGAGTTGAGTCACTGGAAGAGACTGTGTTCCCTGTAAAACCTGTACACGCTTTGCTGTGCTATTCTTTGTGGCAAGAGATCCCAGCTATGTCCCAAGCAAAAACTCTTGAAGCTCTGGTAAACCTTACAATCAATGCCTTGTTGACTATGGCATAATTTACAGGCACTGAAATCTGCATGCTATGGCATTTTCATGTGTGGAACAAAACCCACTGTGTTTTATTTATTTATTTAACCCTTTAAAAATGTGAAGCCTAGTCTTCCCCTGGCAAGCCAGACGGGGTCCACGCATCGTGGCTTCCTAAAGTGCTCTAAAATCTGTGCCCAACCCACAGATCTTTAATTTTACCATTTTCAATGATGGCAGCTCTATTTTTAACTCCAATTATGTTGATAAAGAAGCTTTCCATTTCAGCATTATGCTAATTAGTAAACTGTGGGCTGTGGATCAGAGAGGAAGAACACCCAAATGCTTATAGCAGTGTCTCTGCAGTGAGGGGGCTTCTGATGAGCTTCTGGCTGCCTCCCCATTGTCCTGTCTGTCACTCCAGCATCAAAACATCAGACTGTACCAGGTCTGTATTGCAACCTGACTGTGACAGCACCCCACAGCACTATGAGTGACATTTTAGAAATAAATCACAGACAGTATGGCCCTTAATGCTCAGAGGCATCGCCCTTTGCCTCAGCAAATACTTTTCATGCTTTGGTGCCCATTCTGCATAATTAAACAGGCCTGCAAATCTCTCCAAACTAAAGGGCCGCCCCTTTGGGAGGCCATCTTTAAAGGCTGGCTACAGTTTTACAGATTTCTCCTAAATAACAGGTCTCCCCCTCCCCGCAACTTTATGTCACACTCGTCATAATCAAGTGAAAAGAAGTAAAGCTGTATGACCAGGTGTTTGACCCAAGAGACTGATTCATTAATCTAATCAGTGGGTAGAATTTGGCCTCTGGGCTCGATGGCCAACCCTTGGTCCATGGCTATTTTAGTGTCCAGAATGAAGCCTGCAGACCTAAAGCATTTACTAATGTGTGTCTTCACAGGAGGGCACTTCCTCATCGGGCCCGAAGCAGGCACTCATCCTGTCCTCACAACTGTGACATATAAACTGCCACAAGTTCAGGGGGGCCTGCTTTCCTTTTCCACGACTCTTCACAGAACTTAAGACAATGTCTGGTACATTGTAGGCACTTGAAATAACAACTACAAAATGAAACAAACAGTCCTCCCCCTGCAAAAAATAATAAACTCAAACTTGGTTGATCTAATAACCATTTCTGACCTTTAATAGTTTTTCTTTTTAATAGTTAATATTTGTTCTTTAACATGTTCACACATGTACACAATGCATCCTGGTCAAACCCACTTCCCTCCCCCTGTGCTCTCTCCTAGCCTGTCCCTTCTCTTTGCTAGTTTCGCTTTCCCTCTAGTGTAAATGTTTTTAGTTTTCAATTGTATATTGAGATTCGCCAAGCTCAAGGCTAATGTGATACTCACTTCAAGCTCCCTCCATTTTCACTTTTAATTCCCCCTTTTATTAAACATAGGTCTTTTTCTCATACAATAAGATCTGAATAGTTTCCCCTCCCTCTGCTCCCCCACATCCTCCCCTCCTCTCTCACCTGGATCTACTCCCTCTCCGAGTTTTATTAGAGAAGAACAGGCCTCTAAGCGATAACAGCCAAACATAATAAGAAAAACAAAAACCATCACATCGAGCTGGATAAGACCCTTGTCTTATAAAAGAGCCCCAGGAGAAAGCAGAAGAATCAGAGACCCACTGTTCACACACACATTCAGCAGTCCCGTAAAAGTGCTAAATGGAAAGCTACAGAGCGTCTGTCGAGGACCTGGAGCAGAGCTGTGTACGCCCTGTGCATGCTGCTTCCGCCTCTGAGCTTATGTGAGCCTTGCTCAGTTGATTTAGAGGGCCTTGTTCTGGTGATCTCTGCTCCTCTGCCTCCCCAGCCTTCTCTTTAGTAGGGTTCCCTGAGATCTGAGGGGAGGGATTTGATGGAGACATGCCATTGAGAGCTATGTTCCAAGATATCTCTCTCTGTCTCTGTGTCTCTGTCTCTGTGTCTCTGTCTCTGTCTCTCTCTCTCTCTCTCTCTCTCTCTCTCTCTCTCTCTCTCTCTCTTTCTCTCTCTCTCTTATGCCTGGATGTAATCTCTGTAGACCAGGCTGGTCTTGAACTCACAGAGATTCACCTGCCTCTGCCCACAGAGTGCTGGGATTAAATGCAAGCAGCACCAATGCCAGGCTGTAGTCTCTTTTTTTCCCCTTCTGCTGCAGGAGAAAACCTCTCTGATGATGGCTGAATAAGGTACTGATCTGTGTGTATAACTGAATATCACTAGGAGTTCTTTGTTTTTACTTTAAATTGTTTAGACCAATCAGTAGTGTTCATTCTTCCCCTAGGTCTCTGGGCTGTGTAGTTCCTGGTGTGTGGTCACTCCAGGGTCGGGTATGGGTTCCATCTCATGCAGTGGGATTTAATTCCATTCAGACATCAGTTGGTTATTCCTACATGCTTTGTGTCACCATAGTCCTAGCATATTTTGTTGGTAGGACAGATTGTAGATCAAAGGTTTTGTGGTTGGATTGGTGTTTATTAATCTCTTTTTGGTAGCCTGCAAAGTACCTTTCCATGTCATAGGTGCTAAAACATAGGGATGAAGGCACCAGCTTGGCCTGTTCATATTTGACTAGTTGTATGTGTCTTGTCTTCAGCAATGGGGCCTTGCTGTCAGTTTGTGGAGAGCAACCTGTTGTCTTGGCCACAGCCTGGGTTATTTGGGGATATTCAAGGATTCCTTCCCATCAACAGCTTAGTTGGATATAACCTAATTCCAGTGCTGGAAACTTCATTTGATGCAAGAGAAGGCCAGTTGGGGTTTCATCTCCCTCATTATTTGAGGCTTCATTAGGATTGCTTTCGTATGTTACAGAAGTCCTACTGTAGAAGGTGTAGCGTCATTATTACTTAATGGCTAATATTCATTTACAAAGCTCTCTCCATCTTAAATGAGGTGCTTACATAGTCTTCCATTCTTTCCCTGGGACGTATGAAAAACATCTCTGATTTTCATTTTGTCTTCATAATTTTATTTAAGTGTTTTCTCATTTACCTTATGTAGATGGCAGTCACTCCTTCCCCCACGCAGACCGTCGAGTTCCCTCCGTGAAAAGCCAGTTGTGTTTATAATAACACATTGCAGTATTTATCATTCGCTTCTCAATACTGAGTATATTTGTAATGTTTTTAAGTGACAGGTTTTAAAGACTTAAGTGTCAAAATAAGTACATACAATATTTGCTATACAGATTTTTAAAAAAAACTCAGAAAATGTGACTTTATTGAACTCCATTCCTCAAACCATTTTCTATTTGTTGGAAGGTAGATCATGGACACTTTTGTATGCTCCTTAAAATGCTATGCTTAAAATTCCTTCATGCATAAGTACATTTAATGCTGAAAACCAAAATTATTCTTTCAGTAATATAATCGTTCTTTTGCACAAAAGTGCTTTACATTGTGCATAACCATTGTGTAAAATGTTTATATCTATTACCTGACTAGAGGGTTGGCTTGCGCTGCCTCTGAGGGGTAAGATCCAGTTGTGCGTGGCTGAGAGAGCAAATTAGGACTTCAAACAGAAACTTGGCAGAGAACTCACCAAGAAGATGGTCTTAGCAGAGTGATGCTCTCTTCAAGCACAAAGGCAGGCATTGTCTTGAACTGTTCATTTGACTTGAAATGAAAACAGATCTGTGTTTTGTAGAATAAAGGATGTGTGGGGTTAGGATGCTCACTGATTTCAAGCCCCGCCCATTGGTATGTTTTCCCTGCTTAGGAGCTTGCTAAGGTACGACCTTGACTACCAAGGTCCAGTTCCTACTACAGTGCCCTTCACTGTAAAACACAGTCTTTCTCTCTCTCTCTCTCTCTCTCTCTCTCTCTCTCTCTCTCTCTCTTTCTCTCTCTCTCCCTCTTTCCGTCCTCTCTCTTCTTCCCCCTCCTTGTCTCTCCTTCTCTCTCCTTCCCACTTCTCTCGCTCTCTTCCTTCCCCTTCCCTCCCCTTCCTTCCTCTCTTTCTCCCTCCCCCCTCTCTCCCTCTCTGTTTGACTTGTTACAAACTCTCTATATAACCAAAGGTGACCTTGAACTCTGGCTCTTTCTGCCTCGGCATCCTGAGATTGGGATTGTGGTGCTGGGTTGTCACTCCTGCTTTCGGTGTTGCGGAGGATCCAAGCCATTGCTTTGTCCATGTCAGGCAAGCACTCTTATATTCCCAGCTCAAAATGCTTAATTTAATCAATAATGAAAATGCAAGGTGTTATCCATAGGGGTTATTTGCACATGCAGCACACACACACAGTAAGAACAAGTTCAGAGGTCAATATTAAAGCTAGTATCCCTCCCTCTGCCTCTCATTCTTAGGAAAAAGGATATGTGCTTTTTTTTCTAAGTAGAAGGGCTATTTCTGTTTTGAGCTCATGGACACAAATCCTTTGAAACGGAGGTTGATTCTAGGGCATGGACAAATGCAAGGACAGTGATGTCACAGTTTGTGAACAGTGATTACAGTCATTATATTCATTGTAACCGTGGCGAACATCCTTGGTTTCTTTGAATACTTATAACGAGCCTGGCTACCTTGGTTAAATCTCGCTCCCCCTGGCTTTGCCTCGGCTGTGGAGCTGCCTGTGAACGGGAGAGAGCACCAGGTGATTACAAGAATTTAACTGCACTGACTCCAGTTAGCGCTTAGGTTTGCCAGGCAACTGCACTGCACGTTTCTCGTGTCCTCTGAGATTTTCCAAAAACCAAGGTGGGCATTGAGAAGAGTTTGTGAGTGACAGAGGGAGGAGCTGGGAATGGCAGATGTAATTCCTGGGGCGGGGCTTAGAATATATCCCGCACTGAAATAAATCTGGGGTGAAAATTTTGAGTCCACCCATGTCTATATAAGGGCACAGAGACGCCTGCTGTCATTGAAAGAATTGGCTGCACTGGGATACAGTGTAGCGAAAGCGGTGAAACCCTGACAGAATGCTGTGTCTGTCTCCTCTGCTTTGTGTAGTTCCCAGGGTTCCCTACAATGTGCTTTGACCTCAGACCCACGTCCCTTCCCTACCCACTCAGCTTTGTGTCCCTTAACTTTTAATCATTCCAGACTAATTTGTGCCACCCAGTATCTCATATGTGTGGTCTTCTGGAAGAGCGTGCTCCATTAACCGGAGGCAGCCTGTATTCTTCCAGAAAAATACGTCTCCCTCCCAGCAGCAAACTGTTGTCAGCCGACTGAGAAGGAATAGGAACTGCAGCCTTGGTAGAGTAGGTGTGGCCTTGTTGGAGGAAATGTGTCACTGGGGGTGGGCTTTGGTGTGTCAAAGGTCCAAGCCAGTCCGGGCATCCTCTTCCCGATGCCTGCGGATGTGGATGTAGCCCTCCCGCCACTTCTCATTCTCCATGGTGATTGTCACACGTCTGGACTCAGGACCCACTGTGTGGGATTGGATAACTCTTGGTGGGCTCTTCCCGGGGACGGCGAGACACGCCTTTAGCCGTGTTCAGAATGGAGCTGGGGTGACACGGATCTAGCCACACCTTGCTCGGTCAGGTGTGTTTGGTCCTGCTCACCTCTTTCCCTTGTCCGTACCGGGAATGGCTGACTCATCTGTCTGGGTGGCGCCTGGGGTGCCTCGTCCTGGCCGAGACTGCCTTTGTGTTTTTCACTCACAATTGCAATGTCTAAAACTCCTCTCAGATACCAAACCCTGCCATAGCGGTGTCCAGATGTTTCCTTGGGGGAAAACCACGATGGAACGCGTGTAAAGGAACGTTTTGGAAGTAGGATTCAAAAGCAGTTCCAGATTTAGTAATTTCACTATATAACTTATGCTACAAGATTGCATAGCATGTGTAAATACATAGTACTAGGAGAAAGTGAAGCATTTACAAAGCAATCCGTGTTGCTGAGACTCCATGTCTCTGTGTTGCTGAGATTTCAGACCTCTGTATTTTAAATGTTTTCAGTCTATGTAGCATTGCTTATTTATAAATAGCATCATTGTCTTTGCTTAGTCATGCTAAATAATTACTCATAAAATGCTATTTTTGTCTCTTTTAAAGAAATGTATGTATATAAAAGTCATCTAAGCCTTCCCATGTCTTTTTCAAAGGCAATTTTATTTAAAAAAAACCACAGTGCCGCGGGGCAGTGGTGGCGAATGACTTTAATCCCAGCACTTGGGAGTTCGAGACCAGCCAGGTGTACTGAGTGAGTTCCAGGATAGGCTCCAAAGCTACAGAGAAACCTTGTCTTGAAAAAACAAACAAACACACACACACACACACACACACACACACACACACACACACAGTGCCAAACAGTTGTGTTTGGATAGCTTTTTGTACAAGCACTATATTTATAAAAAGTAATTTTTTTCATATAACAAATCTTTTAACATTAAAAGCCTATTTGTCATTCCAGAATCACGAGGGTGCTAGGAGAATTATTTCTTTTAAAGACAGGCCCAAGGTTGTCATGTGTCTAATCTTCCACACATCACTGTTTTCCAATATAGGGAACCTCTCTACTAACCAGGGTATCTCAAAGTATTTCCCACATTTCCTAAGACCCCTCCTGAGAAGTCAAAGAGTCTCTGCCGAGAACTTGTTGTTAGACAACAGTAGAACTTTTATTCATTTGAAAGAGCGTAAGCATCAGGAGTCTAGGTCAGTGATAAAGTTTTGTTGCTCTTCTGCCTTGGAACCTCCAGCTAATGAGTTAATGATCTTCATTTGTGTTTAAGTGGCTTTTTAGGAATAGTTTCATCAACCTTAGAACAGTAGTTTAGCGTGCACCAGGGAGGCAGAGGCAGGAGGGTTTCTGAGTTTGAGGCTGGTTTGAAGTACAGAGGAAGTTCCAGAATTACACGGTGAAACCCTATCTTGAAAAAAATTACAGCCAAAAAAATCCAAAGCACAACTTATATACCCCTTCTTTCCTTTAATATTACAGATTCCATCAGTTCCTACGGTTGTTGAGGTCAACACCATTCTCTCTCCCCCTTAGTGAATTAGAGTCATATATTCATAATATTATTAGGTTGATTTTCATCTCCTAAATTCTGTCCTGCATTATTTTTTAAGTGATTATTTTCTAGAAAATTAACTTTCAGTAATTCATTTTTCTGAAAAGTCGTATAGCTTCTGGCAAAAGTATAATGGCATGTGTCCAGCATAATAGAACAATATAGCAGGGTTAGTACAATGGCACGTGTCCAGCATAATAGAACAATATAGCAGGGTTACTACAATGGCATGTGTGTGTCTAGCATAATAGAATAATATAGCAGGGTTACTACACCAGATCTCTCTGTACATCACCTGCCAGTCCTTCTCTCTTAAAACCTGGTACCTATACATTTTTAACCACCCCCCCAAAAATGTCATATGACTGAAATAAAATACTATGTTGACAGTTGTAACTTCTCTTTTTACCAATTTAGCAATGTCCATTCAAGTCCATATCATTCTTTTTTATTAATGATGACTTTTTTTATTTAAATCTGAACAAGGTTGTTTTACATGTCAATCCCAGTTCCCTCACCCTCCCCTCCTCTCCTACCCCATATCCCATCTCCTTTCTGCTCCCCAAGGAGGGTAAGACCTTCCATGGGGGAGCTTCAAAGTCTGTCATATCATTTGAGACAGAACCTAGGCTCTTCCCCATGTGTCTAGGCTGAGAAAGTATCCTTCAATGTGGGGTGGGCTTCCAAGTCCATTTGTATACCAGGGATAAATACTGATCGACTATACCAGAGGCCCAATAGACTGCCCAGTACTCCTAACTGACACCCACGTTCAGGAGGTCTGGGTCGGTCCTATGCCATTTTCCCAGATATCATTCTGGAGTCCATGAGCCCCCCCTTGTTCAGTCAGCTGTCTCTGTGGGTTTCTCCAGCCTGGTCTTAACCCCTTTGCTCATCACTCCTCCCTCTCTGCAACTGGATTCCAGGAGTTCAGCTTAGTGTTTAGCTGTGAGTCTCTGCTTCTGCTTCCATCAGCTACTAGATGAAGGCTCTAGGATGGCATTTAAGGTAGTCATCAATCTCATTAAAGGTCATCCATATCTTTCTTAAAGTAAATTAGTAGAACCATTATGGAAATGTTTGCTTGTTAAGAAAATTAAAATCAAACAACCATCTGATTTATTAATTCTAAATCTTTAATACCACACTTGTTCCATAGCTAAGAAATATAATAAATATACATTGATAAACTGATGAATGGATGGAAGAAAATGGGGCACACATATAAAATGGAATATTATTTAATAGTAGGACATAATTCTGTCATTTGTGAGAACTTGAATGAATCTGGAAAATGCCGTTGTAATGAAATACCCGGTACAGGAAGACAAGTGCCATGTGACTTGACCTACATAGGCTCTAACAGCTGATATCACAGAAGCTGAGGAGGGAAAGGCTGTAAGGATTGGAGAAGAATTACCCGAATCAGAGGAGAGTAGGACCAGAAGATGGGACGTATCCTCTGTGGGAACTTAAGGAATTCTAGTATGGCATCCCACACTGTAGTGTGACTACAGATGACAGCAGTGTAGTGTGACTACAGATGACAGCAGTGTAGTGTGACTACAGATGACGGTGTGGTGTGACTACAGATGACAGCAGTGTAGTGTGACTACAGGTGACAGTGTAGTGTGACTACAGATGACAGCAGCATAGTGTGACTACAGATGACAGTGTAGTGTGACTACAGGTGACAGTGTAGTGTGACTACAGATGACAGTGTAGTGTGACTACAGATGGCAGTGTAGTGTGACTACAGGTGACAGTGTAGTGTGACTACAGTGACAGCAGTGTAGTGTGACTACAGATGGCAGTGTAGTGTGACTACAGTGACAGCAGTGTAGTGTGACTACAGATGGCAGTGTAGTGTGACTACAGATGACAGTGTAGTGTGACTACAGATGACAGCAGTGTGGTGTGACTACAGACGACAGCAGTATAGTGTGACTACAGATGACAGCAGTGTAGTGTGACTACAGATGATGGTGTAGTGTGACTACAGATGACGGTGTAGTGTGACTACAGATGACAGTGTAGTGTGACTACAGATGACAGCAGTGTAGTGTGACTACAGATGACAGTGTAGTGTGACTACAGATGGCAGTGTAGTGTGACTACAGATGACAGTGTAGTATGACTAGAGATGACAGTGTAGTGTGACTACAGATGACAGCAGTGTGGTGTGACTACAGATGGCAGCAGTGTAGTGTGACTACAGATGACAGCAGTGTAGTGTGACTACAGATGACGGTGTGGTGTGACTACAGATGACAGTGTAGTGTGACTACAGATGGCAGTGTAGTGTGACTACAGATGGCAGTGTAGTGTGACTACAGATGACAGCAGTGTAGTGTGACTACAGATGACGGTGTGGTGTGACTACAGATGGCAGTGTAGTGTGACTACAGATGGCAGTGTAGTATGACTACAGATGACAGTGTAGTGTGACTACAGATGACAGCAGTGTGGTGTGACTACAGATGGCAGCAGTGTAGTGTGACTACAGATGACAGCAGTGTGGTGTGACTACAGATGGCAGCAGTGTAGTGTGACTACAGATGACAGCAGTGTAGTGTACTTCTCTGACAGTGAGAGGAAAGCATTTCTTCATCCCTTTGAGGAGACAATTGTTGTGTACAATTTTAATAATCTGATGTAGACCTTCTGGGACGTTTTCCTCTTATGACTACTTTTTACTCAAGGAAATTTTATGTGGCTTCAGGTAAGCAGATCTGTAAAACAAATACACAAATCAAACATTTACTGGTAGTAAATGAACTTACTTTAAAACAATTCTTTGTGGAAAGGGAGAAAAACATGGTCAGACATATTGTCTGATTTTATCTTGTATTTAGATTAAAATCACTGAACTGCATAACGTACTATTGTCTTAAATTAGAATAAAATGTCTGAGACATTGTTAGTGTTATGTGCTTCATGGCCTGGGTAGTATATAATAACCCGTGATGTATGTTACAGGTTATTATATACTACCGTATGGCCATGGCTGCAGTGAAGTCACATGGCATGACATTCGTGAGAGCTGCCAGAAATGTCTCGGATAGGTAAAATACACTTGACTTTGATGAATGTTGGAGTGCTGCTCATTCAGAAACCTTTCATTGTTGCTATATTTTTCAGGACCCTCACATTTAGTTATGTGGCCCCCTCCCTACAACATGGGGTTGTAACACACAGTTTAAGAAATTACACCAGTTAAAAAAATCAGTTGAAAAGAAGTGGACCCTTGTAGAGATTGAGAGTGAAGTAGGAGTTAATGGGGAATAGTGGGGGAGGGGAAAAAGAGGACTGGGTTAAAGGATGCCCAGTGAGCCAAAGGTGGGGCTCAGTGCTGAAGCCCTTACCACCGCCTGAGTCAGTCCCCAGCGCAGAGTCAGTCACACTTAGACATAAATCCCTATGCACGTCTATTCCTCAAGAACAGGCTCTAGTCCAAATATAGTGTATACATTTCAAATAGCTGTTTGAGAGAGCTCAACATTTAATATGACAATTTAAACTACCATATACAATGTGCTGTTTGTTTTTATGCTAACTCATAAATATTTTTACATTTCACCTCACCCATATCTTTTACACTGACATGTTTTCAAATTAATGTCAGGAATATTATGAATAATTTTCCATTACTGAAATGAGTGATGAGTGGTTAGAAAGACTGTGTAGTTTGTCCTCATGCAGTTATGTTTCGCAAGTAAAATCACAACGAGATTCCTATAGTGTTTTAGTGAGCTTTTGATTTTGTGTTGGAATATGTGGTTATCTTTTGCTGAGTGGTGTCTCTTCACAGCAACAGAACTCTGACTAAGATACTCCTCTTTCATAATTTACTGCATTTTGTGAGCATTGCAGTGTATGTATTCTTCGTCCATGTTAATTCCAACTCACTTGCCTGAAGGATGGTGGACACCATAGACATAAATTGAGTTTAGCTCAAGACGCAACATGACTTATCATAAAAATTCTTGGTCTGAAAAACAATGTGCTCTCAGAAATATTTTTGAATATTGACTTTACAGCCATGGATAATCTAAGTTAGCAAAGGAAGGTGGTACAATTAGCAGATCCAGAAACAGCACCACCAAACTTTGCACATATATGATACTGTTTTGTGAAAGATGCTTTATGTGCTATTTTGTTTTTTTCATTATTATTATCATTTCTTATTTTACACATCAGTCCCAGTTCCCCCTCCCTCCCTCTTTCCCATGCCCCTTGGCCCCCTCCCATCCCATCTCACCCCCCTCCACTCCACAGGGAGGGTGATGCCTTCCAGGAGGGATTATTAAAATCAGTCAAGTCATTAGGGGACTGAGTATGTGTGTGTGTGTGTGTGTATATATATATATATATATATATATATATATTATATTCTTCAATAGTAGAGTGCTTGCCTAATCTGTGCAAGGCTCTGCGTTATGTTCCTATTCAAAACAATGACAGAGGAAACAAAGTAACCTGGGAAACCATGACATTGGCAGACCTGGCAGACCTGGTTACTGACAGAGGAGAGAATGCCAAGGAAAAAGTGATGTCAGTGATACTGGTGAAGCCAAGCATAGTCCCAGGCACACTTAGCATGCTGGGAAAGCAGGGCCGTCAGTGGTCAGATTTGTCACACAAAAGATGGTGTGAGCTTCCAGGGATGCAGACAAAGCATTCTTAAGAACGAGAGCGGACTTCCTATGAGTCTCCAAGGTCAGGGTTAAGCAAAATGGTCCTGCTAGCCTGTCTTGGACCAGCTGACTTTTGCGGAGCTTTTTCGTCTAGGATAGACATTGCAAATAGCTGGGGCATCTGATCTGCGCTGCTGCTGCTGCTCTGCCCTGTGTGTGTAGGTATGTAAAAGAGGGCACGTCCCCTTTTCAAAACGGTTTTGACATTAAATGGGTGCTGTTTTCTTCTCCACTGTCAAAGGAGAGAGGTTAAACCCGAGAAGAGATGATGTACCGTCAGAGGAGACAGATAACTTGTATAGGGTCACAATATCCGTATCAGGAAACTAAAACAACAGTCAGGTATTTCAGAGAGATCTTAAGAGAAGAATTTGGTTATACTCATGTTGGAAGGCTAAGAGAGCAATAAAGTGAGAACTAAGAAAACAGCACAGATATTAGACGCCACCCATTTCATCTCAGACTGCTGGCAAAGGACAGAAGTAGCTGCAGAAGTCTCTAGTTAGGGCCGGGCCCCTCCAGAGGGTTGTTGGCATGGGTGGTATGAACACTTCCGGGTGGGGAGCCCTGGGCACTCGTATACTGGAACTTAGAAAACTGGTTGCTGCCTAGACCGTTGTTGTGGGCGTGGAATGCTTGCAGTACAGAAGGCATCCACATTCTGGAGCTGTCATTCATCTCTATAACTGAGGAATGTGTGACAACTCTTGAGTTACCGTCTTCCACTGGGGCTTCCTATTAGGGAACCTAACAGGCAGTAAATTGACCAGCAATTCTGGGACAATGATTGTGAAGCTTCTGTCCCTAGGGCTCTAGAGTCCATCCCAGAAGAGGGAATTCAAGACAGCCCTATCAGGTCCAGAAGAGGCCCAATGGCTGTGAGAGTCCATATAGCTATCAACAAGAGTGAGGCCTTTGCAGGCGACTTGGAGGGAAAAGGAGAATGTTTTTACTAAGGAAAACCTTTCATGTGGACCACATACTCAACTTCTGCATGAACCTATACCCAATTTCTCTGTGGCCGTATGATGAATAATACGCCTTTTGTTAGAAACCTGACCATAAAGCTAGAAAGGCAATTCTACACTTGACATTTCTGACGATGAAATTCTACTCAGTTTGACGAGAGTGCCAAGGATCCTCAGAGGCCACGGTGGGTAGGTTGCTCATGCTATGGATGGTGTGTGTAAAGAACCTTCTTTGTTTAGCCCATGGCATTTTCTAATTTCTTCCTCAATTTATTCTTTGAGTCATGATTGTTCCAAAGTATGTTTTAAATTTCTGTGTAATAAATTTTCCATTTTTCCATCTGTTAATGATTTCTGGTTTTATTCCATTGTGACTGAAAAATATGTTTGTTGTGATTTTATTCTCCTGGACTTAGTTAGGACCGGCTAGTTTTGACCTTGTATGCGACCTCTCTTCAGGGCTTTACTTTACTGCTGGTAGGTGGGATGCTCTGTAGATACCTGTTGGGTTCATTTGGCCTCAGTCTACAAGCGTTGCTCAGGTCTTCATTTTCCTTATGAATTTTCTGTTTGGACATACTGTCCATTATTAAAAATAAGGTATTGGGCCAGGTGTTGGTGGCACACACCTTTAATCCAGGCCCTCGGGAGGCAGAGGCAGGCAGATCTCTGTGAGTTTGAGTCCAGCCTGGTCTACAGAGCGAGTTCCAGGACAGGCTCTAAAGCCACAGAGAAACCCTGTCTTGACCTATCAAAGCAACCCTGTTGGCTCTAATGCATTTACTGATTTCCTTAGAATGTATTATACCATCAGCTTTATGCTTTCTGTCAGTGTCAATTCATTGCTTTATCTTGTGTTTTCTAGAACCTCTTATGAAATGATAATAGCATAAACAGAAGCCTTTGCTTATTCCTCATCTGGGGAACATTCAGTCATTCACCCTGAAGTATGATGCTAATTACAGGTGTGACTGTGTGTGTGTGTGTGTGTGTGTGTGCATGTGTGTGTAGGGGATTTGGATGTGTATGTGTGAGTATGTATGTTTGTGTGCATGTGTCTAGGTGTGCATATGTATGTGTATATAAGTATATGTCTATGCATATATGTGTTTGTGTGTTTCTAGTAGATTTTTAAAAAATCAGCTGAAGAATATTCCTTTATATCTGGTTTGCTGAGAATTTTTTTGCAGTCACAAGTGCTAAATCTTGGAAATGCTTTGTTTGCATTTAATGAAATGACTAATTTTAAAAATTATGCTAATATGGTGAATTATAGGGATTGATTTTTAAAGGATTTAACTTTACATTCCTGTGATAAATCTCATCTGGTTATGGCTTATTATTTATTATTTGTTATTTATATGCATACACATTCATATATATGTTATATATAGATTAATATATATTTACATATTTTTTTTATTCACTGACATTTTATGATCAAAATTTTCATTTATTGAATATGAGACTTTGATTTGTGTTTTTATTATTTTTAATATTAATGTGTTACAGCATATGCTGTAGAAAATTAAATTAAACTACAGACTCAGTACATATAAAGAAGGTGGCAATTGGTTATAAAAATTCCACTGGCTAGGCTAGGAATGTGGCTCAGTTGACAGAGTACTTGAGTAGCATGCATACAGCTCTGAGTTCAATCCCCAGAAATACCTGTACTGATTTTGGTAGGTACATGTCTTTAATGCCAGAAATTAGGAGGTAGAGGCAGGATCAAAAATTCAAGATTGTGACTGTTTGAGGCCATACTGGACGACATGAGGCCCTGTTTTATTTTATTTTATTTCTCTCTCTCTTTTTATTCATTTTACATACCACCACATCTCCACCTCCCTCCCTTGCTCCCCCCACCTACCCTCAACTCACCCCCATCCACTCCTCGAAAAGGGTGAGGCCTCTCATGAGGAGTCAGCAAAGCCTGGCACATTCAGTTGAGGCAGTGCTGCCCCCTTGCCCCTCCCTCCCATCAAGGCTGATCAAGCCATCCCACCATATGGAATGAAACCAAACTAGACCCTCTGCGTGTGGGGGACCTCATTTTAAGAGGGAAAAAAAGAACGTTACCATTAAATAAAGAGAAGAATGCCCACAAGCCATCAACCAGCTACATATTTCTGGGCTTCACTGCACATAAAAATTACAGAACATTTGTCTTATGTGAAGGCATGCTAAGACATTGAGAGCCTGTCCAAGACTAGTCCTGTGGAGCACAGCGTTGGAGGACCCTCACCTCATTCAAGTAGTGAAAGGTGTGTCAGGAAACCAAGGTGCAGAACAGTGAGCCAAAGGCTGGAGGCACACCCCACACAGAACAAGAGTTTAAACCCAGGCACAAAGGACTTCATTGCTGTTTCTGTGTAAAGACTGAGCACCACAAGCCAGCACACACATTTTGCCTCATGCATGAAGTGCAGGATTTCTCACTCTTGAAAGATCCTGAGGTCTTAGCAGACTGGATGTGGTTTTATGTTTTGCGATCCTTTGGGAAGTTATCCTGCTGACATGTGTATCTAATCCTTGAACATTTAAGTCTCTAAGCAGAAATGAAACTATTAGATAAAGTGCCCATTCTCAGAAATTCTGTATAAACTCTTAATATGGGCATAGCATCCAGCAGACAAAAACCCAAGGACAGTTGATTTGGTGAATTTGGTCAGGACTGAAGTCAGGATTGAAAGCACACATTATCACAGAGATGTAATTTCAGAACAGTGATAGGATGATACAGTAGAGGTAGTACAGACCCCAAGGGTCTATCCCTGAAACCAGGTAGCAACACATCCCCAAATCTCATTGTCTTCATGGCACCTCATGCTAACTGTCTTTGCTGAGTAGGAGAGAGATCAGAGATGGAGCACAGAGCCAGTGTTCCCAGAGTCTTCACAATAGACACAAAGTGTTTATGAAGGACGGGAAAGAGTGAGCTTGAGAATATTTAGAACTAACATTTCCTTCCCCAGTGCCCTACACCTACAAAAATACAAATGCTACTCATTTACACATACTGCAAAGGGGAAACACCATTCCTTAGAAAATGTTGAGACAGAAAACACTGGGCTGAGTTAAGAGGCTTCAGCATAAAAAGAGGGAGAAAGGAGGGAGAAAGGAGGCTGCTGAATCCTTGGTGCCACTCAGAGCCCTCTGAGGAGCCATCAGGGGCAAGGCCGCCCCCCAGAGCTGAAGAATGGAGTCAAATGGAGGCAGACATATTGATTCCTCTGTGAACCTTGGGATTGATGAGCATGTGGAGATGGTAACTACTGGACAGCAGAATAAAATCAGAACGGTGGGCATGTGAGGAACAGGCATCACCCTGTAAGAAGCTTTGGAAAGAGCTCATCTAAACACCCGCTGTGGAGCAGAGGGCTCCACGGCCTTCCCAAAGCGCCTGTTTGACTGTGGTATAGAATTGCGTCACATACATTTTATATGAAACATTTTGCTGAGTCAACTTTGAGATATTCAGAAAAAGAGAGTGAGGAGAGGTTGAAGAGGAGAGGCTGCGACCGTACTCATTGGTGGGTCCGATGTGTCAAGGCTGCTGATTGGCTCACATACGTGGAAGGTGTCTAAAAGCCATGGATGAGATAAAGTACCCACTGAGGGTTTATCAAGGTTCCGACACCCCTGTAGGTGCCTTCCATGAAATATTAGTTCACTGACTGCTCACATCAACCACGTAACACAGAAACCATTGTAAAGTCCGTTCTAAAGTGATGCAGAGCGTGAATGGAAGAGACCACTCCAGTTTATACCACCGGGAAGTGCCCGGCTAGTCACGCTCTGTGCCAGGCTCAGTGAGACTGCACTTGAAGCCTTATGCTATCTGCTTTGCAACAAGGGCTCTCGGTTATGTGCTTAGTCATAAGAGACGGTCTACAAAGTACCAGGGCCAATCGGAACCTTTGTTATCATTGCTATTTGATGTTTTCACGTATTAACTGTTTTCAAGAAGTAGCCAAACATGAACTAGAAACAAAGGCACAGAGGTAGAGTAGATAGAATCATCGCAGTTTTCCCAGTATGGGATGGAGTATTGCTAAAATCTCAAATGTTTTCCAATGCTATTAAAATTGGTGTGGGAATATTAGATAAAAAGATTCATTTATAGCATAATTTGTCAAGTCCTATATGGTTTGGTCCTGGAAGCCTGCCTGGGACAACAAGAAAAAAGGACAGACACACAGACACATATACAGAGAATCTGGATCGGGGTGGATCATATTCACTCTGATGGAGCAGCACTAACTAGGCCACAAATGGGAACCTCGGCTCAGAGGGGAGGAGCTAGCCAGCCTTAGCAGTTACTGCTTTGTACACATAAACACTCATACATGGGCCAGAGGAAGGCTTTGCCAGTTCTCCTGGGTCTGAAGATTGGCTCTTAGCATGGCCGTGCCATGTCAACAATACAGAGATGATGGGAGATGTCGTGCTGTATATATGCTTCTCTTATTGGTTAATGAATAAATCCCTGTTGGCCAATAGGAAAGCAAGATAGGTAGGATTAGGAGACAAGGGGGATTCTGGGAGATGTAGTAGAGAGGAGTTGAGATGTAGGACCTGAGAGAAGAGGTCCAGACTTTCTCTCTGGTAAGATAGGACCATGTGGAATCACTTAGATTGATAGAAATGAGTTAATAGCTAAGAGAGAGCTAGCCAATAAGAAGCTCTAGCCATTGGTTTATAACTAATAGAGTCTCTGTGTGTTATTTGGGACTGGCGCAGCTGTGGGTCCAGGCTGGCAGCAAACTGCTCATGACACAGAATCACTCAGGACTTCATCCACACCGAGTACATTCACTCAGGGATTCTTCATCTCCCTGCAATCATTGATTAAAGAAAAATACATCGGAGAGCAATCCTTTCACAGAACTAATAATAAATAACGTCATAACATAAATGCCATGCACAATGTTCATACCTACATCAATAACATTATGAGGTTTTAGTAGGAGCTACAAAATAAAATTTAGAAAGCATAATAGGTTTTGTATAGGAAAGTAGTATTTCTAAGCTCTATATTTTTTTCCTTAGCTACCAGCACAATTCCAATAAAAAAATATAACACCGACATAATTCTAATGACAAAAATATCACTGATAATCATTTCTGAGCATTGCAAAGAGCTTGAGATTTCATCTGGGAGCTAATATGTTAGTAGTAGCATCTGGAGAGCAAAGGGAGATGAGAAGTAAGGGCGTGAAGAACAAACTATAATTTTTTTCCATTTACACCTAAGTTTTCATTTTTTGCATCATTATGCTGTAGGAGAGTAATGGGCAGGAATGGATGAGGTTGTTAAGAGCTTAGAGTCTAGGCCCTCTCATACATCCGCATAATCTGAGACCACTACAAGGATATAAATAACAACGATGACGAAATGGAATAGACATCCATAAATATATTTTATTTCATGGTTTAGACTAGTTTATATGAAGTTTATGTCATGAAGAAGAATCACAGTAAGGAGAGGAACCACTGTTACAAAGCCAGCAAATATGATGACTTGGCTGGCAGGTCACAACAATAACAACAAACAACTTAGTGTCTCAACTCAGTCTGTGTTCCCACATCAAACTCAGGAGGATTGAGAAGTGAAGCGTTGAAGAAGACAAACTTGAGCCCTTAAAAATTTTGGACTGAAGGGATTCTGGATGGGAAAGGTCACAAGTGTAAAAGAGGGAAAACAGATTTGACAACAAAAGCTTTACGTTTTTTTCTTGGTAACCTGCAGAAAAACCCAGCAAAATAAAAGCATTCATACACAAACATCTTCTACTCTCCGATCCGCTCCCATGGCTGAAATTGTCCTGTATAGCCCTGAGATAAACTCTTGAGAGCCAAAGGCAAGGCAAAGATTTGCTATAAGACAGAAAGGCAACGTGGCATGCTGTGTATGCCACTGATCCACGCAAACTCAAGCTTCCTCCAAATGCACAGATCAAGATGTGTAAAATGTTTCCTTAGGCTGTGCTTAGATTGCAGAGGGGAAGCGTGGGCGGGTGAAAGGTCCCCTCCACATGGGATCTTTAGCTGGCAAGGACACCTGACAGGACTCAGGTGGCCCTGGGTGGCACATGACCTCATCTGGTTGTGTGGTAAAGGATTGCAGTTTATATGAGCATTTAGAGATACAACCGTTTTTGTTTTTGTTTTTGTTTTCAAATGGAAAGTTAAGTTTGACTTCTAGTCAGTTATGAAATTCTCTCTCGGGCTGGTGGGATGGATCAGAGGGATACAGCACTTGCCACTAAGGCTGACTACCTGAGTTCAGTCCCTGGGTCCTACCTAGGGGAAGGAGGGACTGCAAAGCCAACCTGACACACTGGCTATGTGGCACAAGCCCCTCTCCTACACACATGCATGAGTGTACACAGATGTATGCACGCACACACATTTACATGCACTATTGTACACATGCACATACACACATACAAACACGAGTGTACACATACACGCACATGCACACACGTTTACACACACGATTGTACACACAATGCACAAACACACACATGCAAACACATGAGTGTATACATACACACACACACACAATAAAACATATTCTGACTGTTTTCAGTTTTTCCTCCAACTTATAAGAGTTAAAAGACAAATATACCCTGCTCAAATTCATATCTAAAATCAAATTTATGTGTTTCATATAATCTTATTGACTTGCCACGCTTATAAACTTGATGGGTTATGAATCTGATCTAAGTGATAGCTTTTCATTAAAAAGTGTTTCAATGGGATCCATAGAACAAGAGACACATGAGTCAGATCTTCTCTGAAATTAAGATTTTATTTCCTTTGTTAAAGACAGGTGCACTGGCCAAATAGTCTTTTTTCCTTTGCACATGTCCTCAGCATGATTGCATATTAAGAAATAATTTTAATGACTGAAATTTCCTAAATAGGTTGCATTAATGACAGTGAGTGAAAAAATAATGAAAAGTTCAAATTTTGACTATTGTATTCATGGAATATATTTTTTATTAATTTATTTTTAAAATTCCAATCCCAGTTCTCCCTCCCTCCTCTTCTCCTGCTCCCCCAAGCCCCCTTCCCACCTCCCATCTGCTCCTCAGAGAGGGTAAGGCCTCCCCTCTAGGAAGTCTACTAACTCTGTCCCATCATCTCATTGAGGCAGGACCAAGGCACCTCTCCACCCCCACACCCCTGTGTCTAGGCTGGGCAAGGTATCTCTCCGTATAGGATGGGCTCCAAAAGATACCCAGCCTACAATCCACAAACCCAGAAAAGCTTGAATCCTCCTCCAGAAACAGATGGAAGCAGATGTGAAATCCACAACTAACCATTGGGCCAAGCTCCGGGAGTACAGTTGAAGTGAGGGAGGAGAGATATGAACAAAGGAGTCAGGACCATGATGGGGAAATCACAGCATCAGCTGACCTGAGCTAGTGAGAGATCACTGACCTTGGGGAACCCGCATAAGACCAAACTAGTCTCCTTTAAATAGGTGACAATGGTGTAACTAGGACAATACATGAGGCCACTGGCAGTGGGTCCAAGATCTAACTCATGGAATGTATTTTATGCAACACTTCAGAGTCTTTAGAGACCTGATTGGAAAGCATATTTTCCCTTGGAATTCTATCTATGTACACGTCTGTAGAGTCCTCTAGTTTCTGGAGATTAAGAATTCAGGGACCCTTGTCCTTGAACCTAGCCTCAGCAAGTCTGACTCCTCTGTCATGGGTCTGTTTTGTTGCAGATGAAAGCACAACTTCCTCACTGGCTGCATGGCTTGTGTTACATCCTAACAGGAGTCCTCTGGTTAGGATATTTCTCCTCGACATTCAACAATGCTAATTCACAATATTCAGCATCTCATAAATCAAAACCATTTTTAGAAATTCCAGTGAAATACAGCTCATTCTAGACAATAGTCAGCACAAATTGACATAGTACAAGGGCGGTAATAACACTGAGTAGAACTTAAAGAAGAATGTGTGGACGACACAAAACAGATCTCATGGGTTAAAAAGAATAGGACACAAAGTTGGGTGACTAGGAAAGTGGATGTGGATCTGAGCAATGGGGTAAATGTGATCAAAACACCGGGCAAGATATCAAAGAACTGGTAAAAATTACTTAAAAGCTCAGTGGTTAAGAGCACTGGCTGCTCATTAAAGGGTTGATTCCCAGCACCTCCGTGGCAGCTCACAACTGTCTGTAACTACAGCCCCAGAGGATCTGATGCCTTCTTCTGGCCTCCATGGGTACTGCCCTCTCAGCATGCAGGCAAAATTCCATACATATTAAATAAATAAATAAATAAATAAATAAATAAATAAATAAAAAGCAATAATGGCTGTATTCCATTATTCAGAGGAAAACATGAGCATCATAAAGCAAGAAATGGAAGATAAAAGAACTAAATGAACATTTCATAGAATAAAATAAACTTTCATTCAGCAACACTGGATAGAATTAAAAGATTAAACACTGCAGAGATTAAAAAAAAACAATGATCTTGAAGGTAGACATAGAATCAATGTAAATTAAAGAATAAAAGGAAAAAGGCCAAAAGTATAGGCAGTTACAGGTGAACTGTGGGTAACACACAAAGTTTTGGGGTCACAAAAGGAGTAGAAAAGAAAGAATACTTGGACAAAAGCAGTAACATTTACGAACTTACAGATCCAAGAGTGTTATTAAATAGCAGCAAAAACAAAGGACACCACACCAAAGCCTGTCATGATGAAATTATTACACACCCCCCCCAAAAACAAAAACAAAACAAAAAACAAAACAAAAAAACAAAACAAAACAAAAAAGGGTCAAAGACCTTCACAGAGAGGAAGGCACAAGTCACCACGCACTGGCTCACTGGTGACTACGCACCACGGAAGCAAGGACGCAAGGGTGCAGCGGCCCAGGGCTCTGGAAGGCAAGTCTGTTCATTTACATTTGACACTTTGCCTTATAAAACTTTTCCAGGCAAACAAAACAATGAGAAAATCTGAACACTATCAGCACACACTTCAAGAATGAAACGAGAGGCTGGAGAGATGGCTCAGAGGTTAAGAGTGCTGGCTGCTCTCCCAGAGGACACAGGTTCAGTTCCCAGCACCCACATGGCAGCTCACGACTGTCTGACCCTCCAGTTCCAGGGGATCTGACACCGTCATAGAGACACACATGCAGGTGACACACCACTAAAAATGAAGTCTCTAGGCAGAGAAAAATAATTCCAGAGGGGTAATTGAAATTATTATACAGTAGAACAGAGGATACTGAAAGCAGAATGTGGGTAACTCTAAAATGTATTTGTCCATTTTTTCTTTTATTGACATTTATTAACCACACAGAATAAAACCACACACTTATCCCTGAAAGACGTTGCTGGTGTTTCTTCTGTTACCTCTGTCAATCTCACTTCACCCCCACGGATCTCTCCTTCTATCCTGGGCTATTTCTCTCTCTGAGCTTGGTTTATCTAATCTACTGTGGTGTTACAGTTTGCACAGGAAGCATCCTCAATAAGCGCATGCCCCCGAACACTGTTCTCCAGCTGGTAATGCTATTTAGGAAGACGGTGGAACCTTAGGAAAAAGTGAGTCACTGGCTTGGACTCTGAGTTATAACGCCGGCCACGTGTACATTCTGCTCTGTTTCCCAACTGCAGATAGAACGGAGCCTTTTCCCAACTGCAGATAGAACGGAGCCTGCCACCTCGAGCCGCCAGAGTTGTTTCCTAGCCAGGGTAGACCGTGTCTTTGAACAGTGAGATGAAATGAACCCGCTCCCCTTGAGTTGTTTCTTGTCGGGTGTTCAGCCTTACTAATAAGGGAAGTAGCTAATGCACACGATGGCCGTCAGATCCACCCCTTTCCTGCAGGTGACATGACTTCATTCTGTAGGGCGTATAAGTACTCCATCGTGCGTACGTCACGTTTTATTTTCCCTTCACTCAGACTAGCCTTCCCTAGGCTGAGTCCAAGTGCCATAATAAATGGGCCCAGGGGTGTGTCTCTTGTATGATTGCTGTGATTCCGTGAGGTGTGGGGCAGTTGGACCTTTTAAATTTCTTTAAAAGGCAGGTGACTGCTGGGGGTAGCGATGCACGCCTGTAATTTATCTACTGCAGAAGCTGAGACAAATCATGACATCATGTCAGTCGGAGCCACAGAGTGGTGTCCTGTCTCTAAAGGCAGAGCAAAGGGGGTGGGATGGGTTATTTAATGATAGCAAGCATGTTGAGGCATGGAACACACAGGAAAATTATTTGTGCAAAGAGAATGAAGAACTTGGGGGAAGTGAAAGCGTATGAGCTTGTGTGTGTGTGTGTGTGTGTGTGTGGTATTGTGTAGTGTGTGCGCATGTGTGGGTATGTACGTGTGGTGTGTGTGGTATATGTATGTGTATATATATGTGTGTATGTTGGTGTGTGTGTATGGGTATGGTGTGTGTGTGGCATGTATGTGTGTTACATATATGTGTGTGTATGTGGTATTTGTGTGTGTGTGTGCATATGCACACGTGTGTGTTTCTAATAAATAGAATTCCTCCATAGTCTTTGCTTTATCTCCTTCCTCCATTTCCTGCCCTGACTTCCCTTAGTGGCAGTGATGATCAGTAAACCGGAAGTTTTAAGATGAGACAAACTCTTTCCTTCCCTAAGGTGGAGAAAAGCCATCTAGGACAGTATGTAAAGAGGGACTGAGAGCAGATGGAAGAAACACACAACCGTGATCTTTAGACAGAATGAAGAGCAGCTTCTACACGGACATGTTTCAATGTGACTCTTCCATGTGCTACATAATTATTATTCTAGTTTGTTTGTTTTTTGAGACAGGGTTTCTCTGCATTGCTTTGGAGCCTGTCCTTAAACTTGCTCTGTAGACCAGGCTGGCCTTGAACTCATAGAGATCTGCCTGCCTCTACCTCTGGAATGTTGGGACTAATCAGGTGCCACCAATGCCCAGGCTAATTATTGTCCTAGTTTTTGATAAACCTACCTTTTAGTCCATGCTGTTAAGAGTCAATTTATAAAATAAAAAAGTTAGAAAACATAGGTTGGAAGTTAATATCATTGGAACCTATTAGCCCCCAGGGGAAAGAACACTAACTGGAAAGATTATGAAGGGAGTGGTTTTTATCTTTAGGGACCCCAAAACCAGACTGATTATTTTTTAGAAAAAAATGAGTGTAGATGACATTTTAAGGGCTGGATAACACATGTGACCTTGGCTTCTTCCAATTTATGGTAGGTGCTTTAATATAGACTAGAACAGTACTTCTTTGTTTTCTTTACTTACAAGTTTAACTTACTCTTGACATGGTCAAATAGTATAAGCACTTTTGTATTCAAATATAAAGCTATCCATAGCCACAGATTAAGGGAGAGCTTTTCCTGGTGGCGGGGACTGAAACCAGAGCTGTGACATGCAAGGCAAACACCCCTTCACTTAGCTGCGTCCTAAACCCATTTCTAGAGCAGCAGGATTAATCTGACATGTATTTCATCATTAAAATGAGTTGTAAAATAATTATTTCAAGCTGATCTGCAGCTTGCTTTTATTGCTAGAAATGCCAGTGCAGAATAAAATTGATTAATTTCAATACAAAAATATAATAACATATAACATATGGTATATATTATGTAATATAAAGATGTAATACCACAAGCCCTTTTCAATAAAAGACCAAATATTAAATATAATCTCAACATATTCCAATGCCTATGTGAAACTGGAGTTATACATTAAACCCAGGAAGAAGAGGCTGAGATTATTCTATTCAGCATAAAAAATTGGAGGACACAATGTATTTGAAAAATAACTCCAGGGGGTTGGAGAGATGGCTCAGTGGTTAAGGATACTGGCTGCTGTTCCAGAGGTTCCAAGTTCAATTCCCAGAAGCTACCTGATGGCTCACAACCATCTGTAATGAGATCTGGTGCCTTTTTCTGGCCTGCAGAGATACATACAGAGCACTCATACATTATATATATATATATTAGAAACACACAACGGTGATCTTTAGACAGAATGAAGAGCAGCTTCTACATGGACATGTTTCAATGTGACTCTTCCATGTGCTACATAATTATTATTCTAGTTTGTTTGTTTTTTGAGACAGGGTTTCTCTGCATTGCTTTGGAGCCTGTATATATATATATATATATATATATATATATATATATATATATATATATATACATATACATATATATATATATATAAAATAGAAAAAATATTAAAAAAATAAATGCTAAACATTAGATTTTAGTTCATTATAACTTTTTATAATACTGACTTAAAGTGTCAATCAGCAATATATTTAATTTGGGAATGTTGTGATATCCATACAATGACTTTTGTGCCTAGAAATGTTCATTGTTACAGATTATTAACAATTCTGATGTCAGATTTATACACAAACTTATTTTTCTGTATTTGCTAATTTGATCATAGGATATAAAATATTTAATTCATTGCACAAGACTCTGATTTTACTAAGTCATAAACCCATATATTATATAGGTAATATATTCACACATATTAATTATGAAAAGAGGGGCTGGTAATACAATTTAGTAGTGGAGTGCCAGTCTTGAGTGTGTGAGGCAATCAATCCCTGGGTTCAATTCTCAGCAAGTATAAAAAGCGGCATTAAAAGAAAACCTGTGAGAATACGTGTTTTATGCTAATAGGGGCCACTCATGTGTCTATCATGATTCATGATAATGAAGTACAGTTAGATGATGTACCAATATCCATTGGTACCATGTGTAAACGGAACCACATCTTTTATCACTCAGTCTGTTGGGAAACAATTGGCGTGCACTCAGACTGGCTGAGGTCAAAGACTAGTGGAAGATCATCCTCTGAGATTGGTTGTCTGCGATCCTTGCACTGCCTGCTACTGAAGTCCACGTGCAGGGGGAGGGCTGATTCGATTCTTCGAGGAGCCGCAGCCAGGATGCCCCTCTACCCTGGCTTCCTCTTACAGAGCTGCTACTCAGTATGACCCCAGTTATGAAAGGGTACAGGATCCTAATGTCTGATATTGGTGGTAAAAGATTATATTAAAATTCCTTCCTACATAACACCTAACTATGCCTTAGCTGGAGACAAGTGTTTAAGTTGCCAATGTTGAAATGAGTTTAAAACTCTAGGTTTCAGAGCTTGAGGAGAATAAAGCTTGAAGCTAATTGTATTGTTTTGTTTTATTTATTTATTTACTTATTTATTTATATTTATTTATTTATTTATCACAAGTGCTTGTCCACTCTAAAAATGGTGATAAGCTTGGCATAGACCAGCAAGGTGCAAAACCACCTGATTTCTTCCTCTTTCTTGTTCTCAACCAAACTTCCTTAGACATGAAGGTGCTAGCCCTTCATTGACGAAGAGGATAGTGGTGTATTTAGGTCAAACATGCACTTTGCCAGTTTTCTGTCCAGTTATGTTTCAGAGAGGATAAAGGAGAAGTGACCAGCTACTTTTAGGCCTTAAAAATCCATGTCCTGGTATCAGTCCACTAGGTATCGACTGTGCACTGCCAAATGCTTACTTGTCATCTTTCTCGATACTTTTCAAGTGTTTTAATAAACCACCTTTCCTTCCCAGTAGAAATCTACCCAGCATGTAGCTAATACCCACATAGAACATTAGTGTTGTATACCTGCAGGGCCCTCCTCAGATAACCTACGAAATTATATAAAGTGACATGCTTCAGCTGGACTGCAAACTCCATTGAACGTACGTAATACTTCAGATCTTCCCTTTAGTCAACGAGAGGAGAGTGTTCCTCTCTTTCACCTACAGCTCCCTTCCTCTGAGACAGAAAGATGGCCTCTTCCAATGCAGACTGTTGCTCGGGCTCTATGCATGCTGGCTCTGGGTGCCCCACACCTGGAAGTAAATTTTCTTTACCTAAACCACAGAGGGTTACTCTAGTACCTCGGTTCTTCTTAGGCTTCCAGACCACTCCTTAATCTCTCGACATGTTTAAAGGGAGATAATAACAGGATGCCATGATGAGCATATACAATAAAAACTACTTTCTGCAAAGCCAGACTGCCATATCTGTCACGACTTTTTTATGGTTAAAAAAGTGGGAGAAAACCCTGGTGAATAGGTTGTGTCACTCCAGAGACGCTCCTAGGAAAAAGGTCAGATGGAAAATGTTTAACTTGGAGGCACATGCTGGTATTTGGAAACAGAAATCATGCCAAAAAAGCAGCTTTGGAATGTTTTAGAAATGGGTTTAGAAAAGGTAGGCTCTCATTTAATCTAAAAGCTTTACTTTTTGAATAACCGAAGAAATATTGTCAAATAGACTGATCATCTAATGCAGACAGGCTTATGGTCATGATATTATAACTCAAACAATAAAGTTATAGTTGCTGGTGTTGATGGCACAGACTGAACTGTGATTTACACACACACACACTCACACACATACACACACACTCACACACACATACACACACACTCACACACACATACACACACTCACACATACATACACACTCACACACACTTACACACACATACATACACACACACACTCACACACACTCACACACACACACACACTCACACACTCACACACAATTTTTACTTGGTGTGATTTTTCTTTCAGTGCTGGAGATTAAAAGGCAAGTGCTTTTCCAGGTCACAGCCCAATTTTATTTTTAGGAAGAAGAATTCTAAAACCTAAGGGAACAATCTCTCCCAAATGTTTGGAAACAGTTTTTGACCTATCAACCCAGAGATTGTGAGGACTGAGAACTTGGAAATGCAACAGAATGAAGAGGAGTGAAGCTGGTGGATTCGGTTACTGTGGTTCCCTCCAGCCAATGGCCTCTTACCTACAGGTTTAAAAAGGAGAAGTCCGATAGCACTATTAAAAGCAACTATTACTCTCTGAGTTGCTAAGTATTTCTGATGCATCATCAAACTATCACTTGATCTTGAACTAACCAGACAACAGAGTCTCATTGATAAAAGAGAAAGAAAGAAATGCAAAGCCCACAGCCAAGGAGTGTTGAAATTTCTCTTCAGTGGGAAATGAAAGAATGTGATGATCTTGGCTGGCGTGGGCTTATCTGCATGGAGAGTGAGTCTAGCTCTGTGCTGGAAGACGTCTTTGACATGGGCGAGCCTGGCTCAGTAGTGGCTGACTTTACAGTGAGTCAGCAGATCTATATTTAAATCTTTGGAACCCAAATCCCAGACACGAAACAACAAATGCTAGTTAGTGAAAAATAAGCTGGAATAATAATAATAATATAAAAAGCTGTAGTTCTGAAGATCCCAAGGGTACAATGAAAACAAGTAGCTTGCCGATTGATGGCATTTGGTTTTTTTTTTTTTTTTCTTTTTAAACATCCACACATTTCATTTCATTCATCCTCACAAAGATCCTTTGAAGTGAGTGTTATCGAGCCCATTGTACAGTCCAAAACAAGCAAAGTACTTTAAATCAAACATTTGGTGAGCATCTTTAATCTAGGAGACATTAAAATCTATGAATCTGGATTCACCAATTAGGTATGTGGTGGTAACATCTGGCACAGCACAGGACACCTTATGATGCTGGTCTATGTATGTATAAAATATCGTAGTCACCTTCTCCTCTAGGGCCCCATAAAGGGTGGCCTCCCTTATACAAATTATTGGCCTGCCCATGACATTGTCAAACTTTTGGCCTCTTAGTGAGCATGTCCTTCAAAGCCAATAGGAGGTCAGGACTATGGAAGAAGGCCTTCCGGGTACCAGGTTACCTCCTGTTCATTCTCAACCCAAACCTCCTACCTCTCATGCTCCATTTTATGATGTACAGGTTGACAGCAGCAACACAGGTCTTTAAATCATGAATACACTTTGTTAAGAAACAGTGTATATCACATGACTTCAAACAATCGAGCCTGACTTACATCAGAAATAAAAATACAACAACAACAACAACAACAGCAACAAACATCCGTCATCCACAAAATATAAAGTCAGTATGGTTAGAGGGCTTACACATTTCAGTGTAGCACATTTTCCTGAATAGTCTTTACAGCTTCCGGTCACGGGGTCACAGCAACGAGGAAAACACAGCTAGAAACAATGTTTGTATTGAGCTGATTTGTGGCTATCTCACACAAACTGGTCTGCTCTTACGATCTCTAGCTGGATTCAGAGATAACGAACCAAAAGCCTTGCTGCCCGCATCCCCACCCCCACCCCAAGAGTCAGGCTGCACGCCTGTGTGGCTCAGGTGGAGACAGGGATGAATCGAATGGACCTGGAGGATTTAGGTGAGTCCTTCCATGTCCCTGTGCTGTTTGTCGGGCTTCGGTTGTTGGAGTGAGAAGTCTGCACTCTGCTCATGCTGTCGGAGTCATCCTTGGCGAATTTTTGCACCATGCGTTGGCAGCATGGGAAACTTTGGACGCAGTCTTGCAGGAGATGGCCACTAAAAAACATGTATATCCATGGGTTGCAGCAGCTGTTCAAGGAGGCCAGTAACGCCGTGATGGTGATAGAGGGGTTCTCTGAATCTGTGAAAAGTGTGGGGAGAGATTATTTAAACAGCCAAAGCAAGACGTCCCACACTGCACTGGATTGATCTATTTTCCTCCCTACTAATGAGTTAAAAAGTTAAAAGCTGAACATTTATTTGCTAGGGAAATAGTTGGTGTTTCAGGGAAATGAGTGCTTTTTTGAAATTAGTTGTAAAAGAAAAAATACCTAAAATTTAGTGCAAATGGTTTACACCTGCCACTGTGAGATCAATGCAATATAATGATTAGGAATTCCAAGAAGGTGAAGTTATTGAATAATTTATTTAAAAAGCCGTATACTGTACATTGGTGGAAGACTTTGTGAGCATGCATGGTATTTATAACCACATACACCAATCGTATTCATGCTAATAACTTGGACACAGTGTGCCATACGGGCTGGGCTGTGTTTAGCAGGTGTGAGCGAAGCTCTATGGGAGAAGGTAGTGAAAAATCTATCTCCAAAGAGCGTTAGCTTTAGTTGATGTTTGTGAATCTTTTGCTATTTGGTCTGCTTTTTAAAAGACCATCTTTGATTGTAGTTCAAACAAATTATCGTAAGAAAAACATCTGGACTCTATGTGACCATGTTCCAAATAATAAACATAATAAAAAAAAACCCAAAATAACATAATTAAAGCAGACAGCGACAAAGCTCCAAGTAGCTGAATTAGAGACTCAAACAGGACTTTGAAATAGTCTGTGAGGTACCCCTGGTAAACTACATGACTACCACAACGTTTCAAAGTGGAACTATTGCACCAATCATAAAAAAAAAAAAAAAAAAAAAAGAGGATGAACCACCAAACACCAGATTTCTCCTGATTACCATACAGACTTGGATCATTTTGTTTTTGACATGGCAAAATAAACTGTAGAGCAGTGGTCCTCCACCTGTGGGGTGTGACCCCTTTGGGGACTGAAGAAAGCTCTTCATGGGAATCACCTAAGACCATCCTGCATGTCATATTTGCATTATAAAAGTGGCAAAACCACTGTTACGAAGTAACACAGAAAATAGCGCTACAGTTTGGGGTCAGCACAGCACGGGAACTGTATTAAAGGGTCCCAGCACCAGGAAGGGTGAGAGTCGCTGCTGTAGACATTCATAATTACAGAATGACATCTCCCATTAGGGCAAGGTGCTGCGCAGGTGACCACAAGCCACGCATGGCATTAAGAATAACAGACACCCTCAGTATGTCTGGCACAAGTAAGAATCTTAGTAATTATGTCCAAATTCCAATGAGCAATAGAATTTCAAACTTTGCTTGGCACTCTGAGAGGCTTCTCAGAGGGGAAAGAAAAGCAAAAGGGGCTTAGCTTTTTATTCCTCATTATTGGCAATGTAGCCTACAAAGGTACTCATTTAAATGAAATCTATGAACATTAAAAAAATAATACTCTGGAAATAATATCCCATGCCTCAATCCTAAAATTACAAAAAAGATAGGACTTCTCTCAGATGTTTCTATCCTGACCACAGTTTTCATCAGGCACACTTCTGTACCACACTTGGTTTGGAAAATTTTTTCATATTAAAAGATGATGGAAGATATATACACAAAATGAAATAATAGCCTCCTGGCAAATGAATGCTTCTTTTTGTGAATGAGCTAAAGGGGAAATGAGCCTGTGGGGTGGGGAACATTCGCAGTGAACTACAGAGTGGACTTGTGTGGTGTGCAGACTTCTGTTGCCAGATTCGTGCTGGAAATTCGTGCTGGAAGAAACTAATTTAGGCGATCAACACTCCAGCTTTGGAGTGCCAGGAAAGAAAGTTATTGTGGTTACAAAAGTGAAGATATTATAACAAAGAAAGATGCATGAGCTAAATGCCAGTTTAGACTTCTTGAACCCTTTCCCAGCCTTTTCCAGAAAAGTGTGTCTGTCTCTATCCTTGGCCTTGGAAGAATTTCATCAAAAGTTTTCTGTTAATAATGGTCGTTTCCTAAATCCAAGCAAAAAGCCACCCTGAGCCTCGATGGGCTTGAAGGCAGGGTATCCAGGAGCCTCAATTATTTGGCAAAATGTCACTATTGTTTTGCAGCTACTGAGTGACTCCAGGCACAGTGTGTGGACTTAGGATGGTCATACAGGCTGATACCTGGCCCTTAATGTATCTGGGGTGGAGGCCCCAGGAATTTGCATTTTTTGCTCATTTTTCCTCCTTGGTGTAGACATGGAAGACATCCATTCTTGTACATGTAGAAGCTTAACTATCAAGCAGGAACTGTGAAGTTCTCTCTCTCTCTCTCTCTCTCTCTCTCTCTCTCTCTCTCTCTCTCTCTCTCTCTCTCTCTCTCTCTCTCTCTCTCTCTCTCTCTCTCACACACACACACACACACACACATACATTCAGCCTCCATGTTCTCAGTACCTACCGGTCCAGATGAAATTGTCATCCCACACTGACCACATCTGGACGATGAAGAAAGGCGCCCAGCAGAGGATGTAGGCAGTCACGATCACAAAGGTCATCTTCACCGTGCGGATCTTGGCACGGGAAATGGTCTTCACGCTGCTGACACAAGGCGTGACCAGAAGCCCCTTGTGGAAGGGAGCCGCGGCTTCCCCAGACCCCTTGCTGCCCTTGCTCTGGCGCGACGCCGTCTTCCCACGGACGTTGCGCCAGATGTGGTAGCAGATGAAGCCATAGCAGGTGCCCAAGATGACCACAGGTACCACGAAGACCCCGCTGGTCATCCAGGTCACGTAGGCGCGGGCGCCCCAGGGCTGGATAAAGGTAGCCCAGCAGTCTTGGGTTTTGGTGCGGTTGTTCACTTCGATTTCGATCATGGAGAAGATGAAGTACTGCGGCGTGCTCAGCGCGAAGCTCAGCACCCAAGAGGCGGCGATCATGAGGCGCGAGCGGCGCGCGGGCTGCTGCAGGGTCTTGAGCGGGTGGCACACGGCGATGTAGCGGTCGGCCGTCATGGCCACCAGCATGTAGGCGGACGCGAACATGGCGAACACCTGCAGGTGCTTCACCACGCGGCACAGCCAGTCGGGCCCGCGGAAGCGGTAGGTGATGTCCCAGCACAGCTGCGGTAACACCTGGAAGAAGGCGACCGCCAGGTCGGCCAGGCTGAGGTGTCGGATGAAGAGGTGCATGCGGGAAGTCTTGCGCGGCGTGCGATGCAGCGCCAGCAGCACACTGCTATTGCCCAGCAAGGCCACCACGAAAATCACCGCCAGCACGGTGATCTCCAGCTTGGCCAGCTCCTCGTTGCGTACATCCCCAGGAGGGTCGCTGCCTTCCCGCTGCCCTGCTGCCTCCCGGCTGCTGTTGGCATCCTCCGCGCTCAGAGGCCACCACGGGCTGGAGTTGCTCGCCGCCGGCCGGTCGTGGGAACCTCGCGGGAAACTCATGCTGTCGGGGCAGCGCCTGGGAAGCCCTGTCCTGCCCGGGCTGCTTCCTTCCCGCCGCCTCGGAGGACCCGAAGACCTGGGCTCCAAGCTCCACGCACTGCCCTTCCCCCTCCAGCCTCTGGGCTGCGCGATCCCAGGAGTGCAGGGCGAGCAGTTGGGGAGGGATGTTTGTGCCTCTCTCCGCTCCTGCTCGTCCCCTTCCAACGCTCAGAGCTAGCAATACACTTACTCTCCGGCCGTCAGGACGCGCTCTCTTTGCGTCCTAGTGGCTGGAGCCTGTCCCCGCTCTCCTGACCCCCACCCCTCCGAGTCGTTTGTGATTTGCCCTCTTCCCTTGCTGCAGGGGTGGAGCCGAGACTCCGGGATTCCTACACAGAGCCGGGAGCTTTCCAGCTCTGCCCCAAACCTCTCTGGGCCCCCAGGGTTTGCTCCAGCCCCCTTTACAGCCCAATTTAAAGCCACGCAGGACGTCAACAGGTGCAGCAAATGAGTTCCTAGAGATCTGCGTCTGCTGCCACTGTGAACTCAGCGTGCCTGAACTTGGGGTCTGCCTGGTGTCCCCAGGCTCCGCGTTTCCCTAGCTCTGCGCCTAGGCTAGCCACTCAGACTGATTTTATTCTCCGCCTGGCTTCCCTGCTGCACGTTGTCCTGGGGGTAACACTCTCGCGTCTTAAGTGGATCTGTCTTTCTGGGGACTTCGTCACCCCGCCTTTGCTCGCGATCAGGAAAGACCCACTCACTTGTACCCTGCCGTCCTCCTCTTCATGGGTGTGCGCAATCTACCCCGGTGGCTCCACATGCTCAGCAGCGACCAGCGTTTCTCTAGAAAGCCCGATTCCCACAGCTGCAGGGTGGCGAGAACTGGGGGGTGGGGGGGGAGGGGTATGATCTGTCTGTCTCTAACTCCATTGCTGTCTGTCACTCTGTGAGTGTGTGTGTGAGTGTGTGTGTGTGTGTGTGTGTGTGTGTGTGTGTGTGAGTGTGTGTGTACGTCTGGGCTCTTAAGCTAGGAGCTAGGGAGAGGGAAAGAAGCATTTAGAAGGAAGAGAAGAAAACTACCTCACCCACTCCCACAGTAATTGCTTGCTCTTTATGACGCTCGAGTCCACGGTTGTGGCGCTTGAGGGAGACAGACTCCCTGGGCAGTCTTAACTCTGCTGAACGGACCGTGCCAAGGGCAGCAGGGGGAGCTATTTCAGAAGAAGGAACACACACAAACTTCATAGATACAGGGAAAGGAACTTAAATTCCTTGGGCATTAGAACGTTGGTGTATTTGTGGCAATAGTACAAATCTTCATTGCTTCTGGGAAAATGTTCTTTCTGAAGTGCAATCAGAAAAATATTTTTTCTCAGTGCAGGTAGCGTTGCTACGTAATTCCATGCATGCCTGTAGAAACCTCCAGACTGTTAAAGAGTGAGGACCTTAAAGTATGGAGACAGTTAAGTTTCACCACGGTTAGAGAAACCTGTCTATACTATTGGTATACAGTGAAAGTGTGTGCTGTTTTCATACGATATCCTGGTGGAGAAATACTGTGAAGGTAGAGCTCAGTGGTCACGTAGGCTTTTCTCCAAGATGGTCTGGAAAGCATCAAAAGTGAAAGGAAAACAAAGTCTTCAAGCAGTTTGACTGTAGTTACTGTCTCAGAGTGGTCATCTTGTGACTTTTTTTTTTTAAAAAGATCCAAATTTCATTATTAGCTTTCTGTATGGGAAGTAATGCTGTCTGACTGTAGTGTCTGCAAAAGAGGCCCATTGGCCAGAGCTACGAAGCCTTACAACTCCTGGGAGACACATTTTAACTTTCTTTCCCTGGGTGCTCTTAGTCCAAAGATGGGGCTTCTCAGGAAATCACACACATTAAAGCAGCCTATCAAATTGTGTTCAAGTTTCCCATTCATAAACAGACCTGTTAGATTGACCAATGAATACAATTGGGAAGATACTATTATTATTCAGTAATAACATTCAGTAATACCAGCTACACACACACACACACACACACACACACACACACACACACACACACATACACATATACATACATCTTTGTGCACGTGTGTATGTGTCTGTGTGTGTGTGTGTGTGTGTACTTGTACACAAATATGTATGCATTTACCAGACACTTTTTCTGGGCGCTGTAGGGTCCAGCAATTAGATTTTAAAATGTTACAAATTCCAGAATCACATGTCTTTTTTCAACTCACTTGTCTTAAAAACAATGTCATTTTGGGGGGGGGTGTCCCATATTCAAAAGAAAGTAAGACCATTAAAATGGACCTGACTTGCTGGACCCCTATGGGAGTTTCCCCAGGAGCGTAAAGGAATTGTGGAGTTGAGAGAGGAAGCAAACACAGGAGTGTTTCCCATGGTGTCTCGTGTTTCTTCTTCTAGCAACTTTGTTCTTTGGGTATTAAGAATTTTTTCTCTGCTGCTCTCCAGGGATTTCGGAGCTTGTTTTGGAGATGAGAGTGAGCTGATGAGAAGGAAATGATGGAATGTAAAGCATATATGCCCTGGGATCGTTGCTATCTTTCGTTTTCTAGCCCCCTGCCCCACATTTCCAGATGTCCAGTTAATGGAAGCAGAAGCAACAGTACCCTTCCCTTACCAGCTGCAATGTTGTTTTAGTCTATGAGCTTCAAATGCTTCAATCTGTAAAATATTTGTGAGAAATATTCATGTATTTGCTTTGAGGGTTACATAAGTGATTGATTATTTTGGGGGGGGGAGGTATTTAATGGGTGTTCGAGATATTTTACCACTGAACCTTTTCTTCCATACTAAAGCAACACGCCTCTAATTTGTTTTATATTTAGTAGAAGGTTTGGATATGTTGTCAGTGATTAGAATCCAATGGTCAAATGCTCAGAAGAGGGCTTTGTGAATATCTCATCCTTCCTGGAAACCTGTTTTTCTTAGTTATTTTTCTATTGCTGTGATAAGTCACCATGCCCAAGGCAGCTTATAAAAGAGTGTTGCTGGCTCACAGTTTCAGAGGGTTACAGAAACTATGATGGCAGAGAAAAGGCATGGTGCCAGGGACAGCTGGGGCAGACCTGAGAGCTCATGTCCTGATCCAGAAGCAAGAGGCAGAGGGAACCAGGATTAGGAATTCAAGAAGTCTTGAAACCTCCGAGCCCACCCCACCAGGGACACACCTCCTCCAACAAGGCCACACCTCCTAATCCTCCTCAAACAAATACGTGAGTCTGCACAGCGGCCATTCTCTTTCAAATCACCTCCACAGCACTCATAGGAAGGAGTTGAAACTCTGCAGAAGGAAAAAGCCCAACTTTCTCTGTCAGTGCTTCCTCTCAGACCCCCCCACCCCACACCTCACCGCCGGCCACCGTCCTTTAATTCTTCACGGAAACAGATACAAACACTGAATGGTTATGCTTAAGTCGTTTGCTCCTAATGTGCTGATGTTCACTTGGATTCTGTACATGGTCGCACTCAGTGTCTGAAATTCTGTCGGCTTCTGATGATCTGCAAGGCTCACTGAGGAGGCTGAGCATCTCCGGTGGACCTTTCTTTGGCTCCTTCCATGAGAAGAGAAAAGTTGTGTGAGCTAACGGAAGGAATTTTATCTGTGACCTTTATTCTGGCTTGAATGCTGTCTGTAAAATGAATGAGTATTTTCTACTTCTTTAAATGCCTTGTAATCTTTCTTTAGTTTGAACAGAGGTTAGTTCAGAAGAAATACGTTCTAGTGTCGTTTACTCCCTTCCTTTCCTTTCTCTGACAACTCATGCCCTTGTCAGATATTTCCAGTTCCCCCAAACCTCTTGGAATATGTGACATTTTATTTTCTGTTAGGAATTTTCACAGTCATAATTGTGTATTTGCAAGTAATTTATCCCTGAACAAAGTGGATGGACATGTTGCTTGAGATGAGGAGGCCAGTTCACTTACACAGCAGTTTTAATGTGTACGTGAGCATTTCCAACATAATTACCTGGCTATTTAAGATACGGGTATAAATTACAGTTAACTTAAAATATTTGGAGAGTCACCTTGATGTTTCCAGTTACAGTTACTCTGACTTAGTTTTTATGATACAGTAAATCACCCAAGCAGGCACTGACCTGGGGCTTCCTCTCTGCTGTCCAGCTCTCAGGGTCAGGCTACGGAGGAGGAAAATTATCACCAGTTCCACGGAGCTATAAACCCTGCAGACTACAATGACTGGACTATCAGATAGGCCAGAGGAGCAATACTGGCCCTGATAACTTGTGGGGAAGAGGTAGCTAACATCTGTCTGCCTGGACTCAGAACCTGCCCAGAGCAAGCCGACTCACGGCAGGGTTATAAACACAGCCAACCACCCCTGGCTGGAGAGATCGCAGACGCCGTCACAGCCTCATTCATTCATTCATTCATTCATTCATTCATTCATTCATTCATTCACCCTTCACCCGCAGGTTAGCGCGCAGGTTACACCCTCATCAGAGAAGCTTCAATTGCAGAAGACGGAGGTTATTACAGAGAACAACCGTAGAGAAACAACAAAGGTAGAGATCGGGTGACTGCCTTGTGTTCTCTCCCACAGGGAACAGCTATACCACAGCCCCTACACCCATGGTTCAGGGGGCAGAAAGACTAAGAGACAGAAGGGTTTTTTTTTAATTATAAATTTTTATTTAATTTAGAAACAGTCTTGTTTTACGTATCAATCCCTGTTCCCCCTCTCATCCTCCCATGCCCCTCCACCGAACCTCCCATCCCACTCCCGTCCACTCCCTAGGGAGGGAGATACCTTCCATGGGGGATCATTAAAATCGACACAGAAGTTTTTAAAAAGTAGTATTTTCCCAGTCAGCTTAGTCATATAGAAGTCAATCACTTAAGATGCATTATTCAGGTTTTCTTTTTATATCCATAATAATGAAACGCTGTTTTCTGTGCAGAAGCTTCCCTGAGCCCTCCCCGAGCTATTTTCTCACTTTAACATATCAAGTCAGCATAACTCATTCCCTTGTAGGAAACCCTCGGTTGTATTAATTTCTACAGTAAGCATTTTAATAACTATAGTATATATTATACAACCCTATTATATATGTCTATAAATAAATGATATATATTTTAGTTCTTAACTTTTTACAATTTCTAATATTTACAACTATTTGGGCATTGTGTGAACATGTGCCATATGAACATAAATATCAGGAAAAAAACATTTTGGTTTTGCTTTGGGATCCACCTTCAGCCAGAGCCATCTGTGTGATCATTGGATTCGAACTCCCAACTGGAGCCTAATGTGCTGATCAGTTGATGTACAAACTAACGCCCCCGTACCTGAATCTGTCAGAAGCAAATCATTCAGCAGTGGGGGGGTAGGGACCACCCCTAAGTCTCACCTGCATCCAATTCTGATTGCTGGCAGGTGCATTCTTTTTTAACATTATACAGATATTTTTTACAAACAGATTAGGTACAAAGTCAATGTAAAATATAAATTTGCATAGACTACATTTTCGAATTACGCTTCATTACTGTAAGTATTTAAAAACCAGTAAACAAGTACTGTAGTTTACTGTGCTGTTCTTAGGCCCGTGGACACCTTCGGACCTACGTAAAGTTGTGCATGACAAACCACGACAGGGATAATACAGCACCCTCCTTTCTCAAGCGCGCCATTTCTCTCCTGCTGTGTCAGCCTCAAAGAACAGACGGCAGTGCTGAATCCGCCACACAGACGCTGTTCCAGTGAAGACACAGAAGGGCCATGGTCTTTTAGCACATCTGGCAGTTATAGTCCTGAATGCGTCGTGAACGCCTCACTGGTGTGAGAATTTGTACCATGCTGCGTCTTCTTTTTCATACTTTGCGAGCATCACATCTAACTAGGCAACCTGCTTCCGCCTCTGAACCAGGGGCTGTGAAATCGTTGACTGGGTCTTGTGTTTCTTTTGGTTGGTTTCACAAACTTTAACATTCCTCCGACCCTCATGCTCCTGTCCTGCATTTCCTGGCTCCGGATTGACACTTGCTTCCTCCTGTTTGACTTCCTGGGTCTGTCCCTTGGTGACAGAGCCTCCTCAGTATTTTCTCCCAAATTAACTTTTTCTTGACTCTTTGTTGTCTGTGAGTGTGTGTCACATCTCTTCAATAGGCTGAGCCCCTGCCGGAATGGCCTCCTCATAGATTGAGACAATATTTTCAGTAGGGCTTGTTACTGGCTCAGTATGCACAAGACATATCCAATATTTAACAAGTGTTTTTACAAATCAGGTCATTCAATGTGTCCAAAGTTCCTTCTTTTGGGCTGCCCCTCTTATTGATCAGGTTCAGGCATTCAGAAATTGTCTCGTTTACTTTTTCAGTAAATAATCCCTGTTCATCTTCTGCCATGGTAGTCCAAAAGGACCCAACTGGGCTTTCCTTTTGTCCCTTTGGCTCAGACTGATTAGCTGTCAGGTCCGGAGGTCTTTTTAGCCCTGTGCCTTTGCCAGTTCCACTGGGTCGCTGGAGCTCTTCTCTCTTTTGTGGCTTCTTCGGGCTGAAGGGATCTAGGAAAAGTTGCTCCTGCTACTGTGTGTCTGCGTGTCCATGTTTTCTGACTTTCCTGTCACTCCAGTATTGGACAAGTGAGTCCTGGCCACACCTCCAGATATTGTGCTTCTGGGCGGTGCCTTATCTCTTTTTGTGTCCTGAGAAGGACGGGTATCGTCAACAGTTTACAGCTGGTTCTGACCGTTGCAATTCTTTTCCAAGAGGCCCTTTCCTGATTGTAACATTGGCAAGGGTCCTGCCCAGTGCGCTGGGTATCACTGTGGAGGCTTCTGTGAGTGCATTCTTGGATGCAGCACTCACAGATCTAGTGTTTACAAACTTGGTGGTAGCCGCCACACTCGAGGCTCGATCTGGTGTTTACAAACTTGGTGGTAGCCGCCACACCCGAGGCTCTTGACTATTTACAGGCTTTGTGGCCTTAGACACAGGGCAGGACGTTTCTTTGTTGCTGAAGGACTCACCTTTGACATTCGGGAGCTTTCTAAATGAATAATCTTAGACTGAACAACCTGGCCGTTTTAACAGCCGAGCATTTTTTTTAAAGGCATGCTCGCTTCCTGTTTGGGCTTTTCTGCAATTGCTTGCATCTTTTTATTGTCTTTAAGGTGACATGCCTGGTCTGAAGTCAGAGTCTGACCTTGGAAATCATCTCTAGTTGACAATAACTGCACCGCTTGAATACTATCCTTCAAATTGTGTATTTCTGAACTGGTTGCTTCATCAGCTTTCTTAATGGAATGCAGTTTTTTTTCAATCGTGTTTCCAATATTTCCTTTATCAGACATCTCTGTTTTGAGTTTCAGAACTTTTCCGTCCTTGGACCCGATCTTCAGATCTTATCACTTCCTGCTCTCTCTGAAGGTTGGCTGGTCTCTCTCGGTTGGGGGCAGCTGTAGGTCCCAGGGTACTAACAAGGTGTTGCTCTCAGCCTGGCCTGGGCAGTGTTTCCTGGGCCAACAGGTGCATTCTTATACAGATCTTGTGCAAGTATGTTCAGTCATGTGGTTTTTCTGTGTATCGTAAAAAAGGAAATACATATATTGTAGGTGGCAGTTCTACGAATGTCAATCAAGTCTAAGCGTTTGATAGGATTGTTCAAAAATCCATTGGTTTCAATGGTTTCCCATCTCCTTATTTTATGAATGATTGGCAAAGAGGCCCAGAAATCTACTATAACAGTTGTGGACCTGTATAATTGGAATACCATCAACTTTAGTATATTTTAATTTCTGTTATTTTTATTATAATTATTTAGAGCATACAATTGCAGTGAACCTAATCTCATTGTCTAGATTGTAACTCATTCTGATCTTTTTATTTTGCAAACAGAAGGTTGTGTGGAAAATAAATATTAATGCAAATGAAAACTGGCCCATTTATTTTGTTGTATATGTGAAAGCAAATGCATACATTCAGCTTGGAAAGGAAATCAAAGCACAGCCTGAAGGCCAGCAAGAGGGCATAGTGGGTAAAGGTACTTTCCACCAAGCCTGACGACTCTAGAAACCACATTGATGGAAAAGAGAGGACAATAGTTGAAAATTGTCCTCTGACCTCCTCATGCATGGTATTGCTTCCCCAACTCAAGTGAATAATCAAATGTGAAAACAACAACAAACAAACAAACATCTTGATGAGTGATCTGATGAGAGACTACGCTGTACCACAAATTTCAAGGTGTGTTTTGAACCAGGCAATGTAGTAAATGGCTGTAAACCCCAGATCTAGTGGGGCTGGGGCAATCGGGTACAATCGGGTGCCAAGTCTGAAGTCAGTCTGGGCTGCATCACAAGACACTATCTAAAGAAAACACAACAATCCGGCATATTTTAATAGCGACTGGTTAAGTGCCTCGTGCCTCAGCGATATTAAGGAAAACGGATGCAATGGCCCTTTTAGATTTAGTGTGGGGCAGATCACTGGTGATGGGTGTGAAAGCTATGAAGGTGGAGTCCAGCGTGTGCTCTGCCAGGAAATAGGTGCAGGGAAATGCCGGCAGTTAGCACACGGTTTTTCTTAGGGTTCAAATGCCTTGTGGTAAAAGGCAGCCAGAAGAATGGCCCGACCATTACAGGCCCTTGATAAAGGGCTGTTGGTGGCTCCTCTCTCCAGCACCATCGTTTCCCTTACCAAGCAAGATTTTCAGTACAACTAGAACGTGAATGAATGCAGATGCGACGCTTGCCAGGGTGGTGTGGAATATTTGTCGCCACAGAGCGGTGGGAGGGTGGTCTGCTTTGCTGATGATCTTCTGTGCATAAGCGGTCAGGTACTTGCTATGACCGAATTCTTCACAGATGGACAATCAGAGGTCCGCTGTTGTTAAGGAGTCTGCCAAGGATCACACAGCTTCTGGTTTATAGGGCTGTTGGTTTGTACCCAAGCTTAGCTGTCCACCAAACCTCTGCTTTTCCTACGTGGCATCTGCAGAATTTACTGCTGTGGGGAATGGCAGAGGGGTGGGGTCCACAATCAGTCTTTCTGAAGAGGACGCATTAGGTTAAAACCCGAGTAGTTACCCACAGGTGAGGCTCCTCCCTCTCTTCTGGGAAGGGCGGCCATGGATTCTCGGCAAGAGGCCAATGCCCTTTTAAATGGAACCAAATCCAAGCTGCTGCCCTTCTCACGCCCCTAACCCAACTCCCCCAGCACACAACAGGGCAGCACCGTGAGGCTACAGAACAGATGTTGGAATACATTGCATAAGAATATTATTCTGAGTATTAAAAGGTTTTGAATGTTAACATACCCCTACTTAGTTACCAAATAGCTAAGTGAAATTGTCATGTAATTCATACGCCGTTTCCCCATCGTTCGTGGTTGCTGACAAGGCAAAGGCCAGAGAAAATAGTTCAGCAACTCCATCCACAACTTTATGGTTTTTTCCTGGGAAAGTAGTGTTGAGCAGCTTGGAGGTGGTTGTTGTTGTTGTTGTTGTTGTTGTTATTACTTTTAAAGTTCTTGTTGTTTGTTTATGATCCAAAGATCAAATACTTTACATTGTGTGCCAGCATCTGGTATGACTCTTCCTAGCTTCCTTCAACATTGGAGCTATCTCCTTGTAACTGACAGCTTTAGACACATCACATGTCATTTCCTGCTTTAAGGGCTAATGTCCCTCTCTGAGATTTAATCAAACTGAAGGGAAGCCAAGTACACTGTCCTCTGTCCTTAAATAGTAGAAGTTTTAATTTGTTCAAGTTGCAGGTAAAATCTTTCCAGCTCTGGTGAAGTGACACATGCTAGAGATGTTGTCACCTATCACTGGGAACATCTGGAGAAATCTGCCCAGCGCTGGTTGTTCAATCCAAATGCATTGACAGGAGAATGTACAGCCCCCCCCCAGTTGTTCCCCCACCCTCCTTCCCCCATTCCCTCCCACACACTCCCCTCCCCCTACTCCCCTGTTACGAGCAGTTTTTTTCCCTGCTGGTTGGTCCCACTGCCACGCCAGCCCCCAATAACACGCAGAGACTCTGTATTTGATATAATTCTGTTGGCCAGTTACTATCATTGCTTATCCGCTAGCGCTGTCTTAATGATTAACCCATTTCTACTTATCTAAGTATTTCCATGTGGTCATCTTATCAGAGAGCAGCGGGCCAGCATGCCATTGTCTTTCGGCTCCCCATGCTGACTCCTCCTAACCACTTCCTCTTTCCTCCTCCTTGTCTCCTAGCCCCGCCTATCTTGCTTTCCTATTGGCCAACAGTGCTTTATTCATTAACCAATACAAGAAACATATTTACAGAATAACATCTCCCATCACTCCCCTCTCCCCACATCCCCCCTACTCCCCACTCCCATCCTCCCCACACCCCCTCCCCACACTTCCCTCTCCCACACTCCCCTCCCTCCCACACCCCCTCCCCACATCCCCTCCCCACATCCCTTCCCCCTCCCTCCCACACCCCCTCCCTCCACACCCCCTCCCTCCACACCCCTCCCTCCCACACCCCCTCCCTCCCACACCCCTCCCTCCACACTCCTCCTTCCCACACCCCCTCCCTCCCACACCCCCTCCCTCCCACACCCCTCCCTCCACACCCTCTCCCTCCCACACCCCCTCCCTCCACACTCCCCTCCTCCACACTCCCCTCCCTCCCACACCCTCTCCCTCCCACACCCCCTCCCTCCACACCCCCTCCCTCCACACTCCCCTCCCTCCCACACCCTCTCCCTCCACACCCTCTCCCTCCCACACCCCCTCCCTCCACACCCCTCCCCCACACTCCCCTCCTCTCACACTCCCCTCTCCTTTTCCTTCTCTGCCACCTCTCTCATCTCATAAACTGTTTTACCCGTTTGAGAACTTCTCTATCATAAACACAGTCAAAGGAAAGCTGACAATTATGGCATTTATTTCACGTGGTTTTTCATTCACGCAGCACTTCCCATACACACCGTACATTGTCTTCACAGAAGCTGTGAGAGGTAGAAGGATTTTTAATGTGCAATGACCTATTCCAGGCAAGGTCAACATCAGTCTTACTCTTCATATGCTTAGTAACGGCTTCAGAATGGAGGCGACTCTAAGCCAGCATGTCTGCATGCGTTCCTGCCTACATACAGAGGAAATGTGAATGTTTTGTAGGGAGCACTGATAGCTGGGGTCATTGGCACAGATTGTGGTTCTAGAGACATTAATACCTTTTAATTTTCACACTTAAGCTATAACTCTGATAGTATAGCTTCTGCTTTATAACTATAATTCAGGCTTAATAATAGATTTAGGGTTAGACCCAAAATCAACAAAATTATTTTAAAAAGAGCATAAACTTACTTCTGTGCTGTGACAGTCACTTTAAATTGTCACCTTGTCATCTGGAAGAGAGTCTGGGTGTGGAATCTGTGGGGATTGTCTTGACAGCACTGACTGGGGTGGGAAGTTGTGCTCATTGTGGTCGATCCCCTGACTTTGGGGCCTGAGCTGTGTAAGAGTGGAGAGAGGGCTAAGTGAGCACCAGTCAGGCGTGCATTCCTGACCCTCTCTGTGCTCGGATGTGGTGCAGTGCCTGTCGTGAGTTCCTACTGCTCTGACTGTGAGGGCCTGTGACCGTCTTCACTGTGGCCGTCTTCACTGTCAGCGTCTTCACTGTCACCGTCTTCTCTGTCACCATCTACACTGTCACTGTCTTCACTGTCAGCATCTTCACTGTCACCATCTCCACTATCACTGTCTTCACTGTCACTGTCTCCACTGTGACCGTCTTCACTGTGGCCATCTTTACTGTCACTGTCTTCACTGTGACAGTCTTCACTGTCACCATCTTCATTGTCACCGTTTTCACTGTCACTGCCTCCACTGTCACCATCTTCACTGTCACCATCTTCGTCTCCACTGTGACCATCTTCACTGTCACCATCCTTACTGTGGTCTGGAATTGTAAGCTAAAATAAATGCTTTCTCACTCAAGCATCTGCCCCATGTGAGAATATTTCATCACACAAATAGAAATGAGACCGGAACATGTGTTTACATAATTCTGAAGCTGGTTCTTGCCATTGGCTCCCAAGTCTTTTTACTGGGAACCCTTTATTGCTGGTATTGAGTTTATGGTTCTGTTCCTGTTTTATCCCTCTGACGTGGAACTGCTTCCCAGTCTCTCTCCACACTCTCTTAGTAATAACCCGTCTTTGTTTAATTTTAATTCACGTTGCTTTCTATCTGTAAAGGCAGTCATGTAGCATGGTGATCAAAAAAGACAGTAGTGGGAATTTTGGAAATGTCTGTAGCTCTCTCATTACACACCTATACATCCATTTTAATGTCCAGGCAAAAATGTTTTTAAGACTAGAACTCCCAGAAGTCCCACCATTCTGTGAGTTCCCAAGGCAACGAGAATGCTCCATTTATTAATTGTGTATGAGACTTGATTGAAAGGTTACTTCCCATTCTGACCACTCAGAGTAAATCACTGAGATTCAACATCAGACACGGGACTTTGCTGAGAAGTCATTTGGAGCAGAGATAGAGGGGATAGAAGTGATCATAGCTTACCTCTGTTCCAGTGAAGTTTGGGATCTCAGCCAAGAAGACCCCAGGGGCAGACTGAATCAAGCAGATCTCACCTTGTCAGGATATTGGGAGCTGATGACTTTTACAGAGGGAGCTGCTGACCGGACCTAAAGTCCTGGCCTCTCCCTCCACGCGGCTGCCGGCTTTCCTCCTAGCGCTGTGGCCCGTATGAAGAGGAGACTATAGAAAAACTCTCCTGCTTTTGCCCCTCTGTTATCTGTACCATGGAGACTGGAGGGAATGGCTGGTGTCATCACCCTTGGAAAATACAACTCATCCCTTTAGACATTTGTTTCGGTCAATATCAGAGAACAGCCAAACAGAGTTTTAACTCACACATTAGTTGTATTTGATTATACATTGATTCCCTAGTAATTCACACATAATTTACTCCACAATGTAGTTGTCCTATTACGGTGTTTACTTTTCTGGTCCCTCGTGCTTTATCTTTTCATCTTCCCTTGCTGTGTTTGCTCATGGTTCATACGTACTGTATTTGCACATTGCAAGTTCGGTTGGTAATTGGCATGGCCAGGTTTTCTGGGAACAACAGAAGAATGAGAGTATTCTTTGCTTGTGAGCTATTATTCTAAGGACTCCTGTGTCATTTTGAAGGTAATAATTTTCCAAATAACCTACAAACAGAATCCAGGGGTGTGGAATGTGGCACAGGGACTGCCTGGTAGACATCTTACTTTCATTTTTGTTGAGATGTTAACAAATTTGAGCTATTTCATTATATTTATTGACCACAATTAGCAGGAAATGTAATAAGGGTTTTGCATGTATTACTTTTTTAAGAATCCCTATATTCTTGAAGAGGGTAAACTAATTACTATATTACAAAATAAGGATGGGGAATGGTCTCAGGCTACATACATTTTCCAAGACTACCTATCCCTGTGATTATATGGTGTGCTTGGGTTTGATTATGATATGTTAACTCTTTCCCTTTTTGAAGTTTTCCTTAAATAGATGCCAAGCTCTGGATAGACAACATTTATTCTATTGATGTAGTTTTTATCATGTTCATCATGAGATCTCTCTGTTCTAATAATTGGGTTAGCCAAGGGAACCAGAGAGTATCAGTTAATGTCCCATTGCTATAGCAAAAGTGCCTGGACATTCAGCTTATAAAGAGGAAAGGTGTATTGCAGCCCATGGTTTTGGAAATCTCAGGCCATGGTCACTTGGCTCCATTTACTTTGGGCCTGTGTGGAGGGCTACGTCATGGCAGGGAGATTGCACACTTGATGACAGAGAAGCAAAAAAGGAAGACTAGGGTCCTACTTTACTTTAAGAGGAAGCCTCCAATGACCTAAAGACCTCCCATTACCTTCTGCTTCCAAAGCCCTGCCACCTCCCAATAGCACCAGATCGACCAAGCATTTACACATGCACTTTTAAGGGACATTTAACATATCAACTAGAGCAGAGAGTCTGAATGTTGACACAACTTGTGTCCATGTGAGCATCACAGGTGTCTGACATGGGCAGATAGCTTTCTACATGAAGAAGAGCAGTCCAGGGAGTAATGATGGAGTTGGACACACATTACTCTCTATGGAATGTAAGAGGTGCAGGAAGTGCTTCCAGAAATTCCAGAAGCAGGTCATAAGATCATCATGTGAGGGGTGGCTAACATCTGAAAAATGGAATACTCTGAAAATACAAGGATACAGAAGAAAAGCAAATATGAAAGCTTTGCTAAATTTCCCTCACCTCATCATTAGCTGATAATTCTAGACATCCAACTAGAATTGCCATTCATCAAACTCATAACAATCATTTTTGGAATCCTCATCTGATAAAGACCTCCACGTCAAAGACAACTCTAAGACATATGAAGTGAATGCACTTGTTAATTTTTCTTGTTTTTGAGAGGCATGCACCCTGAACCTACGATGGTGAGGAAAAGGGATATTTTGCATGCATGGTCTATCTCTAAAGAAGGCCAATCCAAGAGGATGAGAGGCAAACCTGCATGGCCTTCTTCTCTCTAGAGCAGTGGTTCTCAGCCTTCCTAAAACTGTGACCCTTTAATGTGGTGGTGACCCCCATCCAAAAAATTACTTCACTACTACAATTTTGCTAGTGTCATTTATTGTAGTGTAAGTATCTGATGTGCAGGATATCTGATGTGAGACCCACAGCTTTAGATAATCAGTTCAAGGTATGGGTGCAACAAAGAGCATAGCAGTCTGTGTGGAATCAGGAACCCTGGGGCATTGGCTCAGGCTTTTTATTGCTGTGAAGAGACGCCATGGCCCCAGCTAGTCTTATAAAGGAGAACACTTAATTGAGGGGGCTCACTTACAGATTCAGAGGCTCAGTCCATTCTCATCCTGGCGGGGAGCGTGGCAGTGTGCAGGCAGACGTGGTGCTGGAGGAGGAGGCAACAGGAAGTCGACTGAGACGTTGGGTGGTATCCTGAGCATAGGAAACCTCAAAGTCCGTCCCCTCAGTGATGCACTTCCGACAATAAGGCCACACCCACACTAACAAAGCCATGCCTCCTAAAGGTGCTGCTCCCTATGAGGTTCTGGGGCCATTACATTGGCCACAGGTATGGAATCATGTTGGTCCTAACAGAACTGGATAGCTCATATCTCTAAACCCCGTGTGTGGGAAGGTGAGGCACACTCTGATTAATCCCACTCTCAGCACTTCTCATTTAAAATGCAGAGTCTTGGCCCAGTGCCTCCTCCCTTGGCATACCCACGTTCCTCTTCTCCACTCCCCGGGGAGATTTACGTATTTCAGTGGAATGAGCACCAGCTTGTGTCAACTGGAGTGACGTAAACAGTGTGTGTGCGTGGGGGGGCGTGGGGGTCCTGAGACATAGAAGGTGACAGAAGGGATTCCTCGGTACTCATTGTCAGAGTGGTAACCATTGTCTCAACATGTGTCTGTTGGTAGAGCGGTAGCCATTGCCTGATGTGTGTCCGTCGGTACAGTGGTAGGAATTATCTTGACGTGTTATTTTGATTAGTCTGACTATTTTATAACTCTGAGGAAGTAACTCCACAGTGATAAAACTAATTTTTGTTTATATCCCTACAAATAAAATTACTACATAACATGTGTGTACCTTGTGAGCCTCCATTGGAGAAAACTAGCTGTCCTTTGTGAGTGGTTATCAATTGAGGTGTCTTCTGGGTTAGGGATGGAGGCTTATGTTCACTTTTCCTTTCAGTACTGGGTCTCTGACGGTTTTTTTTTGTTTGTTTGTTTGTTTTTTTTGTTAAAGTTGAGTTTACCATTTTTTAACATGTTTATTTAAATTAAAAACAATCTTACTTTCCATATCAATCCCACTTTCTTCTCCCTCCCATCCTCACACTCCCCTCACCATCTCCCCATCCCACCCCCATCCACTCCTCAGAGAGGGTGAGGCCTCCCATGGGGGAATCATCAAAGTTTGTCACATCATTTGGGACAGAACTTAGGCCCTCCTCCATGTGTCTAGGCTAAGGGAATATCCCTCCATAGGGAATGGGCTCCCAAAGTCCATTCCTGCACTAGGGATAAATACTGGTTCCATTGCCCAGAGGCCTCATAGACTCCGAACTGACACCCACATTCAGGGAGCCTGGTTCAGTCTTTTACTGGTCCCTTAGCTGTCAGACTGGGGCACATGAGCTCCCCCTGCTCAAATCAGTGGTTTCTGTGGGTTTCTCCAGCCTGGTCTTGGCCCCTTTGCTCATCACTCCTCCTTCTCTACAACTGGATTCCTGGAGTTCAGCTCAGTGTTTAGCTGTGGGTGTCTGCTTCTGCTTCCATCAGCTACTGGATGAGGGCTCTAGGATGGCATAAGGCAGTCATCGATCTCATTATCGGGAAGGGCATTTAAGGCGGGCTCTCCGCTGATGCTCAGATTCTTAGTTGGGGTCATCCTTGTGAGTTTATCAGTCAAAACCAGGTAGAAATTCTGATTTTGAACTTGCAATATAAGGGACAATTTAAAGGTCTAGTTTAATCGGCAATAATGTTTGCTCCTGATTTCCAGATTGCTGCATGCTAAGGGGTGCTTTTGTAAATCACCTTTTAGAAGCCACTTCACACCTGTGAAGTCTTTCATCTCTCTTCACTGTAGCCCATTATCCTTAGGTATGACAGTCTTAACCATTGTAGACACAGTTTTTAGTTTCTTCACAGAGGACCCAAAAGAAAATCCCCTGTATAATCTTCCTCAAGCCCACTGTGGTAGACGGTTGGGGACAAGCCGAGTTACATGTAGTGTTTGAATGAGAAGTGTCCCTACCCCCACAGGCAATGAAGAATGTCCTCACCCCCACCCCCACAGGCTCAGTTGTTGGAACACTCGGTCCTCAGGTGGCCATGGTTCCCCTCCCCCCTCCATCATGAACTCATCCCTCTGGAACCATGGGCCAAAGAGACTCTCCCATCTATAAACTCCCCTGGTATTTTCTGACAGTGACAGAAAAGTGACTGACACACATGCCCACTCACTGGAACAGGGGAAAGGGTGAAAACAGCCCAGTGCAAATCGCATGAGTGAAAAAGGAGTCTTCAGAATTAAGATTGGTCTTATTGCTAAAATGAGGATGAGATGGGGCTAAGCCAGTAAATTTACTAATATGCATGTATGTATGTACTATAATATAACACATATTTTATTTTAATATCATTAGTAATTTAACATTATTTGTTATATAACATAATATGCTATGTTTAAATTCAATGAAAGAACTTTATTAAAAACAGAAAGAAGACTTAGTTCCTGTAATAACCAATACATTATTTTGGATAGAAGTACAGTGCACCCATGTGAGTAATTGTTGAATGATTTGTTTAAAAGTTTCAACAATGTTCAGGTGAGATGGAGACAGACAACCGGTCATTAATAAGCTTCTCTACATTTCCAACCAGCTGTGCACTGCTTGACTACAACTGGAAATAGCAGGCCCTGTCAGAGAATTATTAATATACTCTACCTCCTCAACTGCCCACAAATACATTTTAAGACAAGAGACTAAAGAGGGGTGGGGTGAACTTGGAACTCTCTGCTAGGTAGAACAACCTCAACCTCTTTGGAAGAATTGGTGGGGAGGAATGATGCATGGATATGCAGTTTTAAAACAATTTAAAGAATTCTGCATCCTTGGTCTACATTCCCCAAGCATCAGACCTTGGGCTTATTTAGCTGTGGTAGACAAGGTTGGTGCGCTGAGTGCAGGCTGTGGTGATGAAAGGGAGAAGTCATTCAGGTTTGCTTGCTCTAGAGGGGCTCTACAAAATGCTTACACAGGGTTTGTTTGTTTTAGCTATCAGAGTTTCTCTGGGCTGTCAGAGTTCCTCTGGGCTGCAGCTTAAAGGGCCACATGCCTAAGGCAAACCGTGCTGATACTTTCCACAGTAAAGCCTCAATCAATAAAAAGGATGGTACCACCAAGTGGGGGAGGGCTGTGTCCTCTTCTCTTTTACCTTGGACCCGGTGTGGCCGTTTGAACCTAGCAGCATGCAAACGTGATGTTGTTCAAACTTCAAAGGCCCGAAGGACCCGATAGCATTCTCTTTTCTGTATTAGAAGATTCTTGGAAGCTAGTTTCTCTGTGATACCTCAGACTACCCCGAGACCGCCAAGCTTTGCAAAGCCCAAGGCACATGCAAAAGCCTGCAGCATGAGATGCCACGTGGGGTGGGACAAAGGCTAGGGGAAGGGATCGCATACCTGAGTAGGGAGGCCATTCTACACAGCTGTCCTGGATGAGGAACCCCTGACAAGCTACCCATAGAGCCTGTGCTAGAGCTGTCCGGCCTTTGGGTAAAATTAGCCTGTTGTTTAAGGCTACTGAGCTGTGTGCAATACAAGAGAGCCGCAACAGGACTTGCCTTATCCAAGCTTACTCTGCTATACGTAAGAAGAGGAAACGTAGATGATTTAATGGGCTTGGCACACTGAGCACACATGTATGTACATGTTGGTACATGCGCTAATCTGAGAACCTCAGCTCCGATCACATCTAGTGAGAGGCCATTTACCTCACTCCATCTCTAATGAACTCAGCTGTGGCAGCTGCACAGCAAACTTCTTTCAACGGGTTCACTGGTCCTTATTTAGGGCGTGTCACTGAGAATAGCATACGCCTGGGGACTACCTCCTTTTCAAAGGACTCCTTGAGTATAGTTTAGGAAGAAGAAGGCATGCATGTGAAGGGAATTAGAAAGCAATGATTTCCAAAACAAGGAACTTCTAAAATACACATGATGGATAAGCACTTTGTATATGAAAAGAAGTTTGGGGGACTACAGTAATGATGTAATGTTATCCTTTATGTAAATTACAAGTAACAGCTTTGGGTAATGCACAGACGCGATTCGATGGGCTTTTGAAGGGTAGGGGTTATGAAGTGGGGTTTCTGGTTAGGATGCCTTACAAGAAATGTTGACTTTGGGGAAACATCTTCAGACTTGGATGATACTGTTGACTTCCTTCTAGCCTCTCCTAGAACAACTCATTTAATTTAATGCATAGAAAGAAAAGTTCCCTCTGGGTTTCACCTGTGCTATTAGCAAAAGTTGTCCCTGCCTTGATAGTTCTGAAACTGTTCTGCTGGCTGTTTTGTTTGTGCCCAGCCTTAACACGTGCTAGCTGCGCTTGGCTGACCCAGAGTGACCCGGAATAATCTCCATGATGCTTTGCTTTCATTTCTCATCCCTTTCCTTTTCTCATTTGCCAACAGATATTTAAATAGGTATTTAGTGAGAATCTATTTGGTCTTGGGAATTTAGAAGTTCTCTACCATCTGTGCTGTATTCATAACTTTAAGTCAGTTTGAAAGACATATTTATGAATTAAGTAATTCCTTAAATATGTAATGTATGAGAAATTAATATAATATTGTGTTTTCTTAGTAGATTGCCCACTGGTCCCATCACAGGGTACTCTCCAGCGAGCCATAGTCTCCAGACTTCTTTGGGCACTGGTTTCTTTAGACACTTCCATAGATAATGGAGGAGATGATACATCATAGGTTTCCCTATGGGCTAAATGATTTGTTTCCAATAACTATTATTGTGCAGATGTAACATCAGAGATTCAATAGTTTAAAGCAAGTTTAAATTTAAACTACTTTAGGGAACTCTACTATAAATTATATTTAAAAAATAAATTTGTATAATGAAAAATAGGTATTTAATCAACTTGTAATGGTTTTTAATATGAATGAACCAAGATCTAAGTGGCAGCTAGAAGCATCAAAACAGCCTCGGAGCTCTGAGGGCAGCGCCACACTAGAATTTGTTTTCATCTTTAAAACCAGTTAATAACTGCACATAGTTAACAATTTACCTGAAAAAAATTGAAACCGACTCTCAACATGTTCAAGATAATATGTGACTAGTGCAGGGACACAGGATGTTCATTTGACAGGCAACGAGAAAGATACTAAAAGGAGAAGAGGAAATAACTGAGGATTCCCGAGGAAGAAAGCAAGGGTTGTTGTGTGATGCTGAATAAAAGCCAGAGTTTCAGTAATCAGGTGTTCAATCGTAGATGCCGCATTAGAGACATGGGGTCTGAGGTACAGGAGGGAAGGCTGAAGGCTTTTCACAGGGAGGGGCACAATCAGCTATGTGTCTTTAAAGATTACTCCAACATTGCTCTGCGAATGATGGAGGATGGGGAAAATGCAGAGATGCCAGGCGAGTGAACACAGCGGGCTGAAGGTGGCCAGGTAGGTCTGGGGAGGGAAAGGAGAGGTGTAGAGCTGATGCTGAGGTTGACTAGAAGTGTTGGATGGAGCTTACATCTCTGTTACCCTGCCTGAAGACTCCTGTACACACACATCACGACCTCACTGCACCTGGAGATGCAGAACAGCCGCTGACTCTGCACATGATGGGGTCCAGAGAGGGGCCCCGCCTCTCCAGTCTTCACAAATGACAAAGGACACAGTATGCAAAGCCCTGCCTATGATCTGTGGTTCAGCCCAGGGCTTCAACAAAACTCTGTACCTTACCGCTACCAAACGTTCCTTCACAGAACTCAGATAAAGTCCACCCCCAAAACACAAAGTCACCCCCAACCATTCCTCTCCCCTCCCACAGAGCTTTTCAATCATAAGTGATTCATCAGCTCTTAGTTAATTTGAGATCATTATCTCAGCAAACGATTCCATCAAGCCACGTTTAGGGGCAGAAAATTTTCATGTGAAGCCACAACAAATGGTCTCTCTAATGTGACATTTCTCCCAGCCAGACTAAAACGCTTTGTAGTACATTTTAAAGCTTCGAGTAGCCAAATGGAGAGGAGGTAAAGAGCAGATTTCTTTTTATTGTCCAGAAGTCATTTGTAATCTCCTTTACTTCTAACTAAAACTCAGGCAGGACAGGACACAAGGAGGCAAAGAATCCTGCGGGAATAATGTGAAATGAGAAGGGAGATTCAATTATGATATGTTTTCTTTCTGGAAGATATTAAATTACATAGGATGAGACTCTGAAATAAATGTGAAGGTTTGGATCTCAATAGAAGTGCTATATGGAAAAATAAATTTCCTGTTGTAAGCTGTTCATTTTACACAGTATTTGCACGGCGATGGGTAGTTAGTTAGAGTAGTGCATCTTCACACTTCATCTCACCATGACAAGCATCGTTTATGTCCTGTTTTCACAGCTCCTAAGTTAAGTTGACTACAATGGCTGGGGTACTGACTAATGTTAAATGTTGACTACAATGGCTGGGGTACTGACTAATGTTAAATGCAGGCGTCTTACCATTCAACTGGGATACAAGAATGAGATCACAGAATCGACTCATCCCTTGATGAAGATGTTACTCCAGGGTCTAGAGTCATAAACACACAAAATACCTGTCCCTGGGGTGGGGGGTGCTGATGGACTCACCCCCATGGCGCTGGGTGTGGACCAGGAGGGGCCGGGAGTTCTGGGCTCCTGTCCTGGCTTTCAGGATAGTGTTTGTGACCTCAGCCGACTGTATCAGGCTCAGCTGTCTGTCTCAGCTCTCTTTTCAAAACCTGAAAATCTTTTGGAAAAGTGATTTTTCTGTATAACTCATAGTTTTATGGAGGCCAAATCAATAGCATTATTTCATTCAGGAGAAATATTAGTGAAAAGAAAACATCATAGAAAGATGAAATACTAGGGCTCAGGGTAGAGGCAAGCAGGATATTTATGTGTGGACATCAAAACATTACATTTGCAAAGTAGCTTTGAAAGTTTCAGAAATGCTGTCAACACAAATTACAGTTTGTGTGTGGTGACGCAGGCGCTGAAATACTTAGGTCCCTGAAGACGGTGGCGGTTGATGGACAGGAGATCCAATCCATAGTTGTAAACAAGCGTAAAGGTGGACCAGGCAGTGATGGCAGCTGCTCAGTGGCAGTGAACTTGATTGATTGTGTGTGCATGCATGCAGAGCTATATGGAATGGTCTTAGTAGGGCATCTGCTCCCCCAGAACTGGAGGTACAGGAGGTTGTGAATTGCCCAATGTGGGTGCTGGGAACCTAACCCAGGACTCAGCCCTCTAAACCACTCGTGAGCTCACCAGTGCCCATGCTCACCTTTACATGTTTCTTTTTTCATTTTCCTTTTTTATTTAAATTTGAAACAATCTTGTTTTGCCAATCCCAGTTCCCTCACCCTCCTCTCTTCCCCTATCACTGCTATGAAACCTCATCCCATCCCCATTCTGCTCCCCAGGGAGGGTGAGGGCTTCCATGGGGAGTCTTCAAAGTCTGTCATATCATTTGGAGCAGGGCCTAGGCCCTCCCCCATGTGTCTAGGCTGAGAGAGTATCCTTCTATGTGGAATGGGCTTCCAAAGTCCATTCATATACTAGGGATAAATCCTTATCCACTACCAGAGGCCCCACAGACTGCCCAGTCCTCCTAACCAACACCCACATGCAAGGGGTCTGAGTTAGTCCTATGTTGGTTTCCCAGTTATCAGACTGGAGTGCATGAGCTCCCCCTTGTTCAGGTCAGCTGATTCTGTGGACTTCTCCAGCATAAATGTTTCTTAGTGGTGGGGATGGGCCTAGCAGTAACCAGTGTGTTCTCATGGTTTCGAGGTGAGGCAACCTACTCAGCAGGGAACACATGCAGAGGTTGCACGTGCAGAAAATGAGTTTAGAACTCCAGGCGTCTGGGGAGAGGCATGACAGAGACAAGGTGAGTCAGCAAGGAGGCAGGGATGGAATTCCATTCTCTGATGAAAAGAAACACCCCGAATCTCAGAAGCTGCAACACTTCAGCAGGACATCTATCAGAGCTGCAAGAGAGGGGCCAGGAAACATAAATTAAGGCTCACCCAGGCACCACTGAGAACTAGCAGTGATGTAAAGAGGCGTGGTCACAGGTGCGGACTTGAAGAATATCTCACTACACTGTCCTAAAGCTTCTTCTGTATGGCAGATGGGTTTCCATCTGGAAGATTAGCAAGGAGGAAGGTTCTTGGAATCGATAGAAATGTCCTAGGTAATGAAATGTGAGCTAACATGCTATTTACCTAAAAGACTAAGCTGATCCAATAAAATTAAAAGTCCTACCAGTGTACATTTTCATATTGGAAGAATCACTCAAGAATTACAGCCACTTAATGGCAGGGATATACTGCTAGCCCTGAGCTTCATATGCCATAAGCCTAAAATAAATATTTGCTGGCATTCTGACAGTATAACTCAAAGTGGATTTTGGATGTAGGTGCAAACTAATTACTTCTACTCAGGCTGGTTCTTTCACAGCTTACATAATCAAATATTTTGAGAAAGTTTAATGTGTTTTCACACATTATGGCTTCAAAGGCTAGGCCAGTTATTTATTCTGACATTATGGGCAAGAACAATGTCTCATAGAGCATGGCATTTGAACTCTCTGCATGTTGAAAATAAAGTATCAGACATTCTTAATGTAACAGGAGCAAAGCATGGTCAGGTTTTTGCATTTGCCAAAGAATAAATTTATTGCCTGCTAATTTGATTTCCTAGAGATGGTTCCCATCACAGGCAGGTCTTTAAGAACATGCAGTTGGTATGGAGGATGTGATCTTAGACTAGAAGAGCTGTGGTTTTCCACATTCTAATAAATCTCCCTATGGATCTATTAGCATGCAGTGTGATTATAGAGATGACTTCGTCTCTTGATGGATGCTTGTGTTTATTTACTGTTTTCCTTGGTGATTCAGCCCCATTTGGCTCTTCCAAAACCCCGCAACTTTGCCAATAGTAATGTTCTGTTTGCAACATTTGAAGCTGATCTCTAATACCCAGAGCTGTGCTATGCACTCCATAATAGCATTAAGATAGATTATATTTAGTTGGATAAGGTATGCGATTATCAGCTGTAGATGCACATGAGAATTGTCTGGGAAGCTTTTAAAATTACAGATGATTATAATATGCTATTGCCTTTGAGAACCACAGTCAAAATGAAAGGAGAAATCTACAGGTTGGGACTCACTGGGTTTTAGAGCAAGATAAATAAATATCCCCTTTTCTTCACACATACTTTACTTATTCTGTATCTCCTTCTTTACCACCAGTGATTTGGATGAATGCGTGTGTCTCCAGGTCTATGCTCTCTTTGAGAGTATAATGCAGATCAGTGGAAGAATGATGACGGAAAATGCTGCAGTGAACGGAACCAGCATTGCCACAGTTAACTGCATGGATAGGGGTCTGCCTTTGGGAAATAGAGGCAGAGGGATGGATTGATTGGATGTTCAGGGCCACCTTTGCCTACTCAGCAGGTGTGAGACCACCCTGGGACACAGGAAACCATGTCTTAGAGGCAAAAAAGCAAGTGAATGTTTCACATAGACAAATTATTGCAAAACATAAAGACATCAAAAAGAAAATTCCTGACATTTGGAAATAGAAAGAACAAAACAATTCTGCAGAAAATGGATTAGTGTTGTTATAAAATGTTGGAGCAGAGTCATAAGACCCAAGGTGATGGGTTATGCAGTATCCTATGGGTGCCAAAAAGGAAAAAAATGGATTTAGAATTTTATATGTATTGTGTAAAAATGTAGTTTAAATGCGAATCACTGTAAAGATAGTGCCTGCATTACTTTCCTATTGCTGTAAAGACCCCATGGGCGAGGCAGCTCATCAAAGGAAAAGTTTATTGGGCCCCATGACTCCAGAGGTTAGCAGCGCTGAGCTAGAGCACCAGCTGAGAAATTACATCTTGATCCACAAGTTGGAGGCAGACAGGCAGCGCTAACTGGGAATGGCCAGGGCTCACAAAGCCCATTCCTCCTCAGCAAGGCCACACCTCCCTCAGCAAGGCCACACCTCCCTCAGCAAGGCCACACCTCCCTCAGCAAGGCCACACCTCCCTCAGCAAGGCCACACCTCCCTCAGCAAGGCCACACCTCCCTCAGCAAGGACACACCTCCCTCAGCAAGGACACACCTTCTAGTCCTCCCCAAACAGTTCCACCAACCGAGGACCAAGCATTGAAAATGAGCCTAGGGGGTCACTCTCATTCAAGCCATATTCCACTCCCTGGCCCCCCACAGGCTTGTAGCCACATCATCATGCAAAATTCATGTGTAGAACTTCAAAATTCCCCAGTTTTTCCACTATCCTTACACGGTGTAAAAGCTCAAATTCTCTTCTGAGATTCAAGGGAATCTCTTAACCGTAACCCTCTCTAAATTCAAAAGAGAAATTACAGGCTGCTAACATGCAATGGAGCAGAGTATACTTTACCATCCCAAAAGAGAATAGGGGCGTAGTGAGTGAATACTCACTAAGAGCAAGACCCATAGGGGACATGTACCAGGATAGATTTTCAACTCAACCGTAGTCAGAAGCAACGAGTGTTTAAGTACCAGATAAAGACTCAGTGTCCTTCTGCCGATGGGAAAGAGGAAAGTTAGCGTGGAAAGGGTACCAAATGCTGCACCGGACGCGGCGGGCTGGGCACCCCCCACCCTATTGACGGTGACGAAAGGCCTCCCGAGTCGGGCTTGAATGTGTTTCTATATTACTCAACAGCCTCACTGCCCATTCTGTCCCTTCTTACACTTCTCAAAGGCACACGCCATTTCTCAAACATCTCAAGACTGCACTGCTTCCAACAATGTCAGTAGATAATGTGTGACACATACTTGGAGCCCGTGAAGGCTGGATGTGTCCATTTCATGAAGCTACTGTTCTTGTTTTGAACAACTAGGAAATCAGTTCCTATTTGAAAGCATCAATTACAAGAATGAATGGTTTTTTTTTTCTTAAAGAAAGCTGAGTAATATTATAGTCAATGCCTAAAAAACAAAACAAACAAAAACAACTTACACTTTCTCTAAGCACGTGGATAGGCAAACCTCATAGAATGTGGCAGAAAGTTGGTATAATCACATTTCATTTAAGCATGTGCTATAATCACATTTCATAGTCTGGGGCTTTGGAAGTGTTATAAAAAGAATTTACTTTCTACTGGAAGGTGGGAGGCCTATGTTAGTATTCAGACATCTGTACTGGCCTGTTCTTGGGGTTCTGACAGGATACATCCTAGCTGCAGCCACTAAGAGCACCACCTGTGCACATTCACTGTGCTCTCTTTTTAAAGGGCCCTGCCCACCTCCCACCCTTCTCTCTGTCTGTCTCTCTCACCCTCCCTCTCCTCTCTCTCCCCCTCTTTCCTCTCTCCTGTTGCTCCTGTCTCCAGAGGCTGGTCTCCCCCTCCCCTTTCCCTAATAAAAAACCCCTCTACTTGAACCCTGTCGCATGGTGTCTTTCTCTCATACACGGCTTTTCTTAAATGACAACAGCCCATACCAAAAAAGAAGGCTTGGATGCTTTTGTGGCGTCCAGGGTCAGGTACTATTCCAGAGAGAAGCCACTGGGTGCCTTGTTCTGATGCGGGGCTGGAGGCTTTAAACTCCACTCAGAGACACTGAGCAGCACTGGGGGAAGCCATTGATTTTTCAGAGCACAAATTGCTAACACCAAGACTATAGCAAAAAGGACACTTCTGTTAAGAATGGGGTAGTCTAGAAGTGGATCAGGCGTTGTCCTGCTGCATTGGCCATAGCACGGTTGGGTCACTTGTCAAAGACACAAAATAGTAAGTGACAGAGTTATATTTCAGGTCTTTTCTCTTTCAAGTGCACTGTGTTGCCTAAGAAATAAGGTGATGGTGTCACAGCGCAAATAAGCTGGAAGCCTCCCCTAATATATTGGAATAGGTCTGTAATGTCTTCAACATCGTTTTCTGGTCAGGCGTCCTACCACTGGTGCTCACATCACACTCTCCTGTGAGAGCTCATTATATGTGTTTTCCTTCTTAAATGTGTGGCATGTGGTATTCTAATGTTTAAATACCCCTCATCCCCATTAGACCACTGGGTCTTTAAGGATACTCTCAAGATGTCACTTATTAATGTAGCATAGAACTAGATACAAATGGTAAACCCTCAGTGGCTGGGGAGTTAACTAGCACAGGACTAGTACAGTTAGTAAATGAGTGAATGAGAGGACGAAAACCACCTGACTTAAGTAACTGCATCTTGAGACCTTGAAGCAAGAGTCGGTAGGGGTCTACACCTTGCTGCGGTTGTATGGAAACAAACGTAAAGGTAACATTAGTGATTCCGCTGAGAAAACCGTCTGCCTTTGCTGTGTCTGAGCACATGGAAAGGCTACCAAGGACAACTGCAAGGCATTGCAGATCACACTGGCAAAGATCCCGTCGCTTAGTTGTTGTGGAAATACTACTGGGTGACCAGATAAGGCCTGTGCCGAGTGGGCCGGAAGCCAAAACCCATAAAACCAGCAAATGATTTCCCAGCAGTGCACACAGACTCTGCAGTGTAATTCTGAGGAAGGGCAACATACAGGTTGTGTTCAGCTTTCAGTATGTTCCGACGCTGTGCCAAGCACCAGTGACTCAGTCGATACTATTTGGATGAAACACTAGGAGAGATGGCAGACAATGTTTTCCTCTCTGCTTTTTTCTTTCCAACTTACAAGAGAATGAACGTGTGCTCAGACCTGAAGGACCATTTCCAGGGAAACCCAGTAGGATAACAGTTGTTAGGATCAGAATCGTGACTCTAAACAGAAATGTGTCCTTAGGGCTCCCCAGTGTAGAAGAGCCTTGGGGAAAAGGGCTTTGTTTGTCCAGATTCACTTGGTGTCCGTCCAAGCACAGCGCTAAAATAAGACTTGGACAGAACAGCAGGGCTGTTCATTACCCATTGTTATAAAAGCTAAAATAAAAGTCACATAATCCTACACTTCATTTTATAATGAAGAGAAAAATGTAGCTGAATGGAAGATACTGGCCGCAAAGCTTGTCTTCCCTCCCACGGGCTTCATTCAAGTTGGAATTTGACTGACATTCTCCCCTTTACTAGAAACAAAGTAACGAGTGTCTCAAGAGCCCGGAGACACAGCAACAGGAGGATGGAAGACCGACAGGCCGTCTTCAATGTCTGGCTCACAACACTCTTGTCCCATTTATTTTAATGTATCCTTTATCCTTTCACTTCCGATGATTTTTTTTTAAGAGTTGCACTTGGCCAGTTTGGGTCCTGTTTTGACTGTGGAAGCTTCACAGGATTCGTGGTTGTTAGTGAAAGGATGCTGCTCCCTCCTTGAACCACATTATGATGGTAAGGATTTGTGGGCTGCCTTTTCCATGAAGAAAACTGATTGTGTCTCAGTGCAGTTTCGTCCACGAGACGAAACCTCTACTCACACGAGAGTTCCCAGCCAGCTGTCTACTCAGCAGATGCTTGTGTTGATCTTGATGCTATGCAAGGCGTCAATGCTGCAAGAAAACAAAAAGGAGGTTGTGTGGGAAAGGCAGCACACCGTGGGGCCCTGAGCATTGTCTCTGGAGCAGGGTAGCAGTCAAATCTTTACCTTGAACCATGACGTCTTCTCCTTTCGACTTGCCCGTAAATAACACATCGTGAGTTGTTGTTGAGTTTACATGGCCTGACATACTGCAAAATGTCTAAAACAGTTCTGAGCATATGGAAACACTCCACCTGTATTCGTCAGTAGCACACCTTGGTTTTTCGATGAGTATTCTTTCTGGCTGGAGTAAGAATTCCAGTCTGAGCTGTAGTTAAGGTGATTGCACACTTAAGAATTCTCTCCCATGGAATGATCTGTTACTTATGCTTTCACCCTCAGACTGGCTTCTCCACAGACCCTGCTTCCAGGACCCTCTGGCATCCAGTTCCATGGTTCACACACAAACGCCAGTCCATGGCATCACCGTCAGCTGAGGCAGCTCCCTTTTAGAGACTGTAGAGTGGACTTTCCGCAGCAGCCTTCATAGTTTCCCTGCAAGCTTAGTCCGTCCGTTCAGTTGTGTGGTCAATAGTGTGTGTCACACTATTCACCTGTGACAATCTGCCCTGTGTTTGCTCAGGCTTTGTCACAAGAGAAGCGTAGAAGCTATCATAGAAACGATGCTGAGTTGAAGCCCTCTGGTGCCAAATTTTAAAAATTAAACAGATAAGTTACCAAATCTGATGGAGAAAGACTCAGAATGTTCTCTAAGAGCAGCTCAAGGGATTAAATGTAATGAGCTGAATTTTAGTAAGAGTATTGAATATCAGTTTTTGCATGTGGAAACCAAAAATCCAAGTACACAAGTACAGAGTAAGGAAGATAATGATATGCATGAAGATTTATCTGATGATGCATTGAATTTTAGTCTGAATTAGATTGGCTACATAACTGAATAATGACTCCCCCCCCCCAGAATACCTGGGACCACCCAGATAATTCCTGACTTCTACTTTGTATGGTAATAGACATTTTGTAGATGTGAGACTCAGGCTCTCAGGATGGAAACATGGTGCTATGAAAAAGTCAGGGCTGTGCAGGACTGTAACTCCAGATCCCTGGGATTCATCACCAGGCAGACTGGCAGAATTAATGCACTCCTGGTTCAAAGAACGAGTCCAGCCTTGTAAAGTAATACACAGAGAGAGAGACCTCGGAAGACAGCTCCAACAACTTCTGGCCTCCACATGTACATGCAAACACATAAAACATATGCACGCCTGCCCGCACGCGTGTACACACACACACACACACACACACACACAGCAACAGTGCATATGTCACATACAGGCAGACCAAGGAAAGAAAAAAAAAGGAGATCTTGGGGAAAATCTCCCCATGGAGATTTTAAGTGTAACTTTTATGAGAATTTTCCTTATGAGGAGGATTCTGGGACTTACCTACAAAAGAATGATGATTAGTGTTAGAAGCTGAGGGCAAGAAAGGCTGTGGGGCACGGAGAGGTCTCACAAGCCACCCGGGTGGCTTCCAGGAGTGAGTACAGACAAAGCACAGATTCTTGACTACAGAAAGGACCACCTGTTAACATCTTGTTGTCAGCCATATCAGGATCACTGTGGACTTCTAGAGACATAAACTGGTGTTACTTTAAGCCAATAAGTTTGTGGCTGTTTATTATCACAGTCATAGAAAAATTAATATAGACTTAAACTCCGTTCCAGTTAGACCACATCTGATGAACAAATTCCACTGGGTCATTTGCATGCCACGCCTGTAAGTATATTGGAGTGACTCATGGTTATAAAGGAGCTTCAAATCGCGTCATGAGAATTTTGGACGTAGATGATTTTGCTGGAAGCAGGGACGCTTGAGCTCGAAGATTTCAAGTGTCATGATTTTAGACTTGCCCTGGCTGTCCGTTTAGGGCACAATTAGTTGTTTATAAATTTATTGGTCTGATCATTTATTTAATGCCTTTCTCCACCACTTAAAACTAAATTTCATGGTCATAAAACATATATGAAACTCACTTTAAAAAAAAAAAAAAACAGGTGTGGTTTTTCTCACCCTGGTAATTCTGTCACTCAGGGACAGAGACAGGCAGACTGCTGTGAGTTTGACACTAGCTTGGTCTTCATGGGGAGTTCTATGCTAGCCTGAGCTACAGAGAGACTCTATTCAAAACACCGAAAAAGAGAGAGACAGAGAGACAGAGGGAGAAAGTAAAGAGAGAGCAGGGGAGGGAGATAAGGGGGTTCAGGCCCCAGACTGCTGTGATGTGGATGTGGCCTCCTAGGTTCACGGGATGAAGCTTATCAAATAGCTTTTGGAGGTGGAGCCTTTGATTAGGATCAGATGAGGTCACGAGGGTGGGGTCTCTATGGTGGCACTAATAGTGTTATGAGGAAAAGGGACTTGGCTGCTCTGTCTTGCCACATGATTCCGTTCACTCTACAATGGCACAGAAGGAAGGTTCTTGACAGAAACTGATGTCATACTCTAGGGTTTCCCAGCCTCTGTAAACAGATTAAGACACCAACTCAGAAAATTTTAGTTCTATACTGTGAGAATTAGATTTAAAAAGTGAAAGACAGCTGGCTTCAATAGAATGAAAATATATTTTCTCCTTCCCAATAGGTCAAAGGAGAATGAGCGTTCCAGGGTGATCAGACCTCTGCTACGTCTGTCTACCTTCCTTCTCATTGCCCTTCTGTGTCTAAAGATGGTGTTCCTGGCCTCATGGCTACATTTGTGTACTACTTAGTGGAGAAGATAAAGAGGCAGGCATCTATCTTACCCAGGACAGGGCACAGAGATGTTCAGCTCACTCCCTTCACACACCACCAGACTGCCAGCTATAAGGAAGGCTATGAAATAGATTTTTGTCAGGTTGATGGGAATGTGCCCAGTAAAAAATGTGGGGTAGTTTACTGATAAAGGAAAAAGAGAAACCCAGATGTAAAGGTTACATCAACAGTTTTATTGCCAACTTAAAGCAGATTGAAAGAGATTTATATTCTTTGTGTTTATTTATGCTAAGTTCTATATCACCTTCCTTGAGTCTGTCCTTCACTTTCCCTTTGAAAACAGTGCCTAGGGATGTGAAATGGAAGCTGCTTGTAGGCTAATTTTATCTACTAGTTCTTAAAGGTTTTAATGAGATCAGACTTGTTACGAGTAGGTTTTCCCTCCCCCCCCCCCCCCCCGCCAGCCGCCTGGTCCCACCGCCGCGCCAGCCCCCAATAACACGCAGAGACTCTGTATTTGATATAATTCTGTTGGCCAGTTACTATCATTGCTTATCGACTAGCTCTGTCTTAATGATTAACCCATTTCTACTTTTCTAAATATTTCCACGTGGTCATCTTACCGGACAGCTGGCCGGCGTGCTGTTCTCTCCAGGCTCTCCATGCTGACTCCTCCTTACTCCTTCCTCTTTCCTCCTGGTCTCCTAGCCCCGCCTATCTTGCTTTCCTATTGGCCAACAGCGCTTTATTCATTAACCAATACAAGAAACATATTTACAGAATGACATCTCCCATCATCCCAGACTGATACTGATTTTTTTCAGTTACAATAATTTAACATTCACACATACTAAATTGATGGTCACTATGTAAATGTGTACCACATAAACTAATATAAATGGCTCATGTCATTTTAAAATAATTTTACATTGTTAACGTAGGTTCATTGACCCAATTTGAACAGCACTTCCATTTGGTAGCATAGATAAAGTTGTTACTCAGAAGCATAAAATGACATGAACCACGTGACGTATCACTGTATTAACATGCTACCATGTACTTCTGTAGGCAGAGACTATGAGTGAGTCGTTTCAGAAGGTGATATTGGAAAACGATAAGCAGTGGTGATGAAATTACTAGATGCTTTTCTTTTCCTTTCTTTCTTTCTTTTTTAGAACAGTGGTTCTCACCCTTTCTAAACCTGCGACCCATTAATACTGCAGCTACTCATGTAGTGGTGGCTCCAACCATAACATTATTTTCATTGCTACTTCACAACTATAATTTTGCTACTGTCATGAATCGTAATGTAAATACATGATATGAAGGGTATCTGATATGTGACCCCTGTGAGTGGGGCATTCGACCCCTAATGGGGTTGTTGTCAGTATTCAGGCATTTTATTGGCCTGCCCTTGGGGCTCTAACAGGACACGCCCTCATCTCCAGCCACTAAGAGCACCACCTGTGCACATTCACTACTCCCTTTTAAAAGGGTCCTGCCCACCTCCCATCCCTCTTTTTTTTTTTCTCTCTCAGGTGTGGTGGTGTACACCTTATTCTCAGCACTCAGGAGGCAGAAGAAAACAGATCTCTGAGTTTGAGTCCTTCCTTCCTTCGTTCCTTTGTTCCTTTCTTTCTTGTATTAAACCAGAACAGGTTCTACTGTTGGAAAAAATAAAACCTGCTCAAAATAAATACAATTAAAACTATATATATATATATATATACATATATATGTATATATATTTGTGTGTGTGTACATATACATATACATGAATTTTTTAAAAAGATGGTTTAGATAGATAGACACCAAGAGATTTGGTCCCAAATGCCAAGATTTATTGCATGTTTTAATCCCATCACATAATCTCTAAGGGATTTTCCAAATTTTTTATTCAATTCTTGTGTTAATGGCAATGGCAGACTTAACTAGGAACAGGAATCCCTGCTATAGTAAAGTGAGGAGCAGTAGAATTTTATCTTTATATTGATTCTGAGGTTGTCAGTAGAATCTCATCTCCCTTATGAGAGACCATCATTGCCATACGTCTGCTCAAGTCAGCAGCGTTTCCCCAGTCACATGTTTCTGAACTTTCAACACAGCCTATCTATCAATTGCGCTGATTGATGTTTTAATTGTTCTCCTTGAAGAGAACAGGATCTTCTGCCAAGCTGAGTACGCCCTCCTTTCCTGCCTCAGCCCTTGGAAGGAATTCACAGCAGTTCCCAGAACCCTTTCATTACAGTCGTTTTGGATGGAGAATTACTGTCCTTTCTCTCGCTGTTCTTTTCAGACTTATCGTTTGAGAATTCCATACATGTATACACTGTAATCTGACCACGTTTAACTCCCTTCCCCATCCGGTTACCCTGTCATATCACCCCAACTCACCCGCTCTGCCTTCTTGTCCATTTCTCACCCACATTTCTAAGTTCTCATTACGTAGATAACAATTACACATTTTAAATTATTTCCCCATCACTAATGACATTTTACAGCGAAATCGTATTTGCCTGTGTCTTAGGGTATCTATCGCTGTTCTAAAAGACGGCAAGAGAGGCCATTGGTGAAGGTGCAGCCTCTGTAGCGGTGGAGACGTAGGATTGGGTGTGTCATGGAGAAAGGCTAAGGCCTGCACCAGATTTCAGGGCCAGAGTCCCCGAAGAGGGGCACGTGGCATGTGCTGCCCATGGCAGAGCTAGCGAAGGGCTCGTGCCAAGTGCATTGGAGTCCAGAAGTTTGTGAGTCCCGGGAACCCAGCACCGAGCATCACACTGCTGACTGTGGTTCTGCTTTGGTGGGACTGGGACTGTGCCCTGCTCCTCCCCTCTTGGAATAAGGAACTTTGTAACGTATTTTTTATTTTATAGGAGCAGGCGGCTGATAGACTTTGGAGATTCCAAGCTGTTTTAGAGAGGAGACCGAGTTTTTTTCTTTTTTAAGTATCTGGACGTTTTAAAAAGATAGCGAGACCTTTGAAAGCTGGAGTTTCCGTTTAGTGTTGCTGCCCTGTAAGACTGCACAGTTCAAACCTCCGTCGTTTGTAAGCTCTCGGCGGTCTTACCGTCCTAGCTCCCTGTTACAGAAATGGCCCTTAGTGCCAGTGTCCGTCGGCCTCAGGTGGCTTTCGCTGCTAGAACTCCATGATCACAAGCAACCTGGGGAGAAAGGCTTTAAGTCCGTCTGAGGGAAGTCGAGGCAGGAACCGATGTCAGGAGCTGCAGCAGAAGCGCGGAAGGAGTGCAGTTCTGACTGGACCTCCACTGCTCGCGCAGTCTGCTTTCTTAAGACATCCGGTGCTGCTTGTCTAGAGAGATCACCACCCCCGACGGGCTGAGCCCTCAAATATTAATCATAATCCAGAAAATGAACCGTAGGCTTGCCCATGGCCAGTCTGCTGGGGACATTTTCTCAAGTGAGTTTCTTCTACGCAAATGGTCCCATCTTGGCCCGAGCTGACATAAAGCTAGTCAGCACAGCCTACAACCACAATTATTAAGCCATATAATATGCCCCAGATTATTTACTAATATATTATCAAGTTATCTACGTTTAAGATATCTGATGACTATTTACTGTAAGCGTAACTATTTATACTCCCGAAAGTTACCAAGATTCAGACAGCATGTGACAGCATTGGGGTCCAAACATTCACCTGAGAAGTTCCTGGACTGATGCATTTCATAGACATGAGGTGCTACAATCGACAACTTTCTGTTCCAGCTGACATAGGGCAAATGACACATCTAAATCCCTCAGAGGCCCTCAGCATCTGCTGGCTGCTGATGCTACTTCTGGCCTGAATAACTGAATAATTATCACTTACCAAGTGACCTTCCAAGTCAAATGCTTTGTCTTACTTAATTTTGTATTCTTATGTTTTTACTTTTTGAGATTAGTATAATTACATCATTCCTCCCGTTCCTTTCCTCCCTCCAAACCCTCCAATATACCCCCTTGCTGTCTTTCAAATGCATGGACAGTTTCCTTTAAGTGGTGTGTGTGTGTGTGTGTGTGTGTGTGTGTGTGTGTGTGTGTCTGTGTCTGTGTGTGTGTCTGTGTGTGTGTGTGTCTGCGTGTGTGTGTGTGTGTGTTTGTGTGTGTGTGTGTCTGTGTCTGTGTGTGTGTTTGTGTGTGTCTGTGTGTGTGTGTTTGTGTGTGTGTGTGTTTGTGTGTGTGTGTCTGTGTGTGTTTGTGTGTGTCGTGTGTGTGTGTGTGTGTGTGTGTGTGTCTGTGTGTGTGTGTGTCTGTGTGTGTGTGTGTGTCTGTGTGTGTGTGTGTGTGTGTGTGTGTTGTGTGTGTGTGTGTCTGTGTGTGTGTCTGTGTGTGTGTTGTGTGTGTGTCTGTGTGTGTGTGTCTGTGTGTGTGTGTGTGTGTGTGTGTGTGTGTGTTGTGTGTGTGTGTGTGTGTGTGTGTGTGTGTCTGTGTGTGTGTGTGTCTGTGTGTGTGTGTTTGTGTGTGTGTGTGTTTGTGTGTGTGTGTCTGTGTGTGTGTGTGTGTGTGTGTGTGTGTGTGTCTGTGTGTGTGTGTTTGTGTGTGTGTGTGTTTGTGTGTGTGTGTGTCTGTGTGTGTGTTTGTGTGTGTCTGTGTGTGTGTCTGTGTGTGTGTGTGTGTCTGTGTGTGTGTGTTTGTGTGCATGTGTCTGTGTGTGTGTCATATGAGCCACATCAATGACCAGCATGACATGATAAGCCTAAGGGTGCCTTAGTGGTGTGCATACCTTGGTGGAGAACAACAGCTTTATGATTGATCTTAAGACACATTCAACAAAATCATGCCTGACACTGAACACCTAGCCAATTAATTAGTCAGGGCTAGTGAAGCCATGGGTCTTAGAAGAGAACCTATAGTCACCACTTCACCAAACCAGGCATAATCTGTGATACATTCTAAACATTTGTCTGTAGATCTGTAGATAAATGTGCAGGGAGCAAAGTGCCTTCCATACAAAGTCAAATTATAAAAAAAAGACATAATGTGTCAACATAACATGATTAGTGCATGTATGTACATTGACATGGATATATATATGTATATGTATATATATTCAATAAATGCATCCTCTGCGAATTGCTTTAGCTGATGTCATCATTCTATTTCCTCTTTACAATTTTCTAAGTAATCTACAAATTGGAAGTCATAGTATGAGATGGGCATATCTTGTGACAAATCAACAGCTATTGATCTATTTGTGCTTATTTGTTAGAAATTCTAGAAAAAATAGGAAACTTATTTTCATTTATAGATTGTTTAGCATGTTAACCTACAAAAATATTTACAAATGTCTGTTGGCCTTCCATACATACATTATAATAAACTTGAATAAGTTGGCCCTGTAGGCTACCAAACACTGCATCACAGGAACTCACCTGCTTATGCTTAAGGACACTGAGGAGAGACATTCTCAGCCCATGTAGATAAAGCTTCAGTCACTATGAATGTGGGAGCCAGTGAGGTCCTTCTGCCACCCTTTCAGGAGCCCTGTGAGATTTATCACAATTTCTCAAGCATGGTTGGGGGTACTTAGGGTTTACGACACGTGTGTGTCTACACGCCTGAGCGAGCAGTTATAAACAAGTGTCGCAGAGCAAGCATCACAATGGACTGCTGTTCTGTGCTGTGCCCGGGCTATTAGAAACTTTATAGGAGTTTCTCAGTCCACTTCTTCCAACCTCAAGTTTTGTGCTAACCACAGAATGTTCTCTGTGCATCAACGCGGAGTGTGATGAGTGAAAACTACCCATGCCAAAGCCGGAAGGAATATGGGAAACCCCTGGAGAAAAGGACACAGTTGTGTGCCTCTGTTGCCAACAGCAAATAGATTGGCACATGGGACCCAAGTAAATAGAACTCTCAAATTGAAATTTCAAAACAGGCGACATGTGGGGCACAAGTCAACTGTCCGTGAGTACAAACTTGAGCAAGAACGTAGGACACACAGTAAAGATGTCCTCACACACCAGAGAGTGACACGGGGTGAGAGTTAAGGCAATAACCTTTGTATCCAGTCTTTAAATCATGTTTAATATTTAATGTAAAAGCCACACAGCGTTAAATTGGATATATGGAAAGTACAACGCCATGGAATAATTAGCACTATCAACTAGAAATATAACTTTGGAGGAATTAGGCCACTGAAGTTATTAAAACTCACATTCTGTCAGGAGACAGTGGTGTTAGGGTAAACATTTATAACAGTTGTTGCCCAAACATATCCTGGAGCCCACATCAAACACAGTGCGTATTTCAAAAGACCAGTTCAGGCCAAAAATAGGTTAGGTTAATAATTAGGCAAATTTAAAGCTTTGTGTTCTGGGCAGGGGGGTAAGTGTCAGGAGAAGGGAGAGGCAGGAAATGAGTCCCTGTTTCTCTCCAACCTTTTTCTACTGTTTAGACATGAATTATTAGATACATTTTTTTATTTTTAAAAGCAACATCACTCATATATCAAATACTCATAATTAAATTTATCATGGTTTAGGCTGTAAAAGCCTTTGCGTGTAGCAAGTAAAGGTCTCACTGTGTAACACTGGGTGGCCTGCAACCAGCTGGTAGACGAAGCTGGCCTCCAGCTCAAACAGATCTTCCTGCTGCTGCCGTCCTAGTGCTAAGATGAAAGGCATGCACCACCATCCCTGCTTAATAGAATTTTTGTTTTTGTTTTATTTTTATAGAGAAAAGGAGCAGGACATGATGATATATAGTCCTTTTTTCCCAGCACTTTGAAACAGAGGCAGGCAGATGGGTATGAGTTTAAGGCCAGCCTGGTCTACACAGTGAGTTGTAGGCCAATCAATCAAAGCTACATCTTGAGAACTTGTCTAAAAACACCCTAAAATTAAAACAAACCAAACAGCTCACCCACGTGTGCGCACACACAGAGAGAGAGAGAGAAAGAGAGAGAGAGAGAGATGAGAGAGAGAGAGAGAGAGAGAGAGAGAGAGAGAGAGAGAGAGAGAGAGAGATGAGAGACAGTTATGACTATGTAGGAGGCACTGAGGCACTGAGGTCTTTGGACTCATAGATAAGCACTAGGGAACCCTGGTTAAACACACAGAGTTGTTGCTTCAAGGGAAGGAATGTGTTACCCGTTACCTGCCCAGAAGGTTGGAGTGGCTGTGCCTTCTATCCTGGTGACCTTTGCACTACCTGTGTGGCTAGAGACATTCCTGGCACCAGATATTCTCCCCGATGCTAATCCTAATCCCAAACTTGACTTTCTCAGTCCATCTACAGAACCCATCTTTTTGAACTTTGCAAAAAGAACCCAAATAAATCTTTACAAAAAGATTCAATGAGGTCACATCTGATTGTATTTATCTTACTTTGTTTCTCAGGGAGACTTATGTGTGCTTGGCTGTGTACTTGGGATTGAGTTAATTATCACTAAAATAGTTCTCACCAAATTGTGATTAAATATGCCTAAAACCAACCACTTGGGTTCAGATTCCAGAAGTTTGAACCAACAACAGCTGCTGAGTTGTGCTGAGCCAAACCAGCTTCTTACCTCCTGTAGCTCATTTTGCTAACTGTGGAAGTCACAGAGGCCCCTGCATGCTTGTGCCAAAGAGATAACTCTGCAGTTAAGAGCTCTTGCTGCTCCCGAGGACCCAGGCTTGATTCCTAGCACACAGGTTGTAACTCCAGTTTCAGGGGGTCCAGCTGGACATGTCTTCTGGGTTCTGCGGACACCAGGCAAGCAAGTAGTGCACAGACACCAGCAGGAAAATCACCCATGTACATCATCATCATCACCACCACCATCACCATCACCATCACCATCATCATCATCACCACCACCATCACCATCACCATCGTCATCATCACCACCACCATCACCATCACCATCGTCATCATCACCACCACCATCACCATCACCACCACCCTCATCATCATCATCACCATCATCATCACCACCACCATCACCATCATCATCATCACCACCACCCTCATCATCATCATCACCACCACCATCATCATCATCACCACCACCATCACCATCACCATCACCATCACCATCATCATCACCATCGTCATCATCACCATCACCATCACCATCGTCATCATCACCACCACCATCACCATCATCATCATCACCACCACCACATCATCATCAATATCATCACCATCACCATCATCATCACCATCATCATCATCACCACCACCCTCATCATCATCATCACCATCATCATCATCACTATCATCATCACCATCAAGAAATTAAAAAATGCACGATTTGTTATTTGTGGAAAAATGAATATTTCAGAATTATAATAAGATGTATAAAATGAACCAGGCTTTTTGTTTGTTTTTGTTTTCCTCTTTTGAAAAGCTGAGGATTTAGCATACTTTTTTCCAGTATTGGTGGGAGGGAGGAGGGGGGTTGACAAATAGTGTTTAGCATGTAGTGTTTATGACACATTTGTGCCTAGAATCTTATCGAACCATCATCAAGGTGATGACCCCCAACCATAAAACGTGGTCGCTACTTCATAACTATAATTTTGATACAGTTATAAATCATACTGTAAGCGTCTGATATGCAGCCCCATGGTGGGGCTGAGAGCCCACAGATTGAGAATCGCTGCTCTAAAGCTTCCTTGCAATGGCAGCTCCGTCTGTGTGCTGTGTTCAATGGCTTGAGGCAGGAGGATGATACGAAGCTCTTTCCTCGACAGTGGATCTTGCCTGTTTTCTATGCTACATTCAGGTGCTACAATCTCCCACCTGGCTTCTGCCATCGTTATGGAAGTCCTTTTGTGCAAGGACACTAATCAGATAGCTCTTGTGCATGGACACTATTCAGATAGATCTTGTGCACACTATGCTGATAGATTTTGTGTATGGACACTATGTTGATAGATTTTGTGTATGGACACTATTCAGATAGATTTTGTGTATGAGCACTATTCAGATAGATCTCATGCATGGACACTATTCAGAAATTCTTACATATGTTCTGCCTTGATTAACTTCTACTTCTTGGGTCAAAATGTCTGAAAAAAAATGCCTGGGTTTACAGGAAATGCATCAAATTTATAAATATTTTTCAGTGAAAGATTCCAATCTAAAAGTATATTGTGTGCAGTCTTGGAAGATAACTTCAAATATTAACTTATTAGCTTAATAATAATAATAGACATTGTGTCACAGTAGTACCCTTTCTTGTCTCCCATGGTCCTTCTGATGACCTCCGGTCTTTATCCAGCGCATATTTGAAATGCTTAGGACTTGTTTCTTTATTGAATATTTCTGAAGAACAAGTCAGCTACCTCTTATTTTCTTTTAGCCTCATATACCCCAGTCTGGCCTTGTACTTGTTAATCCCAGGATGACATTTCACCTCTCATCTTCCTGCTTCTGCCTCCCAAGTACTGAGATTACAGGTGTGTGCTACTGTGGCCGGCAGCTGAATGTTCTTTAAGGGGTTTAAACAAAGTTGTTTGACATAGGCTGAACAGTATTTTCCGGTGGCACTGGGAACAAATTTTGAAATTTAAAAGTGTGATTGCCACCAGATCCTTGACTATGTATGGGCTCTGTCTCTCGGTAGGCTACAGTTTTATCATTGTTCCAACACTGAGTAAGTGAAAGGGTGCTGCTCAGAGTGATCGAGGGAATCAGGCAATCAGAGAACAGACAAAGAAGTACCAAGGGAAGTAATTTCAGGACAAATAGCTGTTCCCTCACATTTTAAGCATACATATTTCTTTAAATTCTGATTACCAACTAATAGGAGTAGGTATGTTAGGTATGACTTTGGGTGTTTCTTAGGTGTTATTAAATAACTGGATAGCAGAATATTTGTAGTGAAAAATTACCAGAAAAAAAAAACGATAGCCTTTATGTATTATGAGATACACCAAAGGAAAGATTGACTAAGGACTTTTTTTAGGATAACATGTACAGTTAATCAAAGGAGCTAATTCTGTTATGTTCAGTTAGGATTTGAGTTGTTAGAAGAAGGAGCCTGATTTACAAATTACACTTCTGAAGTTTTGTTATTGCAAGAGCACATTTTAAAAAGACAAAATTAAAAGTTTATTCAATTGATATGAAAATGTATTTTAAGATTTTCTTTATTTTAATGGAAAATATTAAATATATACCAACACAGAACAATAGCATGAATCCCATAGCTCTGCCTCCAGATTCAACACTCATGGCAATATTCCTTTAGATCTGGGTCTATCTACTCTCTTTCCCATATTAATTCTAGGGAGAGATTAGATCTCCATTAATTCTTTAATATATTTATCTTTCATTAAAGAGACTAAAAACCCAACATGAAGTCATGATTACATCAACAGTAACAATGCTCCAAGCAGCAGGAAAGTCTCAGACAGTATTAAAGCGTTCAATATTTCACAAACCCCATTGACTCTCTGTAGTTTAATTAAATGTTCAAATAAAATCCAATTGTAGAATTCGTTAGCATGTCTCTTAAGTATGTTCCAATATGCGGATTAGTCAGGCAGAAGTGATGAAGAAAGTCCCATTGAAGTCTCTAAATAAACCAATAAGAACTCACTTTGAAAGAGGAGGAACAGCCACAAAAACAAAGAGGAGAGAAAGAGGAAACCACTCAGCCTCTCCCGAGACTAACAATCTGCTTATAGTTAAAATTTCATAACAGGAGTTGAATATGTGGTTTTTCTTACTTGAGCCTATGATAGCGAGTTAAGTGCAAACAACTGGTGTCAAATTCCTATCCCAGCTTGCTCTTAGATCATTTGACATAGAGCTTCAGAAAACACTGGAAAATTTCCTGGGGAATAATGCAATGTACACTTTGAGCAAAGCCTGAACAGAACTTGAACTTATTGCTTGCTGCAAAACACAAACTATGGATGGAAAACGTTGTCTGAGTGAGTCATGGGAGAAGTCTAGCTGGTGGAGCCTGAATTCTTATTACACTTCTTATTTTTTGTGTTCCCTGCTGTCTTCAGATGGGTGAGTCATTCCATTGTGGCAGCATACCTACTGTTAGCAAGCATCTGTACAGGAACTAACCTGAGTCCGCTTTGTAAGTAGTGTCTCAGAGTGGGCGGTCACTAATGGAGCCTCGAGCCTCTGTGATAAACTCTGAGAAGACTCTTGTGGTTATTCAGTGAGCAGACAGTTCTGGAGGGCACAGCCCCAACTGCCCGTCTGAGCACCACCGTGGGTTCTGTCCTGGACACTTGCTGCTCTTTGCCCTAAAGAGGTCATATGTAGGGTGTGCCTAACTATTTTTCATAGTTGGAAGTACTTCTAAAAGGCTGTACTACTTGAAAATATGTTTCCATTAAGCAAAACCTGTGAAGGCCATGAGGGTTAGTCCTCACTGTCATGGACTATTGGAGTCACCTAGGAGACACACCTCTGCTGTGTCTGTGAGGACTCATTCAGGGAAGTGTAAGTGAGGACACAAGACTGGTCCTGGATGTGGGAGATGCCGTCTCGTGTACTGGGGTCCAGGTACGTACAAGCAGATAAGGGGAAAGGAGAAAGCGAGAAGATGGCAGTTACTCCCTCCCCCTGCTTCCTGATCTAGAGCAATTCACACTTTCAATGCCATGGAGGATTCTGCTGCCATGATGGACAGTGTCCCTTCAAACTGCCAGTCAAAACAAGTCCCTCCCGTGTCAGTTGCTTTTGTCAGGATTTGCTCATAACCAAGAGAAGAGCAGGGGGTGTATATCAAAGCCCTTAAGCTGCCATGTAATAAGATGATCTGCTCGCTTCATGATTCAGAACCTCGGGGGCCCTATTTAATCAATTATTTCAACATGGCACCATTTGTGAGGTGCTATTTTTTTTTAATCACAAATTTTTAAAGCTTCATGTTTTATCTCTTTAATTGTGGTGCTAGAAATGGAACCAAGCTTCTTCCATATTAGTCAATTGCTCAAACAGCTACATCCCCGGGGTCTAACCTGTTTTAATGGATCCCAGAATGTCCTCTTCCTTCTCTTTTGAAGTTTTCATTTATTATACAGTGTGTTACACTGTATATTTCTATGCACTTCTATACATCCATTCATCCACCTATCCAAGCTCTCATCTTTATAGTGTCATAACCTGTGTTTTCCAGTTAGTGCTTTATATTTTTTTCTTGTTTGGAATTATTTTTTTTAATCGTTTCTTTCTTTTGGGTGTGCCAGAAAGGGAACAGTAAAGAGCATAAACATGCTACTTGCAGTATGGAGTTGCTCCATTTAGCTAAATGTCTTTGGGAAACACAAGCTAAGGGTCTTATACAGCTGCTGATTCTGGTTCATCGTCACTAAGTTGAGGACCCAGGCAGGATTCTGTGGCCCAGTCCCCCAGGTCATCTGAACACAGGGGTCAGGAGCTCACACCTTGAACAGCAAGACTGTGGGTAAAAACCCTTCACATTGTAATTGATACAACATCAGAAAATGTTTTATTTAATCCACGGAGCTGGCAAAGCCTTTAGATTCTTTGAGTGGCCCTGGAGGCAGTGATGACTCAGGCAAAACCAGGGACGAGTGTGATTGGGAGGGATTATGACGGGCTGAGTGACCACAGGCAAATGATCTTTGAATCAGTGTATGATGGGGAATTTCTAGAATCCTGGGTTCCCTCCTGGTTCCATGTAGTCGAATAGTTTTAGTGATCATTTGCATAAGAACACAATAGAGAGTCTTATCAACCCTACAACTAAGATCTGAGAGGAAATAAAGAAAATAGATATTGATGAATAAACAACCTACAGACCACTCAGTGTGAGTCTGATAAGTCAGTGTTTTGGGGGATACTTTAAGCTTGAGCAATTTGAACTATTGTTGCAATACAAAAAAATATCAAACATACCCAAGTCCAATGATACAACCAAACCAGCGTCACTCCGATACTGATATATGAAATAGGGTCTAATGTGGACCTCCCAATAGTTTTAAACAGAGTAGGACTGTGATGGAGAAGACAGGGCTGTGGGGTCTGTGCTGTCCCTACCCCAGATCTGCCCAGATTTAACTATGTGACAGTAGGTGGGTCGCTCCCACCCCAGAGCATCAAATTTTCCTCAAGCAACATCAAAACGCTCTAATTCAGTTGGCACGGACGAAGAAGCAATGGTTTTCATGCCAGTTTGGAAGGTAAAAATAAGATTTAATTTGCAGAGATCAGAATGAGTCTGTTAGTGTGTTTTCTGCCTTTGATGGGACCTGTGTCATTAATAACCTGGATAGGCCAGGGGAATATTACTCAGAACTGTAAAAGCTAGTGTGGCCCCAGGCAAGGCTATAATAGCATAGGGGAAGTTGGTCCAGCCTTGACCTGCTCTGATACCCAGCCATTTGCAGAATTGTGTTTGGGCTCTGCACAAGTGCTTTAAGGCATGACATAACTCATGTTCAGAAGACACTGGGAGGCCTAGGTCTAAAGCTCAGAGAAACGCCAACAGTAAAGCGTTTATACAAAATAAAGATTTGGCTGTGACTGTACATGTATAGTTATGAAAATTTCATGTTATGTCTTCAAATATCTGAAAGATATCTAGGCAGGCAGCACTGGGTGTCCTTTGCAGGCCTACAGAAATAAACCAGACCCCACGATTTCCCGCTACAGGGAGAATAATTTCTGGACCATGTAAATATTATCTGTAGCAGCGGGAGTATGTAAAACCCAATGGACCTCTTTTGAGAGGAAATGAATTATCTGTTTCTGGTGGGCACTTAATTAGAGTTTGAGAACATTGTTACAGAAAATGAAACATTGGCCTCACAGGTTCTTGTTTGTCTCTGTCCATTCATTCACTCACACACTCATGTGACTCAGTTATGCCATCATCCCACCCGTATAGGCTTAATAGAAAAAGTATTTTCATGATTTCAGCCTAATTTATTTAATTGGGAGGGCAACAGTACCACAAAGCTGGTCAATTATTGTAGCTTATTAAATGTATCTCTTAAGTAATGAATGCTGGACAGTTTTGCATAAGAAGTAGCTCTTGGTTCGTGGAAATTTTGTCAGATTGACTTTGTTGCTTATTAGCTGTAACCTGTTAAAATTCAACCAAGCACAATAAATAGGAGGGCGGGTGTTGAGCAGCTTGTGAAGCAACGTTCCCTGACAGGGGTTTCTGAAGAGAGAAAACTCGAGGTGTTTCTTGCTAGAAAGGAGGTGGTGGGCATTGGTAGAAGACACTGTAGGAAGGAGAGAGTCAATTAGGATGTCTTTCACCATCAAAAAGAGACATTATTTTTCAGATTTAATTATTCTTACGGCATTGAATGGAAAATTTTGTGGGTATTTCAGTCTCAAAACAATTTACTAAGTTACCATTTTTCTCATCTGGGTTTTCTTGTCTAGTACAGTTATGACTTTGGGTTAATTAAGAATATATTTCTCTCGTCTGGGTTTTCTTGTCTTGTACAGTTATGACTTTGAGTTAATTAAGAATATAAGCAGGGATGGTTCCTTTGGATACTCCCTATAATAATCCCTTGGTTATTATTATTTAGTTTTGCTGCCACTTAGCATACTTACACACATTAAAACATAACTCAATGGTCTCAAATAGAAAAACTAACCCAGACAAGTATCTGTCTTTGTGGATTTTTTACTTAAATTAATTTTCTTAATATCTACTATAAAATTGAGTTAAATAATTTCAAAATAGTCTTAGATTTTTTTTCCTCAGGGGTGTGTATAAAGTGAGAAATATCTACCTAGAAGAGAGTATTGAACACATAGGCACACTCTAGGACACCCATTGTCCAATATTACTTCCTGTTGTGATAAAAATAGCTGATCTTTGGATTGTTCAATAAGGCAGCTTTAAGACATCTATGGCAGCTGAGTCTGTGAATGTGGTAGGGCAAATGGGTGGGAAAAAAAGTAGTAACTCTTACCAGTACATCTGACAAAAGACAGCGAATCAGTCTGAAACATATAAGCCAATACTGAGAGACAAGAAATGACAATTCATAGCCTAGGATGTGAACTTGCAAAACAGATGACTGGCTGGCTGGATGGACGGACGGACGGATGGATGGATGATGGATGAGGAGACAGATGGATAATCTGATAATTTGCATCCTGAATATACAGTGCATTCTAAAATTTTAAAAAATATAATTATGAATAAAGTGATCAGAGTTTTTTTTAACAGACATTTCATCAAAGAACGGCATAGATCAAAGAAATGCATAGAGTGATGTGCTGGCCTTTAGGAAGGAATGCAAATCACTTCCATGCTGAAACATCCTAAGGCACTGGTTGAACAGCTGGAGGTTAGAAAGAGTGGGTATATTGAATTTGGGCATGATATGAAACAAGACTGTAGCTCTCATACACAAACAACAGGGATGTGAAAAGCTACAATCACTTAAGGTATATTGTGACAGTTTCTCAAGTTTAAAATGTATGTATCACATGACCTAGACATTCACTTCTACCTGAAAATTATGCAACACAAATGTCCATGAAATATCCTTAAAATAATAGCTAGACATTAAGAATAATGCCACAGTGGGTGAACAGATAAGCAAATATGGTGTGTCCTTCAGCTAGGGTACCACTGAATGGCTGGAAAGCATAATGTCTGACTCTACAGAGATGGATCTCAAAACACTCCTGCTGACCCTCCCTATGCAAATTCAAAGCTTCTCAAAAGTCCCTCATTGATGTTTTCAGTATTTCTGTGGAGCAGGGAGTGGTAGGAGTTACTATCTTTTTCAAGAGGCATTTCACTGACAACAGATTCTGGGCCAGGGAAAGAATGGAAATTATGTGTCCTGATACTATTCAACGATTTGGTGACTTTGCCACTCCACCAAATGAAACATCATTCGTGGAATAGACCAAACCATTGCGTGGGGCAAATAATGACAAGCAGAACTGATTCTGCTGCCAGATTGAAGGTTTCCACGCAGGAGGAGGAAGAAATGGACAAGCATTGTGCAGGGGCAGGAACTTACACTGCTAGGAATGTACCCAGAGTGGCAGAGGGTGCAAGAGGACAGAGGAGGGCCCTCTGGGGGAAAGGGAGAGCGTTAGCTATCAAGAAAGGCAGATGTCACTACAAGATATTTTTCTAAGACTACTTCAGATTGCACTCACTACCACCCTTCTTTCATTGTTGTGCAACCTCCTTTACAGGATTGCTCTACTAAGAACATACAGCACTGGTCTGTGGAACCTTGTGCTATGTCCGTCCCTGTGTTGTCTATTGCTGGTGTTTAATGAGCATGTTCTCCTTGGAACCAAACTAATTGATGTTGGGGAATATTCTTTTAACTAGGCAAAGATGCGTAGCATTTTGTTTATGCTGCAGAATGTTATTTTAAGTATGTGAAGGTGTACTGCATTAGTTTCTGCTGCCTGTTAACAATGTAAAGATGTAACAATGTAAACATTTGTTTGTGTTAAATTTGTTTAATTATGTAAAGATGTGTTGCATTTGCTTCACCTTGCCTGACTAAGGCACCTGATTGGTCTAATAAAAAGCTGAATGGCCAATAGCTAGACAGGAGAGAGATAGGTGGGACTGGCAGGCACTGAGAATGAATAGGAGCAGAAATCTAGGCAAAGGAGGAGAGGAGAGAATGAGGGCCAGCAGGGAGAGAGAGAGAGAGAGAGAGAGAGAGAGAGAGAGAGAGAGAGAGAGAGAGAGAGAGAGAGAGAGAGAGAGAGAAACCCTGAGGCAAAATGTAGATGAAACGAGACAATTTAAGTTATAAGAGCTAGCAAGAAGCAAGCATAAGCGAAGGCTAAGCATTCATGAGTAACAATAAGCCTCCCTGCCATGGTTTGGAGGCTGATGGGTAACCTAAAAGGATTCCCGGAACACCCTGAGATTATCTGAATAGGATTTCCTTTTCTGGAGTACAAACCTGAACATCTTGCCTTTCTCTTCAAGCTTCTGATCCATCTCTCTTGAATTCTAGTCTGGAGCGGGGGTGGGGCAGTGGCTGGTTTCAGTGCCCAGCAACCACTTAACACTTAGGAAAGGGTGAGTATCCACCCAATGGTCCCTCTTCCCGCCATACTCAGCAGCAACACGAGCACGTGTGTGAACTTTGGAGCCAGGACGGAGTCCTCTATTCAGCATAAAGTAGCATTTCTCTCCTTCTGCGGCGCATCAGAGTCTGTTTTCCAAATTAGTTTTGCTGGAGTTAGGAAACAGAAATCCCCTTCTTTGGGGACTTTGCAAACTTAACGCTTACAGGCCATTGGCTTGCAGTTTGAAGTTTAAACAGCATTGTCTCCCTTGGATTCATTGCTCCCATAAACAGTGATAAATGCAGCTATAGCTATGAATGAGCCCCAGGGCTTCCCCTGCACTGACCACACTACCCTCTGATTGCCTCACTGGCAGATGCTTATTAACTGTATGTCAGCCGTCGGGGATGAATTCATCATCTCTGCATTGATGCTGAAATCAGGTTGCCATATAGTGATATTGGCAGACTCAACCTCATTATATTTATACTTTAAAAATTGCTAATAATTCCACTATACAGTAACTTTTACCTTGGAAAAACTGAGTGTATATTTTTCTTTGTATCAGTTATTTGTGTGTGTGTGTGAGAGAGAGAGAGAAAGAGAGAGAGAGACAGACAGACAGACAGACAGACAGACAGAGACAGAGACAGAGAGACAGAGAGAGGGAGGAGTGGTTTTTTGTTTTGTTTTTTGTGCCTTTGGTTGGGGGAGGTTTCTGAGAATGAAACCTTTGTTGTTTTTGCAAATACAATACAGCCTTACGTGATATTAAGTGCAAAGGCTCCCTAAATACATTAAGTAATGAGAAAAGTAAAATAAAATAAAAGCGATCAGTCTGAATAGTTTAAAACAGTTAAAGAAAAATATCTCAATCGGAAGAGATTCTGGATAGCAGTGGAAGAAAGATATGTAATCACAAAGACCTTTCTGGCAGTGCCTATCTTTATTTGCGGGGCCAATAGTACAAACCTGAGCATCTTGTCTTTCTCTATAAGCTTCTGATATGTCTCTGTTGAATTCTAGTCTGGAGCAGGGGTAGGGGTTCCACTCTTGGCAACCATTTAACACTTAGGAAATTTGATTGTCCCCAAAGTAACATGTGTCAAGGTCTAACCCTATTCACGAGTCACTGTTTAGGTTCTGCAGCTGTAACGGTGAACACAGTAGACATTAACCTCTGACTTCCCTTCCTCTGAACCACTTAGTTCCCGTGTCCTGGACGCCAAGGTCCATGAAGCCTTTTAGGTTTAAAGCCGGTTTCCATGTGGCTCCAGATATAAGCAGAAGGTATCCACGGCAAGTTTCCTTGCTTGTTTCCACCTTAGTAACTGCCACTCCTTGCACTACTGTGGATGAGCTAATCCTGATCCAGACTAACTGATTTCAGAGCCCATAAATTGTATGCTATTCGACCACTGTGGGAAAGGTAATGTCTTTAGCACTGGGTCTTACTGAGAGTGTTAGTGGAAGCCATCTAGTTGACTTATTTGTTTTCTAAAATATCTCTACCTCTTTGGCTTCCCAGCTCCATGCTCATCTCTACGACTGTAATAACTCATTGCTAGTTTAGGCTGAGGGCTATGTCCATAGGTAAACTTCCATTTTCCTGTGGGGAATCAGTTCTAGTCACTTCCATCGTGGCAAGAGTGTTTACCCTGCACTTAAGACGCAACCGGTGATGATAGCTCGTGGAATCCCTTCACACAGGTGTCCTGTTTCATTTTAAAATGACTTGGCGCGATGGGGGCTCTGTGTTGCCTCGATTGTGGGATGACAGGTATTATTATAGACAGGGAAATGTAAAACCAAGGAGAAGAGACCATCTTTTCAAATGTGATACCAACAAGGGAAGGAGATGGGATGTGACATAAGATACGTTGCATATTTATCCCTAGGACATGCTTGGCATTCTAGCTTGCTCGACATTCTCTTTTGAACTAAATCCATATGCAAACCTTCAAAGTCAAATGTCCTCTGGGCACCGATAATACCAAGTCCCTGCACCTGTGAGCCCATGGGTCAGGGGAAATTTATAATGATGATTTAGGACACTGAGCAATCTTTACTTTTATATTTCCCTCCAGGTGAGTATTAATAACGATGATCTCATTTGGGGGAGTCCTATTGCAGCTATTCTTTGTGCCCATCGTCCTGTCTCTGAATGACTCTGGAATGTCACTGCAGACTCCTACGCTATGGAGAAGAAAAGCAGGTTGATATTTACCCATGAGGCTTTTCCTCTGTTGCAAAGAGAAATTTGTGTGAAGTGTAGGAAACACTAGCACTCGGAGACCGGATAATGATAGTGAAGTGTGGTCCGGAAGGAAGTGAGCCTGTCTGTGATAGGCTCTCAGCTTGGAAGCAATTTCAGGGTAATTGCACTGCCAACGTGGCTGGAATTTGTGGACAGAGTAGACAAGAAGAAGGGGAATGTGCAGACAGAGAGCTCTCGTATCTCTACAGGGGACCTCTGGGGTCATTGGTTAGTGTGCTCATGAGTTCTACCAGGTTGGGCAAAATCACTTCCAGAGAAAGAAGTGATACTGAGAAATGGAAGGCTACCGGGTCCTTAAATGATCGCCGCGTGACAACTATTGAAATTCCAGAGCCAAAGCATTGAAAACATTCACTGTTCTCGTGTGTTATCAATATGCCATTTAAAGTAATACCTTGTAATACTTAGAGACAAATGGACGGAAATAGGTATAGGAAAGACATAACAAAAGTTAAAAATGCTGACTTACTCCACTTATTTGAAACTGTTTAAAAGGTAGAAAACAAATTAATTACAAGTAGACAAGTGTTTGCCTAGTGTTCGGATGCTATTTGTATCATTTGTCAAAAAATCAGAAAGCTGATTAAAATGGGTGATTTTGACATTATAAAATATCTAGAGAAAACTAAAACTAAATAAAAATTTAAGATTAAAAACATTTCTTTCTTTTACATTCCCAGTGCCTTGGGGCAATCCCCCAGACTTCCATCTGCAGAGCTGTACCCTTCCATGGTCCCCTGTCCCTCACATCGCCCCATCCCCTTTACTTCCTGCCTACAACTGTCCATTGTGAGAAAAGTCTCTGTCCTGGTCCAAAATGTGGTGTAGCTTTAAGTAGCTTGCTAGCCAATGATGATGGGGAGGCGTGATGATCTCTGGCTGTTCATCTTCAAGGCTCCGGCCAGGCACAATGGGGCCATGTGGCTTCTATGACATCACACTGCTTGCCATGTCTGGCTGCTGCGTCTGGTTTTCTTGAGTTGCTGTTCTCTCTCGGCCTGTAGTGTTAAAGCCTGTGTTCGCTCTAAGAGGTCCTAGCTCTTCCCCACGTCTTTCGGTTATTCTGCTTTAGAACAATCCAATCTGGTCCCTGATTTCCAATACTGTTACTACATGACAGCTGTGATTCAATGTCCGTACTGCAAATCTCCCTCTCCTGGGATCCCCAGGATTATCATTTGTTACAAGATAATGTTTGCAGTACTAAGTATCATGGTGGAGTGAAATAACCATGTGTTTTCATAAGGTTATAATATTCATTCTCTCCCAAACCGATGTGTATATACTGATAGAAACGCCCACCCCGGAACTCCTCATCACGGTGGGGAAACACCAGAAACAACTGATGAAGAGAAAAGGTTGTCTTGGCCCGTGCTGTGGAATTGATAGTACAAGATCAGGCGGCCCTATTGTTTTGGGTCTTTGGCAAAGGGCCCAACATCACAGGGTCTTGTGGAGCAAAACCATTTATATCATAAACCAAGAAAGATGGGGAGAGGGTGGGGCATTTCCCACAATCTACTTCAAGGCCATATCTTCCGAGACTTCAGGGTCCTCCTGTCTGTTCTGAATCCTGAGCACTTCATGAAGCTTCAGTGCTCTTCCCCCATGAGGTCATGCCGTCCTTTCTCCCACAGACTTTAGATTCGGCTTCTGAAATCACAGCTGGGGTTCATTCATCCACTTCTCTGTCTGCGGACGAGTATACTTCTAAATTACAGATTTGATTTTCCATAAACTTTATTTTTCATCCTGTCTGCAGCTGCCTATTGACAACAGGATCAAAATTAATTTCCTTGGACCCGGAGAGATGGCTCAGTGGTTAAGCGCACGTGTGGTTCTTGTTGACTGCCCAGGTTTGATTCTCAGCATCCATATGCTGGCTCACAACCATCCATAATTCCAGTTTCGGGGAACCCCACACCTTCTTCTGGACTCTGAGCACCAAACATACACTTGGCACACAGAAATACACAAGGGCCAGAGCATATAAAATAAGATGAATAAACCTAATAAGAATTTTAATGTATCCATCTCCTTACATGGTTTAAGATACTGTCTCAGTTATGGTTTCTATTGCTGCAATGAAACATCATGAACAAAAATCAAGTTGAGAGGATGGGGTTTGTTTGGCTTACACTTCCACATCACTGTTGCTCATCAGAAAAAGTCAAGACGAACTCAGGCAGGGCAGAAACCTGGAGGCAGGAGCCCATGCAGAGGTCTCGGAAGAAGAATGCTGCTTACAGCTTCCTTAACCCAGGACCACCATTTTTATAGAACCCAGGACCACCAGGCAGGGATGGCCCCACCCACCATGGGCTGGGCCCTTCCCCATTGAGAAAATGCCTTACAGCTGGATCTCATGGAGGCATTTCCTCAGCTGAGGCTCCTTCCTCTCTGATGACTCTAGCTTGTGTCAAGGTCACACACAAAGCCGGTGATCCAGAGACCATTTATGCATTCTGTCCCCACCTATGCAACCTCAGCTTTTGTCACTCCAAAACTAACACTTATTTTCAGCTCTTAAATGCAATATTTGTTGTCCTGGCCCAGATGCCAACAGTTCAATGACCAGGTCCCCCCTCTCCTGTCATGGACACAGAACAAGGGTGGCAGCCTTTACCACTGGACCCTGGATCTTGACAAGTGATTTAAATCTGAGAAACTCAATGAATATTTGTTATGAGTGAATATTAGAGGAAAGGGCAGACTAATCGCATATTTCACACTCCAGAAAGAAATGTTTTTAATCTTAAATTTTTATTTAGGTTTAGTTTTCTCTAGATATTTTATAATGTGCTTCTCATTTATTATCTTCAGGCAAGTTTAGCTGTTTTCCTCAGGCAAACTGAATCAGATTTTTATAATTACTACTGTTCTCTGGGTTTGTGCCATTGCTTGATTTTAGACAAGATATCACTGTGTTTCCCAGGCTGGTCTTGAATGCACAATCCCCCTGTCTCAGTCTCCAATGTAGCTGGGACTGCAGAACTGTACCATCATGCTTGAGCTGTAGTTGTCTTTAAAAACAGCTATGATGTTTTTTTTAAAGTACACATGTATAAGCATGTATTTACCTGCAAAATTACATTGATCAGAACATATTTTATCTTTTTAATTGCTGCATTGTAAATAAATGTATTTATTTATTTATTTTATGTCCAGGCCACAAGCAATTTCCCCTTCCTCCTCTTCTCCCAGACCCTCTACCCATCCCTCCTCTGTTCTAACCCCCATGCCCCCATCAACAAAGCATGGCATATCATGCGGCATAAGACTAGGCACCTGCCATGTATTAAGACTGGGCAACGAGACCCAGTATGAGGAGTAGGGTCCAAAAGCCAGTAAAAGAGTCAGAGTCAGCACCTGTTCCTACTGTTAGTTCCACAAGAGGCCCAAGCTACACAATGGTAACACACATGCAGAGGGCCTGGGTCAGCCCCATGCAGGCTCCCTGGTTGTTGGTCTAGTCTCTACGAGCCTAGGTTAGTTGATTCTGTGAGTTTTTATGCATCATTGAGCCCTCTGGCTCCTACATCCTTTCCCCCCTCTTCTGCTGGGTTCCCTGAGTCCACCTAATATATGGCTGTGGACCTGTCTTTGTTCCCATCAGTCGCTGGATGAAGCCTCTTTGATGACAGTTGGGCCAGACACCAAGCTGGTCACAGGAGAAGGCAGTTCAGGTCACTTATCCATAATCTCTAGGTGTCTAAGTCTTTGAAGATTCCTGGGAGATTCCCTTGTGCAGGGCCTTTTACCTGGCCTGAAATGCATCCTCCCACTCACCGCCCCCCACCATTCCTGTAGTGGCTTTCAGAACACTCCTTACCCCTTCCCCTCCCCCAGCCTGATAGCTCCCGTTCCTGTCCCCACCTGCCCACAGTCCACTCAAGAAATCTCTTCTACTTCCCCTTCCCAGGGACATCTGGGTCCCCACCACCACCACCACCAAGAACCTTCCTTGAAAAACAAGTTTTTTATGTGTATGTAAACAATCAAATACTACATAATGTCTTTTTAGTTCCAGCCTGAAGGAGTCTCTTCTCATATTTCCTATAGGGCAGGCCAATATGGAAAACCTCTCCTTCAAAATCTGAGGGCTTTGTAATTCCTCCTCCATTTCTGAAGGATGGCTTTGCTGGACACGGAGTTTTATGCGGGCAGTTTTATCTTCCAGCATTTTGAATGTGTCATACACTGCCTACACAGCGAGCTGTTCATCAGTTTATACTAGCCTTTCTATCTGAAATCACTTTTCATTGGAGATGGCTTCCCAAACTCTGTCTTGATGACTGGATTGCAGTGTGTCTAGATATGTACCTTTTCCATTTCCTCTTCTTACTCCGTGGACATTCTTAGATGAAAAAGATTGTTTGTCATCAAATTCCAGGCTGTGTAGGCTCCCTTTCTCAAGACTCGTCCTTTACACACTTAGTGGTTTGTCACAGCCTCTTGGAGGGTCTTTCCCTTAGTTTTCATCTCTGTTGCCAAACTCGATAAATATTAACAATTATTTCCCTCTGCAATGGGTAGATCTTGTTATATTTAAATTATGCATCAATGTACTTGACTTCTTAAACAAACAAAATGCTGATTGTTTTATCTTATATTACTCAACACAATGCTGTTACATATATGAATGGCCATTTACTTCTCAGTGCTTACATTGTTTTATTTTAAGATTAGAAAATATTTGAGGTGCAAAGCTCCCTATGCTCAGGGACTTGGTAACACTTCTGAGCTTTAGTGGAGGCTTGTTCTGACGCAGTGATAATTCACTGACAAACCTCATTTTCACCAGGATCATTTAGTGGCATCCTCCTCAATCAATCTAAAGCGGTAAAGGGGGAACACTCATGAATTTTTCATCAGGAGATCGAGCAGTATGTTGGGTTTAGTGATTAATTGTTAATAATCTCAATATATTTTAAGTCACCATCCCTTTTTCTTTTGTGATGATCTATGACTTTTTTCATACTCAACATGAGATGTATTTTGTATGTCTGGACTGGACTTGTAAATTTTTACATTAGAATTTAGACATTCATATTGTAACATTAGCTAAAATGTGCTGATCACTTCTGCTATATCCAAGTTAGATTAGGCTAAGCCATTTGCACGTGTTTGCTGGTATTCTTTTACTTAACATCTGCCAAACAGCTGCTTTCATTCACTCCATGTTAAAGATGAGAACGTGTCACAAAGGCTTTGTAACCTGCCAGAGTCTCAGATGTGGGACTAGAACATGTTCAGCTCCATGACAAGCCGTGACGAGGCTCAGGACATTTCCAGCAACACCCTGTGGAATTAGGTTTGACCGTCCTTTCCTTTGCCCTTTGTTAGGAGAGTATGAGTATCTTCTCTGCCATGATAGTCTCACCTACAGGAGCTGCTGAGGACAGTGATGCCTAGTCGGTATGTCCACTCTCTTTGTGGTCTTACGTGCAGGCATGGTGACTAGGAAATAGGGGGCCTGGTGGTGGGTGTCTATAATTCCATACCAGCACTCAGGAGACTGAGGCAGGGAGATAGTGAGTTCAAGGCTAAACACTTACACAGCAATTTCCAGGCTAGCTGTGTTCCAGGCTCTCCCTAGCCTCAAATACTAGACCTTAATGACTACTCGTGACACTGAAAATGGCAAGGGAACCTCCCCTAGAGTAACATTTAATAAAGAACCAAACCTCTCATAGCCTGTCTTGAGAAATTCCAGAGTGTATTTTACAAAGACAATACGTGTAACTTTTCTTGTTACCATGACAAATCACATGAGGAGACAGCTTTAGGAAAGGCGATTATCCTGGCTTACATTCAAAGGGGCCACATTCTGTCACGTTGGGGAAGGCGTGGCAGCTGATCACTCTGCATTAGCGGGCAGAAAGCAGAGAATACAGGCTATAAACCCTAATAACCCATTTCCTCCAGCAAAGGTCCGTCTGCTAGAGGTTCTGAAAGCTTCCCCCCAAAGAGCAACCGTCAGGGACACATCGGCTGTGGGTGGGGTCATTTCACATTTAACACACAGCAGATACTGTGATGAATTTATCATAGAACTTGGAGTTCAAAGGCCACGTTTAACCAGGAAACTTATTGATTTCAGTTAATACGCTACATAGTGATTTGCTAAACTTTTGCAGGATTTGCTTTCCCCGTTTGTTATTTTGGAGATTGATGTCAGCGCAAAGGTCCTTCTCAGTGTTTATATATTCTTAATTTCAGTTCTTCTCAATAAACAGGAAATATCATTTTAATACTTGAAACTCTGATACTATCTAAAATATCCTCAGCCAGCGCTCACCCAAAATATAAAGATACGGCCAAATTGCAGAGGCACGGATATAGCTAAAAGCACATTCCCATTTAGCCTCATAAAATAAAATCCTTACTTAAAAATATAAAATGATACACTTTGGAGACAATACTGTTTTCATCTTTTCTTTTACAAGAATGTCATCGTAACTCTATCTGTTTGAAGTTTGACTGTTTCCCGGGTAACCTACGAACCCTTCAAACCCCGTCAATGTTTTGTAGGTTTCTGACTGATGAGTTTGGGTTCTACACTGAACTCCCTTGAGCTGCCACAGACACTGGGAGAAACGATTTACAAAGAGGAAAGAGGTTCGGGTTCTTTCCGCTCATTTCCAGCAAATCCAGGCCATGCTTGGTTGTCCCACTGTTTCTGGACCCTGGTGAGGCAAAAACAAAGCCACCTCATAGAGGAAGGGCATGGAGAGGCAGGGGCTATGACCAGAAAGCAGAGAGAACAAACTCATGCTAGAAGGCCGGGTGGTGTCGGTAGCCTTCAGCCTGGGTTTATGCTTTGTCTCCGGCCCCGGAAGACCCTCATGGACACACCCAGAACTGTGGACTTCATTAGTCTCTTAAGTATTCCTCAACTGAGTCAAGTTCACAGTTAAGATCAGTCATGACGTAAGGCTAGTCATAATTCAGCCTCCTATTGTGAGTGAGCTGTCACATCAAAATAAACCTTCTGCTGCCTCTTGCTGCCATCAAACAATTTTACTAACTTCAGCACTGATAACCCCCACCTGCAAATGAGCGTGTTCTGCCAGTGCCCAAGGATCTGTACACGCACCACAATAAGTACAAGAAATGTTTTGGTTACCAGACATAATAGCAAATATGTCCCGATTTCCCTAAACATATTCTAGTGTAGTTTCCAAAACCCTTAGCAACAAGGACGTTATAAAGTTTATGTATTTTTGTGACTTTATAAAGAAAACTATTAATGACATAGTAACTATGGGCTTCTCAGTTTATGCTCCTTCTTTTGCCATATTTGCATGAATAAATTTCAGAATCAAGTTTGAAAATAACACAGATTATTTTCTCTCTTATATTTAGCAAGAACATTAAAAACTCTATGGCTAGGAATAGTGCTCAATTATAGCGTCGTACTTGGCATATGCAAGGCCCTGGGTTCAATCCTATCAACAACAGTAGGATGCCTGCTGTAAGTGCAGTTCTTGGAAAGAACTCCTTCATACATCCTTAAATGTTCTAACCAAATTCACCAGGCAAGGCTGAGGGTGTAGCTAGATTATAGAACACTTAACTAACATGAGCAAAGCCTTGAGTTCAACCCTCATCCCCTGCCCAACACACCACACACACACACACACACACACACACACACACACACACACACACACACACACACACACACACACAAATACATACCACACCACACACCACACACCACACACCACACACACACACACACACACACACACACACACAAATACACACCACAGCACACATACCACACCACACTCGACACACACACACACACACACACACACACACACACACACACACACACATGATTTAAAGGTGAAATGACCCATAGCATATTTAAGAATCTTCTTTGAATTATTTAATACTAGATCTCATACTGATAGGGTTAAGACTGTCCTTGATTTTCTATGAGGGGGAGGGGGAGGAAGTCCTCTGAAAAGTCCCCAACTATAAAAATCACTGACTTGTGCCCGTGAGACTGGCTTTCTATGTGACCAGAGGAGAATGGCTTAATCTCATTTCCCAAGAAGAAAGTAATAATTAATTTACTGACCCACGCTCCTGTGCTAAGTGTTTACTAATAACTGTGGCCTACTTCTCTCAGATCGCCCCGTGTTTTAATAATTAACTTAGTGGTCACAAGTGTGTGCATAGAAGTTAAATGCAGGGAGAAATCCACCGGGAGGGATTGCAAGTGAGTCCTTAGCAGAGGGCTGGCTGGCTGGGAGACCCCTCGGGGAAGAGGTAACCACACAGTGTGCTTACATTCTGCCACCTGGTCCCCAGCCCGAGACTCCAGATTAATCTATGGCTACTGGAGCAGCCATTTCTCCAGACACACGTAAATTAGAACGTTACTGTCCTTTCACAGAAGCCGCCCGTGCCTTTTCAGCCACCGAGACGATTAACTGCACTGGCCAAAGCTCTTGCTTCCCCAAACAGTAACTGGAAGGCAGCTGCCTCCTTGGGGAGTTACAGGAAAGGATGTGAGTATTCCTCTGGAAAACCTGAGAAGGAACCAGTTCTAGTACTTTCAGCCCCCTAAATTCAGATTCTTCTTCCGTTTCGCTGCTGTTGATGCTGTCACACTCAGATATAAACACTTCAAACTGAGCAGGTCAAGGGTTTGTTCTCAAGCGTGGGAGACATCCTCTCATCATGGGCTAATTTCAAGGACTTACTTCACAGAGAATAGACTTTTCTGCCTTCTCTACAAGTTCTCCAGAACACTTCGTGTCCCCAGACACAGTCTATGAAAGCATTCAGCACAGCAAGAAACACTGTTGAAGCATGTTTTTCTAGAATGTTCACAGAACACCCAAATGTCACCTCAAGAGAACATGATGATTTCTGGAAACAACTAATGAATAGAAGTCGAATAATTGACTACTCTGAAGCTTGTCTAAGTTTGCAGAACACTTAAACCTTGTGTCTTTGGTACTTCAGCGAGGGTAGCAGCTTCCAGACAGAGCAGGGCTGGGCCCTGGGAGCAGGAACTGCAGGAGCTGCTGTTATCCCTGCGATCTCTCTTAGCTGATTTGATAAGCATGGTATATTATGCTTGCAAGTGAACTCGATCTACCCCGAGTGTTATCCGCACTTTACAAAATGTCTTCTCATGAAGGCCGATGCCCAAGCTTATCTTCAAAGAGTTGTGTTGTGAGTGCTTTTGTATTGAATCCTGGCTGATTCATTCGGAGGCAAAGCAACTGGTTTGTTATCTTCCTCTCTATAAACCCCCAAGTCATTTATTTATTAAACAGGGGCAAACAAATTACCACGTGTGTTACGTTTCTTTCCTGCTGCATATGCCTCTCAGGCAAACTTCCCAGGAGCTGGCTGTCCAAGGGGCTGGAGGGACAGCTCAGTGGTTAAGGGCACTTGCAGAGGACCTGGGTTCAGTTGCCGACAGCCACAGAATGCTCTGTAAAGTGTCTGGTTTCAGGGGATGTGACACCCTCTTCTGACTTTTGTGGACACCAAGCATATACCTTGTGCAGATACATACATGCAGGCAGGGAGGTGTCTACTTTTGTCGCTCTCTTTCCCATCTGCTAAAGAAAAAGAAAAAAGAAAAATTAAAAAAAAATCCAGCTCTAAATATACAAAGATACAGCATGATGTTCTGTCCTGGAAGGATCACTATAAACATATCATGTTTTGTTTTTATTCTGATAAGATAAAAAAAATTTATATCTCATAAATTCAATTATAAGGCTAATAGAAGAGAGAGGAGGTGATACAGAGAAGTCCAATCAGTTAATAAGCTACTGGCCCAAGATAAAAGACTATTCCATAGTTTTGAACACATGGTACAACTTTTAGTCCATTCCCACATCTTCCTTATACCTTTAACCAATGAAGAAGCCACAATCACTTTGTAATAGGTGACTCTCCTATCCCCAAAGCTTTTCTGGCATCATGTGATCCCTCCTCTCTTACCTGTAGCCACTGTAGAGTCAATGACTCTGTCCCCAACTTCTCTTGATAAATACTGCTTTTGCCCCAGGTCTAGGCTTCCAATTGATGTCTGGCTCTGCTATTGGAGTTGTGTCCTTATCCAAGAGCCGGTCCCCCTTTCCGACAGCACCTGCCGCTGCTCAACGTTTTGTTTGTTTTGCTTGTTTAATGCTAGAGATCCATTACTCTGAAGAAGTTTGGTTTAACAATTTTGTTTTGAAAATTGGCATCTACATGCAGAGTAGATCATCCTCAACCTTAATCAATCCATGTCGAAATGACTTTTTTATGGAGATATGAGACATGGGCTCTGTCCTCAAAAAGTACTTAATGGAATTAAATAATCTAAATGAAAAGAAAGTTAGCAATTGCCCCACAAATTTGAATAAATTGAAAACAAACAAAAAAACACTTCTTTGAGACATTATCACAAATAATAATGTGGTTAATGGCACAAGGTAAGTTCCCTTTTGTCCATTTCCAAAGCATGACCTCCACCTTCACCACTACTGCCTGTCCCGTTTCTCATCAAAGTCTCAGAGTCTCCGCGCCCTTCATCAGTGAAAGGTGAAACGCAGTAGAGAGAGTCTGGCTTGGTCTCCCTTTGCCAGTAAACCCATGGCCTCGTCCAACTAAACACTGAAACAACTATGTAAACACGAAAGCTTTTGTATTTATTTTTATCTTTTATGGAGGGATCAGAGAGGTAAAAACGTTTCATAACAGCAAAATGGACAAATGCTGAATTCGCTGTTAGCCACAAGGGAGAAGTAGCGAGAATGAAAAAGTTGAAGAAATCTACAGATGATGCTGTCCCCTGCTCATCATACAGGACAGTGGCTTTCAGGTTGCATCGTCCTCGCCCTGAGTGACTCCATTTTATAAAGCAGCAATTTGTTCTATTTTTAGTACAAATATTGAGGCAGAGGACTTCATCCTATTTGTGCAAGGAAATGACTACCATCTGTCTAGACATATCAATAACTAACATAGTATATGTGTGATACATATATACATATATATATATAATGACTATCATCTATCCAGACATATCAAAAACTAACATAGTATATATGATAATGATCACCATCTGTCTAGACAAATCAATAACTATCATATAGTATATATGTTTTATGTATGGTAATGATGATCATCTGTTTAGATAAATCAATAACTAACATATAATATCTGCCTAGACTTATCAATAACTTAGCTAAATAAAATAGATACCATAAATGAACTTATCAAATCAAGGATGCAGAAGTACATGTGTATATCAAAATGTCATAAGAGTTAGACCTGAGTCAGTCCCATGCTGGATTCCCAGCTATCAGTCTGGGGGGAGCCCATTAGCTCCTCCTTGTTCAGGTCAGCTGTCTTGTGTGTTTCTGCAACCTGGTCTTGTCCTCTCTGACTCAGACCCCCTGAATATGGGTCTCAGCTAGAAGGACTGAGCAGTCTAAGGGACCTCAGACAGTAGAACCAAAATGTATTCCTGGTGCACAAAAGGACCTTGCAGACACATCCCCCATGGAGGGATACTCCCTTAACCTAGAGACAGGAGAGAAGTCCTAGTCCCTACTTCAAATGGCTTGATAGATTTACATGACTCCACTATTTACTATCCATGACTGGATAGCATAGCCCTACATGTAGAATGGGGGTGGGGGGATGGCAGGGGAGGGTGGTCAGGGTGCATGTGAGGGAGGAAAGAGGATAAGAGGGAAGAAGGGAGGGAGGAAGGGAAACTGGGATCGACATCTCTTTCAGCCTGTCTGTCTGTCTGCCTGTGTGTGTGTGTGTGTGTGTGTGTGTATGTGCATGCGTGCCTCTCTCTTTCTCTGTGTGTGTGTGTGTGTGTCTGCCTCTGTGTGTGTGTGTGTGTATGTGTGTGTCTGCCTGTGTGTGTGTGTGTGTATGTGCATGCGTGCCTCTCTCTTTCTCTGTGTGTGTGTGTCTGCCTCTGTGTGTGTGTGTGTGTGTGTGTGTGCCTCTGTGTGTGTGTGTGTGTGTGTGTGTGTGTGTATGTGTGTGTCTGCCTGTGTGTGTGTGTGTATCTGCCTGTCTGGCTCTCTCTGATTCTGTCTCTAACACTGTAGCAACTCTAATTAAATGTTCTCAACTCTACTGGATTCCCATTGAAGAATGCAGAATTTTGCCAGCTGCATCTTGTTATACTCTATATAGCTATTTCTAATTTTCTCTAGGAAACCACAAAATTATTGCAAGAAATATGTGAATCCCTACGTTCATCAGAGGCTCGTTAGAGGCTGGATAAGTGAAGAGTTCCAGCCTTTCAAATTTATACAGTTTTTGACAAGCAACTAACCATATAAAATATTACTGAAAATATAGACATTGTCATTATGCATTTTCTAAGACAATAGCTATTAGTACTATAATTACACTTAAAATACCATAACATAGGATTCTGATATTTTGTTGTTGGTATTAAATGAGTCATCCTTTATAAATAAAAGTTTGAGCCTGATTCCTTAATAAGATGTACCCAGAGAAGCAATTTGTGTCCTTTGTGAGGGAGACTGAGTTCCACATTTATTTTTAAATCTTGATTCCAATATCATGACACACCAGCATTGCAGCCTTGGGAAATTTATTGCCTGCAAAGAACTGGGAAAACACACTTTTCCCTCCATCATTCCTCTCCGAGGATAGGTCTTCCATTCTTTCATTTTACACAAAGGAAGTCTACTTACCATATCTGCTAATTTTGGCTACCAGAATATTTGTACAAAACTATATTTTATTCTAAAAATAATAAGTTAATTATATTTTCACAGCCAATGAAGGGAAATATAATAACATCTTGTGCTGTATGAATAGTCTGTGATTGAACATTTTATTGCCAATGAATCAATAAAATTCATACTTTGATATGTGACTTTTCTTTTCATCCACACTTGTGTCAAATTTACGCAACGATATAAACATATTTATGGCTCTGAATACGTATTACTGAACTGCTTTCCAGAAATACACTACCCACTTAAACTCCCATTAGGAGTTAGACTCCCACTGTGAATTTTACCTCCTCTTTAGCCAGACTATTATTTTTATCTTTTAAAACCCTTGATGATTTGGAGAAACGTATTATTAGAAAAGTGCCGCTTTTGGATTTCATTGCCCACTTTCTTATTTTGAGAATTCTTAATTCCTGTTCTCGCTTACGTGGGAACATGGCTTTTGAGAGCCTTTTCTTTTTAGTCCTCACCCAGAGTCTGAGTTCATCTCCATCTTACAGCCCCTGCTCCCATTCTTACCCGCAGCTCATGTCCTCACCCAGAGTCTGAGTTCATCTCCATCTTACAGTCCCTGCCCCCGTTCTAACCCGAAGCCCGTGTCCTCCCCCAGACTCTCTTGAGTTCCAAGCTTCAGAAGTCTGGACCTTGCTTCTGGGCCCATGACAAGAAGAAAGCCTCATGGTCCGAGAGCCTGATGAAGAAAAGCTAGTCACCTCATGACAGCCAGGAAGCAAAGAGAAAGAGGAAGAGGTCCGGTCCAAGGCATGCCCATCAAAGGATGTTCCTCTATGGCCTACTTCTTCCAACCTGGCCCCATCTCCTCACAGCCCATTCGGTACAGACTTATAAATGGATTTGCATACTAAAAAAATTAACCACCAGGTAAAGACCAAGGCTTCAACCCGCGGGCCCATTACGGGAAAGGCACTGCGTGTGCAAACCAGGATGGATAATACAAAACAGTTCCGTGTCAATTAAGAATAAAACATGCCAACCGGAACGGGGAAAACAGTGCCAAAATATGTGGATTAAACAGCAGAAGAAGCCATTAATACAACCACAGTAGGAAGAGATTGAATTAGTATATTATGTTGATAGATAATTGAAAGAGATGATCATTAGTAATCAGGAAAATGCCTGTTAGGGCCACAAAGTGCTGCTCTCATTACATATACAGTGCACAAAACATAGTGTGTAAAATAACTATCTGGGGCGGGTAGTCCAAACCTCAGGGACAGACAGTTCTATGAGTATACTCCAAGAATCCCATTGTGCTCACAAGCTGTGACATATTCGCACAGGAACAGTTTTGAGAGTGTTTTTTGACTATATAGTCACACACACACACACACACACACACACACACACACACACACACACTTCTCCTTTTTGCAGCACCAAAAATTCTAGTCTCTCAATAATAATTTAAATAGTGAAGTGCTATTTTAATTTCTTATAACTTGATTTTTTAAAGTTATTTTTAATGTACTTACTGATAAAATACAAAATATGAAGGCTCAAAAGGTGGCAACTCCTCTCAAATGTTTTAGTGAGCCAGCAATTCAACTCAGAAGCAGAATTACATTTTCATCTTCCCAAGTTTTTTTTTTTCCAGATCCCACAGTCTTCCAACCGAGTTCCTAACTCAGTAATTTTCAGCTCTCTTAATAGGATATCTCTTAATATCGACACCCAGAGACATTGAGACTGCAGCAACAATTTGTTTATTTCATGGCATATGTCAGTTGAATTCTTTCCTTAGAGATAAAACCAACAAGGACAAGCACGTGCTACAATCGAGCAGTGACCCCAGGTGGGCAGAACGAACTTTTACCAGAGCTGTCCTCTAATCTTCCATGCCTGACTAGAAGTCTGGGGAAGGATGCTTTGACTATTTACTACGGATCGGATGCTTCATTCTGAATATTTCTTTTAACCTTACAACACTGAGAAGGTGGGCATCACTTTGTCTGGCTTACGGAACAAGAACAGATAACCTTCGATATATCTATCTGTATCTGCATCAAATATATAATAAATGCATAGAACAGATAACCTTCGATATATCTATCTGTATCTGCATCAAATATATAATAAATGCATAATAGTAAAATATGATTTCTGCATATATAGAGATATAAAATTCTCTGATTCACACTGATGGTGTCCTTTAAACCATTTGATGTCAACTTTTAAAGCAACAAATGAGAAGATAACAGGCTACCATAATGACATCAACCCCAAATATTGATTTTTTTCCATTTTTAATATTTTTTTATTTTACATATCATCCCAGTTCCCTCTACCTCCTATCCTCCCATACCCCCACACAAACCCTCCATCCCATCCCCCATCCACTCCCCAAGGAAGGGAAGGCCTTCAGTGAGGGATCACCAGTCTGTCAAATCATTTGAGGTAGGGCCTAGGCCCTCCCCCGTGTCTCTAGGCTAAGGGAGTGTCCCTCCATGGGGAATGGGCTCCTGAAGCCCGTTACTGCACTAGGGATACATCCTGGTTCCTCTGCCAGAGTCCCCTAGACTTCCCAGGCCTCCTAACTGAGACCATGCTCAGAGAGTCTGGATCGGTCCTATGCTGGTTTCCCAGATATCAGGCTGGGGTCCTTGTTCAGGTCAGCTGATTCTGTGGGTTGCCCCAGCCTAGTCTTGATCCCTTTGCTCATCACTCCTCCCTCTCTGCACCTGGATTCCAGGAGTTCGGCTCAGTGTTCTGCTGTTCAACCCCAAATATTGAAATGGGAAAATTTGAAAGAGGGAGGGCTTACCAGGGAGTAGCAGAAACAGGAGGGGGCTTTGTTTTGCAGAGGCTGAAAGTTGATAGCCTCTAGGCAAGATTTCACGGGAGAATGGGGCTTTCTCTCTTGAGCGTCACCCAGACAGCCATGGTGAAGCTAACTGAAAGGCCTTGCTTGGCATTGTTGTGGGAACCGTAACTGTGCATCTCTGCCATGAGAACAGATGTCATGTGCCAGGGCCAGAAATGAGCCGCACACTGGCAGATGACTAAGTAGTAAGATGTCTCCGGAGAGGCCAGTAAAGACGCAGAGGAGTTATGGGAGAGTCTTCCCATCTGTGGTGGCCTGGGAAGGTAGAGTGAGGGAGGAGAGAAGGGAGCCCGAGAGAACATTTTAAATTAGGAATGAGCAAGTTTGCCCCAAAATAAGTGGATAATCGCTTGGAATGAATGGCTGTACAACCAATTTTTACAGGTGGAATTTTCCTCACTGAAGGTGTTCTAGCACCAAAAAAAAAAAAAAAAAAAAAAAAAGATGAAGAATCAAGAGTAAGATAAGTTACTTACAGAAATATGACTGCATGTCCACAAACAGAATTTAAATCTGCGTGTAAAACTGAAGGTGTAAGAATTATTATTGCATTTCATATTGAAGAAATTAACACTCAGAGGAATCGGACATCTTTTCTATGACTATTGAGCCAGGAAATGGCAAAATGCACAGAGAGATGATTAGGTACCCACTTCTCTCAGAAACACAAGCATGTCTAATAATTTCATGTTCCTCATCTGGAATTCCTGTTTGTTGCATGTTAGTGTGAAAACCACGCTAGAACGAAAGACCAAGAAGCAGGAAGCAAGACGGACTTGAGATTACTGCCATGTGGCTCCTGAGTTCCCAATGGGAGCACATACTCAGCAAGGCAAGATGATCGGTCAGTGAGCTACCAAAGAAACAAACTCCCGTCTTGCTGTCGGTCTACTGTACTGTAGCCAACAAAATTAGATCTTTCCAACAGGTTACAAGGCCAACAGAAGTGACAGTTATGATAGGGAAAACTTTTCAAAGAATGTAAGCAGTGCTTAACTGCTCCAACAGAAAAAATCGCCCAAACCCCTTCTCCTGCGAGTCCTTGCTCCCATCTCAGTGACAGTCCCAGAGCTGCTCTCATCTTCCTGCCCCTTAACAAGACCACTGAGCTAGTTGATCACTGTATTTCTTTACCACATCCTATTTAGAACCGAGTCTTGATTCCCTGATATTCTATCAGAGCTTTCTACCAAAGACACAAACTCTAAAAATACCTCTTCTCCGAGTGTTCCTTCTTTCCTAAGGCACACACGAAGTTTTTGTAGATGTGCTCTCAACCATTATTAACAAGCCCAACACATCAACAAATCAAGGCATATGGGTGTATTCTTGCTGGTCTTTGTTAATGGGGTTTGATTTTTTTTCTATTAAAAGAAGTTTTATTTTTAGCCATTTTTTTATTGAGCTATGTATCCTCCCCATTCCCCTTCACCATCTCCCCTCTCCCCTTCCACCCTCCCACCTGCCGCCATGATCCCAGTTTACTCGGGAGATCTTGACTTTTTCCCCTTCCTAGGCAGATCCTTGTATGTCCCTCTTAGGGTCCTCTTTGTTTCCTAAGTTCTCTGGGGTTGTGAATTGTAGACTGGTTGTCCTTTGCTTTATGTCTAAAATCCACTTAGGAATGAGTACATATTATATTCAGTGTTATTTTAAGGCACACTTTAATATTCCTTTTAAGATTCTAACCCCTGTGCTTGTGAGACAGCTCAGCAGGAGAAATGTTTGCATTGCAAGTGTGAGGACCAGAGTTCGAATCCCTGGAACTCATGTCAGTGCTGGGTGATGTGTTTGTGAAATGAGACTATATCCCCTGACATCTCTAGAGTGAACTGACTCAGGATTTAGCAGAGAGACTCTTCCACAATGAATAAAGCAGACAGTGACTGAGAAAAACAGCCTGAACATGTATGTATGTACATATGATATACACATGTCCACACACATGAAAGAAACCAAAGATCTATCTCTAAGGACCCTCTTACCTCCATTACAGTTTTCCATCCATGTCAAACAATCTATGAGAAAGGAACCACGAGACAAATGAGCCCGTGCAGGCATTCCAGGGCATTCCAGAAGGTACCAGCAATAGGATAGGCTCTGAAGCTTTGCAGCAACAAGCCTGTGGTGTATTCCCTGCTGAGAGTCCTCCCTTCTGCTTGCGTTCAAAGTCTTAGGAACCCAGGGTCATTTCTCAGATTCCTTCAGTAATGGTGTCCTCAGATTTTGCTAATGGAAGTCATTTGTGTTCAGTTCTGATGGCGGAAGAGGGTCTGAAAGGACATCATTTGTTTCTAGGATGGCAGACAAATGACACACAGTTTATGTGAAAGCATTGAACTGGCTACACTGTTCTCCTGTCGCCCGTTTTAATGCCGTCACTGAATGAGACAGTTGACAGCAGGTCTCTGTAAGTTCCACAGAGTGCTGACTCTTTGAAGACTGGTAGGAGCTTTCATCTCCCTCCTTCAGCACTGGCCGTGACTCCTGCTTAAATTGCCTGCTGCCGTGTGTGCTCTTGTCTTTCTGACCCAGTTACTAACTAGTCAGATAGGGTCAGGCACTCAAACGCTACCTTTGCTTCTGAATTGCTTTGTAATCCACAGGTGTCTCCTTGCTGCCTTAGTGCACTATTGTGTGGAAACAGAGGGTGAGGGGCAGAGTACAGACGTTCCATTAGATGATGTCTAAAACCACAGAGTAGCTGATACTTCTATATCCTAGGTTGTCTTGCTGCACACGTTGTTAAAAGTCTGACATGTTTCAGAGCCACTTAAGTCCCAAAGAGCAACAGAGACACAATGTAGCTCTTTAGAGAACTAGCAAAAACAAGTCTTGAGGGAGAGAGGAAGCATATGTAAGGGACAAAATGGAATCTGTAAACACTAGATGGGAACCATTTTACGATATGCATGAAAACTCATAAAAGTATGAGAATTGTTTCATCTCTGTATGAGTAGGTCTGAACTCAGAGAGTAATACTTGAACTAAACTATGGTCTCTAGTGGACAGCACTACTAAATGTTAAAGAAAATGGCTAGCAAGGAGCAAATAGCACCCTGCTGAACTAATCAGGGTGAGTCATGGGGTTTGAGTCCGATGGAATTGTTGGCAGGATTCTGCACTGTCTTGTTTTTTTCTTAGTTAGCTACTTGTTAAACCATTTAACATCTCTCTCTACCTCTGTTTCCTTGACAGCAAAATGGGGAAAATAAAATCATAAGTCTTCATGCACCCCCTGTCAGAACACAGAAATTACAAGGTCCCAGCTGTCTAGGTGGTAACAATTCACAGACGGTTACTGTCAAGCCCATTAGTGTGTATGGTGTCCACACAGATGCCACAGCCAGACAGAACTATGTCGTAGTAGAGAAGAGTGGCCAGCTGTGACAGCTGCACACCTGCAATGCTGGCGCTCACGGGGATGGCCGCAGACATTTGGTGACTTTAAGGTCAGCCTGGGATACATGGCAGGACTCCGGAAAGAGGGTGAGGGGGAGAGAAGGAGGGGACAAGAGGAAATCTGGCTTCATAGAAAAGGGAAGTGATAAATGTGGGTTAATCAAGCCCAGAAACGTGTTCTTCCTACCCTCTACCCAGATGCCCAGAGACCGTAAGAATGACCCAGAGAACATACACAGCTGTGTTTGCTGCTGTATTTCTGTCTCATGCATGAGCAACAGGTAGTTGCCATGGGAACATGTATACTTTCCAATACTTGCTTAGTGGGGATAGTTTCCACTAAACTTTGATGTGTCTTTGTGAAATGTCAGTTGTCACCTCAGACCTCTGTCCGCCTGCCCTCAGTTCTATCCGGACCCTCCTGTATAGTGACTGAGAATTTGAGTAAGTGGAAATCACATTTGGCTGGCTGCGCTTCTCTTTATAGTCAAATAATTCCTCTAACAGTCTTCATGGTTGGCCACTGCCTTTGTTGCCTGGAATTTTGCAAGGTACGTAGCAGAATGTAAAGAAAGACCATGAGAAAGAACAATTATTAATTCTGCTAATACAGAGCCCCCCCCCATTTTTTTTCCTTTCTGGAGCCAATAAGCATGGCCTTAGAGGACAAAGGTATATTCTGAGGATTCCAGGATCTAGACGCAAGACTTTACCTACCTGATTTCTGTGAGCTGTGAACGCAATCCAGAAGGTCCGGTGCATCAAATTGCAATTGGAATGAAGTTCCTATTACTTGATGCCTGGACTCCGTCCCTCAATCCCAATAGAAGACATTCAGTTGATGTAGATTAAACCTATTGATATTTATTCTCAAAACTCCTGTAGCCAGGGATTAAGGATGAACACTCACATATACATATGCAATAACAGCGAGTTAAAACAAAACAAAACAAAAACAAAACAAAAACCAGAGACCCCAAATTTGAGGGAGAGCAGGGAGAGGTATATGGGAGGATTTGAAAGGAGGAAAGGGAGGGGAGAAATATTATAATTAAATTATCATCTCAGAAATAAAAGTCAAAATGATCCCCAAAATGAACGATTATCCCAGCATGGACAAATCACACTTAGCCAGTGAGTACTGTGTGTGTGTGTGTGTGTGTGTGTGTGTGTGTGTGTGTGTGTGTGTGGTGTGTTTCTCTGATTACACACACAGTAGCCACACTATGCACATCATGTGTACTTCACATGGCTTTTGAAGAACGTGGGAGACGTTAAGCTGATCACATGAATTCTGAGTCAGTACATGAGAAAATGCATAGCTGATGTCATTGTTGACTCTCAATAACTTGGGACACTTGGTGACGCTAAGAGAGAGCAGAACCTGCTGCTGTTGTTTCTTTGTTGCTTGTTTGGGACTCTGATGAGCTTTCATTGACTGGCGCGATAATTAGTACCTCGTATTGTTGGGTGTAGAATAGATTTGGTTTGTTTATGCTGAATCAAGTGTGAGCCAACCACCAAGTGACAGATGTTCTTTGCAAGCCTACCAGGATGGCTATCACCAGAAGTAAACTGGCCTTGTGCGTTGTGGCACTATGTTAAGTAGACTTCAAACTAAATGATTAGAAAGAATTGAACTTTACTGAGGAATTTTTAAATTTCATCTTACATTCCAACCGCAGTTCTTCCCCCACACCTCCTCGCCTCTGAATTTTAAGACAGGTTTTAGTACACGAGGCCTTGTCGTTCTGGACACATTTCAGCTAAGGACTAATGACGATGCTGAGAGCCCTTCCCTGGAAATGGCTGAGGAACAGGCCAGCCTAACTGTGGGGCTTCCATGTTTCCACAGAGAACAGAATATTGTATGGCGCGTATTAGCCATCAAGGTCATGCTGAGTTTCGGAGGTTCCCTGCTGCTCTAGATAAGCAAAGCAGCAAACACGGCTCAGCCAGCAGGCATCCCGGAGTCCTCAGGGAGTTAGAGCTGAGAACACACAACAAACTCCGTTCCAAGAAAGAAGAGGTGGGTTTCCCTTTACTTACAAACACAAATGCTTGTTATATATTTGGAATGCAAAAAGCATATTAGAAAGCATGAATACAGTTGGACCCACCCTGTGGAAATGGCAAATGGGCACAGATTCTATAATGAAATACGGTCAGGCTGGAGGAGCGGCTCACTGGTGGAGAGCGCCTGCCCTCGCAGAGGACCACATGCGCGCGCGGCTCACAACCACCCTAACTCCAGCTCCCGAGAATGCAGTGTTCTCTGTTGGCCTCTCTGAACATCTGTACAGATGCATGCACACTCACACGGAGACACACACACATAAGTAAAGATCATTTCAAACCAAAACGAGGATATCTGGAGTAGTGAGCATCTTGGGGTACTATTCAGTGTGTGTGTGTGTGTGTGTGTGTGTGTGTGTGTGTGTGTGTGTGCGTGTGCGCGCGCGCGCATGCGTACACGTGCTGTATGTACATGTATAGGTGACATACGTGGAGGTCAGAAGATGACCTGTAGCATTCTTCCTCTCTATTATGTCCAACTCAAGGTCTCTTCAGTGATGGCCACCACGTAAGCCAGGCTGACTGCTCTGCGTGCTTTGGGAGCTGCTCCTGTCTCTGTCTTTCCTTGGAGCTTGAAGAGTACAGATGTGTGCTGCCCCACAGCTGGATGTGGGCCCAGGGGGTTAAAACTCAAGTCTTTACCCTTTGCTCACTGACCCAGCTCTGCCTTTCTTTATGTCTCAGTAATAATATTCTGTAACAAACCTGTGTTTTCTTGTAAGTTTAAGGAAATGCCCCTAAAGATAAAAAATAGTGAAACTGTTCTACAAACCCAGAAGCGGGAGTCTGGTGAATTTGCACCACAGTGGGAAATGCTAGCAAAATTGATGGGAAGGAGGATGAACTGGAAGTCAACACATCTGTGTTTAAATATATGCGAAGCTCCGAGTTTGTCATTTCCTGGCGACAAAAGGGCAAGCTATCCTTCTTTTTTTTTTTTTTAACTTAAAACAGTCAACTGTACTCATTCAACAGACATTTGATAGAAACAGCGTCACTAGCTGAAGAAAAGCAGTAGGTTGTAAGAAAGGTGGTTTTATTTAACTGTCAGTGACTCAGCTAAGAGGTTAAATAAAACAAGCCTTAATATCCCAAGTGTGGGCTGTGAAAAACAGGAGAAGGAACTTGAGGAAGTTTTCAATAAGCTGAACGCTACCGAGCTAAAATCTGTGAACCCCAGTGGTCATGACTGCCAGCTGTGGCCCCGTTTAAGTCACTCAACAGTTAAAAGGCAAATGCTGGCGTGATTGCACAAAAGGAACCCTAAAGTAAACATCACACATAGAAGTAAGCGCCTGGGGGCATGGGGAGAGAGCTCTGCAGGCAAGAACGGAACTGTTCCTACAGAGGAACTGAACTTGGTTCTGAGACCCTCCATCAGGCAGACCGCACACGCCTGTAATTCCCGGGGGCGATGGCCTCATCTGGTCTCTGTGGGCACCTACATTCAAGTGCACAGGCATCCCACATGCTCATAAATAAAAATTAAAATAAACTTCTAAAATGTAAGCCCTTCAAATATAAGTATTCACATGTCCCTAGTTGTCTCAAACTTATTCTAATAAGATTTTTATAGCCTTTCTTCCCATAAAAATCTTTAAACGTTCATATAGTGCAATAGGTCTCTCCAGACTCCTTTTCTCTTTACGATTCCTCTCTACCTCTGTTTTCCTTCCTTTAAAATAATATTGTCCTGGCTACTTTTATGTCAACCTGACACATGCTATGGTCATCTAAAAGGCGGGACCTGAGTGTGGTTGAGAAAACGCCTCCATTAGATGGGGCTGTGCACACGCCTGTAGGGCACTTCCTCAATTAGTGATTGATGGGAGGGCCCAGCCCGTGGTGGGTGGGGCCAATCTGGGCTGGTGGTCCTGGGTTCCATCAGCAAGCAGGGTGAGAAGGCCATAGGAAGGGAGCCATTGAGCAGCGCCCTCCATGGCCTCTGCATCAGCTCCTGCCTCCAGGACCCTGCCTGACTGCTGGAGTTCCCGTCCTGACTTACTTCAACCATATAGGGCATGGAAGTACAAACCTAACAAGCCCTTTCTTCCCTAACTTGTTTCTGATGGTTTCATCACAGAAATAAAAACCCTAACTAGGACAGTTATATAGACATGTTATGCTATGTATTACATGTTACATATACATATATACGTGTATAGAAATGATGTGGTCGACGGTTTTTTTTTTTTTCTTTTAATTCCATCAAGTCCTTTGTTGCTTTCATGTTGCTGAAGAATTCACAGAGTCTTGCTCAGACTACTTAGGATGAATTTATTTATGCTTTATGAGCAGAATATGATGGTTCACCGGGAGTGTTTAATAATGGTTACAGATGTTGTCGCTTAGACTTACTGCTACTCGAACTATGAATTTTGGAACAGCAGTGCTCCTCTGGCTCCTTCCCTGGTCCTTGACAGGAGTGAGTCTATTAAGAAGGTCGGAGTCACTTGTGGGAAAGATACAATAAATGTTGAATCCTTTCCATTCGCCATTTTTAAAAATAACACGTTGACTATTTAACACCCTCAAAAGGCGATGAGTAAGTTTCATCCTGAAATATGATCACGTAGTCATGAATTTAAACATAGCCTCTCAGTTTCGGTGTGCTGAAGGTATGATCTATATTGCTGATCAAATTATGCAATCTGTGGCCAAATTGGTTCCTGATCCCTTGACATGGCCTATTTTATAATTGTTTGCTGCTTTAGTAAAAATATTTTGTGCTCATATTATAAACTCCTTGCCTCTGAACTAGAATCATCCATTTCTTAAGAAGCACTGATGTTTTTCCTTGTTTTGTTTGTTTTAAAATTCGTATTTGGATGCATCAACCCAGGCACTGCAGTCCCCATTTCTGTGGAGTATTGATCATTTCTGGCCCTTTTTCTGTGAATGCAGTGGATCTATCTTTCTTAATTTTGAGAGAAATTATACCATGAGTTGAGTTCATCACAGTCCCAATTCAAATTTTAGAGCAATTTATTTCCATTGCTTTCACTGAATTTATTACAGAATCTCCACTCTCCTATGCTTAAATTACCATTGTCAACCATGGTGACAAAATTCTTCATTAATTGTATTCCACACGATACACAAAATAATTTCCCTATAGTGTCACCCACAGTATATGGAAAACAGAAAGTTAGGAATTGGCTCTTTTGTGCCTCTGTGCCTGTGGATTATGGTCAGACAATATACATTGAAATTACTTTGCATTAAACATAAATCACTTGGAGAAGTTCCTGTCTGAGAAGTTAAGCCGGCAATTTGACATTCAATTCCACATTTTATTGGCTTTTAACTCTTAGGTGAGATGTTACTTTTCTGTATTAAATTTTGTTATCTACACCGTACAGCCAAAACTGCAGGCAAAGGACACTAAGTGAGATGCATGGGGTCGAGGCCTGGTTATGGGGATCAAACTTTGTTGAATCAAAGTTCTCTCGCATTGTTACTTTATGTTGGTGGAGCATCTCAGCACAGAAACCACGATATTTAAGTGAGAGAATGAATCCTCAGGGCCACAAGATGCCACTTCCGTAAGAAACAGATCTAGGATTCATGGCCTATAAAATCCACCACATTAACAACCAATCAGCAGCACACTCACTGGCAGCCATCCCGTTTATGACTGCTGACTTTTGAAGTTACACAGACACACATGCGGGTTTGCTAACACAGAACCCAGTGAGTGGTGAGATGCAAGGGGTTTCTAACTAAAGGCTAAGGTTAGCCAGAGATAAATGCCATTCCCAGGGGTCCTGTGCTCGCCAAATCACAGGAAGCTGTGTGAAACAGGGTTGTCAACCATTGTGCTGGGGCACAAAATAGCCAGCCACAGGGATGGATCCATCTGCAGGCACAGATACACCCTCTCTGAACTTGGGCTTTGTACTTGAACTTACCAGTTTAAAAGAGAACAGGGTGTCATGACTTCATAACCAGCATGCGTGAAATAAACCATCAGAGACGTCTCTTGGAACCTGCAGCTTCCAGCACATCTGGAGACATCTATCATTTCTGTTTTGTGTTTCCACTCATTCGGCAGCCAAAAGTGTTGAGTCACTGTGTATGCTTCAGACACACACGTTGCATGAGAAAAAATGCTAAAAAGTGGTCTTATTGATGTAGAGCTAAAAACATCTTCATGGACCAAACAGTTAACATACCACCTCGAATAATTGCTGCTATAATATGAGGGCACCTAAGAGGGATTCCTTGGCAGGAATAATTCTGTGGGTTGGTATAGGGATCAACATTAAATCGTGCCATTATGTAAGTTATTCGATACATTTGATCAAACTTTAATAAGACAGCGTTTTAATAAAAAGGGCTGTTGATTACCCAAAGTTGGAGACTGATAAATAGCTTTATAAAGTCTTACTTTATTTGAGGCAAGAACCAGGCCATTAAAATTGTTCAAGAGGACTCTGACAACATTCTCCATCTGTTGCAACCACTTTAAAAATATTCATATAAATAATATGTTCATGTCATAGCCAAATAAACCTCACTGCCCAGCCTTGAACCTCAAGCTGGGATAACAGAAAGTAGAGAAAAATACTTCATCTATATTTGTCGCACAGCAAATATTATTCCCCCCAGAACAAGAAGCTGTCAAGGCGGCTGAATTATTTCAAAGTATTGTTCAAAAGTTTATTGACCTTTATGAGCAGAACACGTACTGACCCAGAAAACTGGATATATCACAATCCCATGAGGGGAGGAACTACGTGCTTATTATATCTATTAATCATAGTTTGGAAAAATATAATCACCATTTTCCAAAGCAAATAGAGGCCAATGCTGTAAATCAAGCTAGTTCATCCGTCATTGGATAAGTCAGGGTTTGACATGCGGAAGATGCTGTAATACCAGTCTTCACTCACGTTGAACTGAGCGGTCGCTGTGCCCTCAAGTTTTCTCGTCTGTGGGGCACTTGGAAAGACTTCACTGTCTTAAGGGAACCACATCCTCCTTCCTTTAAGTCAATGCTAAAATCAAGACTGTTCCCGTGGGTGTCATCCAGGATGTTTTATAATAGAGCTGCTACCTAAAATATCTCTTCCATCATCCCCAGAGGCTCAGATCAAGTAAGCTGTCTGAAGGTCTCTTGGTTTTATTTTATTTTTTTTTTTTTGAGAAATAGTTTAAACAAAAGAAGTAATCCATAGGACCATGTCACAATAGAAATAAATTATGTCATCCAGAAAGTGCAAGATTTCAGTGACATCTAAGGAAAACAGGCAGAATCTCCAAGCTCATTTTTTTTCACATTTAACAATTTTGTCCAAAGCTGCTATGCTTTAAATTTCAGCCTAGAATTCTGACATCTCCTACTCCATTAGGCTAACCTGTGCAAAGGAAGCAAACATTTTTTGGCACCATGCCAGGCTCTGAAAATTAGATTTGAAAGCATGACATAGCACAAAAGATGAATAACATACCGTGCTAGCCCATGAAGGACACAACAGTTCAACTTTATAGCACAGAATGAAGCTGATTATGGACAAGAATGGGGTTCTCAAGGGCCAGTGCAGGGCAGGGGGAAGATAGTGGTAAATAGTAGAACTCTTAAATTGTAGCATTATTGTAACATGAATAGGTTATGGAGACCTAGTGGACAGCTTGGTGACAGCTAACACTGTGTGAAGTGACTAGCTTAAGTTAGCTAACAGTATGTTAAGGGTGGGCTCTCTCCCTTCCATGGCTAGAATGTTGACTGGCTTCATCTTGAACAGGTCTTAGGTAGCAACCACAGCCACTTTGGGACATGAGTGCAGTGTCCTGTCCTGTCCTGTCCTGTCCTGTAGAGAGTGTTCTGTTCCGGTTCTGTCCTTACCATTCTCTGGCTTTTGCAATCTTTATGCTTCCCCTCTTTCATGATGTATAAATAAAATTTTTATCTGTCAGTCCTACTCCAGTAGACCTGGACAGAAGGATTAAAAAGATTTACAAGGAATTGGTCATAACATGGGGTTTGTTTGGGAGCTGGTTTTTGTCATGGTTACTTTATCTGTTAGGAAGACAGAGCTATGGAAACCCATTGTCCATCTTAGCTAGGGCTGAGGAATCCCCTTCGTTGGGAATTGTTGGAGCCCCTTTATCTTAACGTTTTTTCCATAGACGAGCTATGGCTCTGAGGTATGGTGAACTACCCTGTGTGAAACTGTGATCAGTTGGCTTATATTTCATAAACAGCTTAGCATGGCACTAAGAAAAATGTACAGACCCTGACAATTCTCCTTTTAAAATGTCCTCAACTTCCAGTAGACGTTAGGGCTGAGACACTCTGGTGTTCTCTCTAACTGCCTGGACCGATGAAGAAGTTTCTGAGAGGGCGCAGTATTCTTACATGTCATCAATCATGCACAGAAGCAAAGAGCTCAGCTATCTGACTGACGTCCAGACCCTTTTTTCTCTGTTGCTTCTGTTAATACGTGGACTTCATATTCATTCCAAAAGACCCATCAGCTTTGCTTATGCAGATTCACTTTCAAGAAACAATTTGTTGGCTATACTGTCAACACCTGCGTAGGCAAGTCAGGAGTCTAAGCAGCAGTATAAGCCGAATCTTTTAAAATTTAAGACTTGCATTAATTCCTTGAGGCATACGTACATGTGGGTAATGAATTTTGATCATGCCCACTCCACACATGGTCAACCTCTCAGGGTGACCCTAAAGAACCTGCGTCTTCTGCCCAGCAGCCATCCCTGTCCATAGTCTTCAGTTATGGAGAGGCTGGTGAAACCCTCCCCTCCATGCTAAAACGTCGGCTGGTTTCATCTTGTGGAGGCAACCATAGCTACTGAATGCCGTGGCCTCGCCGCATCAATCTTTGATGGACACCTAATCTAATCTTTACTGTGTATATCAGGCAAAATGTGTACATTTTACCTATATTGTATACCTTTTCATTTTGATAGTTTTAGGAAAAGAATTACGTAAGTTGCTCTAGAAGGAAGACAGACACCGCCTGGATAATAGAACTTGAAAATTCTTCTAAAACTTTGCACTTACTTGCAAACACTTCAGGGAAGAAAAAAAAAAAAAAAAAAAAAAAAAGAACCTCAAACCATGCACCCCTTCATGGTACTAAAACGGTGGGAAAGAAATAAGAATGGTTTCTTGCACGTTTCCTGACAGATTTGTTTCATGGAAAGCACGTTTACATTTGGTTTCACCAGAGAGATCTAAGGCTGATGGTCTTACACGATCCTCTGCTGAGAGACTAGGAGGAGGCAGAAGGAAGGATGAAAATAGGGAGTGACATGGTCTCAGCTGCTCGCCACTCCTGCGTGGCCAGAGCGTTTCCAGGAGCTCCTTCCCAGTGTCACTCCATGTCCAGTTCCAGCTGGAATCAGGCACTGAGGAGCCCTGTGAACTCTCAGCAAGAACACACAGAATTAGCCTTTGCTTTTTCAACCTTTTAAAGGTTGGGGTCAAGGCTGAGTTTGCTCAGAATTATTTACAAGCCCTTAAAACCCGCACCACCCACCCCTCTCCGTTAGGGCTCTCGGCGTTGAGCGTGTTTGGTTTTGTTTCTTACCACCGCCCGCCCCGCCCCTCTGGCCACCCCTTCTCCCCTCTCGCTTGTCTCTGATTCATTGATTCTGTTCAGTAAGGGGGCTTGGGGGACTTAGATTATTTTAGATGCAAAATAAGCAAGGCAAAACTTAGCTAAATAACTTGAGAGGAAAATTTGATCCTGGAGTCCCTTGGTACCTTGGGTAATTTTAGGGAAGCCAAGAGTGAACAAAAAATATAAGAACACTTTACATTCATTTTGGCCTGCGAGCCAAAGCGAAGTGGGTACTTGCAGAAATTATCATAAAATTGTATTTTAGTGTGATGTGTCCTGATAAGAGATGTTTGTAGCTCACTGCTTCCCAATAGGCTGGGTTCCAAAAGTTTGTTTGAAAGTTGTTTTTCTGGCTCCAAAAAGCCATTTCCCTATAAACAATGTCCTAAATTAGCAGTTCTTAGGCCCTCTGTGTTATGAATCCCTCAGAGAGTCCACTGAAATCTGTGGACACTGTAGTCCCCATAAAAATTCTCACATGCATATATGACCCACTTTTCCATAAGCACGCAGTGGACTCCCCGGAGATCTTTTCCAGTGCCAGGCTAGCCCGGGTGCTGAAATCCACAGAGCTTTATTCTGCACTGGGGAAAGACTGGCAAGCAACAAACTTCCCAGCCCTTCCAAGCAGTTCCCCATCCTGTATTTTATAACACAGATGCACAAATAAACATTTGCTACTAAACTCTAACTTCAGTAAGCATAGCAGCAACTTCAATCCATCTTCCCCTGGCACCACATAGAATATAGAGCCAAGGTGAGGGAGATGACCCAGTCAGTAACATGCCTGGTGCACAGCAGTGCAGGCCTGCATTCGGTCTCCCAGAACCCATGTAAAACCTGGGACAGCAGGTGCAGCTGCATGACGGGGAGGCGCAGAGACAGGAGAGTCTCTGGAACTTGACAGTCAACCAGCCAGTCTAGCTTAATCGGCGAACTGCAGGTTAATGGGAGGTCCTGCATAAGGCCCAAGAGGAAGACACTAATGTTGAGCTCTGTCCTCTGAATGAGTGTGCACGCGCGCGCGCGCGCACACATACACACACACACACACACACACACACACACACACACACTCACACACACTCCAGTTAAAAAAGGAGAAAATGTGAGAAGTTGGATCCAAAGAATAGTCACATGCTAAGTGGAGTACAAATAACAAATGTTAATGCTATCTCGCCATTGACTTTAGAGCACACAGGTTTCCTTGGACAATGAAATTCTCATAGGTGTATAATGAGCAGGAGCTTTTCCTGTGTGTGTGTGTGTGTGTGTGTGTGTGTGTGTGTGTGTCTGTGTGTGTGTCTGTGTGTGTCTGTGAGTGCATGTGAAAATGTTTGTGTGTGTCTCTGTGTGTGTGTCTGTCTGTGTGTGTCTGTGTTGTTTGTCTGTGTGTCTGTGACTGTGTCTGTGTGTGTGTCTCTGTGTGTGTGTCTGTGTGTGTGTCTCTGTGTGTGTGTGTCTGTGAGTGCATGTGAAAATGTTTGTGTGTGTGTCTATGTGTGTGTCTGTGTGTGTGTGTATGTGTGTGTGTGTGTGTCTGTGTGTGTGTCTGTGAGTGCATGTGAAAATGTTTGTGTGTGTGTCTGTGTGTGTGTCTGTGTGTGTGTGTCTGTGTTGTTTGTCTGTGTGTCTGTGACTGTGTCTGTGTGTGTGTCTGTGTGTGTGTCTGTGTGTGTGTATGTGTCTGTGTGTGTGTCTGTGTGTGTGTGTGTCTGTGTGTGGGTCTGTGTGTGTGTGTGTGTGTGTGTGTCTGTGTGTGTCTGTGAGTGCATGTGAAAATGTTTGTGTGTGTGTCTGTGTTGTGTGTCTGTGTGTCTGTGACTGTGTCTGTGTGTGTGTCTGTGTGTGTGTGTCTGTGTGTGTGTGTCTGTGTGTGTGTGTGTCTGTGTCTGTGTGTGTGTCTGTGTGTGTGTGTGTGTGTGTCTGTGAGTGCATGTGAAAATGTTTGTGTGTGTGTCTCTGTGTGGTATCTGTGTGTGTGTGTGTGTGTGTGTCTGTGTGTGTGTCTGTGTGTGTCTGTGAGTGCATGTGAAAATGTTTGTGTGTGTGTCTGTGTTGTGTGTCTGTGTGTCTGTGACTGTGTCTGTGTGTGTGTCTGTGTCTGTGTGTCTGTGTGTGTGTCTGTGTATGTGTCTGTGTGTGTGTGTCTGTGTGTGTGTGTGAGTCTCTGTGTGTGTCTATGTCTGTGTGTCTGTGTCTGTCTGTGTCTGTGTGTGTGTGTGTGTGTCTGTGTGTGTGTTTGCTGCTTTCTTGCATTCCCAATTGTCCCAGAGAGAACGTGACCTGGGGCTTCTACAAAAGCAGGCAAAGATGAAACAGTGAAACCCTGCTGATCGGCACCACCAAAGATCTCCCCAGTCCACCCACAGGGGAAAATGCTCGCTGCTGTACGCCACGGGGTTAGGAACTGGACGCCATACAACACAGTTTTGATGATTGTTACTAAGTCACGTATTGACTCACTAAATTAATCAAATCTACAGAATAGTAACTTTACCATTTTATGTTGCAGAAATGGAGATCATACACTGAGTCAGGGCAAAGTTTCCCAGTGTATGTCACAATTGATTTGGGCCAGCTTTTTGAATATGCAAAATATAGGTCTGCACAGGACTATACTCAAGGGGCCTGCCCTTGGTTTAATGCCTCTGTCACACTGGCCAGCAGACAAGATTTTGAGCCGTTTTCTTGAGTAATGATTGATATAGGAGGGATCAACCCACTTTGTGTGGTGCTACCCTAGGCAGGTGTCCTGGGTTGTACAAGAGCCAGTAACCAGCACTCCTCCAAGGCTTCCGCTTCAGTTCCCGCCTCCAGGTTCCTGTCTGGTTGGAGTTTCTGCCTTAGCTTCCCTCAATGGGCCCTGGCTCGGGGTGTGTACAGCAAAGAAAGCCCTTCCTGTCCACGTTGCTTTTGGTCACAATGCTTCATCACATCTACAGAAACCCTAACTAAGATGAGATTTCCGGTCTTGACTTATCCCAATGGTGGTCTGTAGCTGGATCTGCAAATCAAATAAACCATTTCTTCCCCAAGATGCTTTCGTCACAGTCCTTACCACAGCCATAGAAAGCCAACTAGGACAGTTAGCCAATGCTCTGTGACCATCTCCAATTCCATCCCGATGTGCAAGATATCTTAGAATTTTAATGAACAGAAATACAGCAATGCAAAAAGCGAGCAGGAATGTGTATAGGGAAGGTAAAGAACACGGTCGCTGGGGAACCCCAAGCAGCAGATGAACAGCCCCAGCTAGCTGTCTGTTCATTGCAGTAGGAAAGAGCTGGGCAGTGCAGCCCAGCCCGCTCAGTACGTTGATCCACATAAAGCATAGGAAGTAGCCACACAGCTCTGCTCATCCTCCCACAAACAGGCTTGCCTGAACCATCAGGCCCACAGCTGAAAAGGCCACCATGAACACCACAAAGACAGACCATGTCTTAGTCAGGTTTCTATTGCTGTGAAGAGACACCATGACCACAGCAACTTTTATAAAAGAAAGCATCTCACTGGGGCTGGCTTATGTTTCAGAGGTTTAGTTCAGGGGGGATGGTGGCACGATGTGAATTCAAGGCCAGCCTGCTCTACAAATCAAGTTCCAGTATAGCCAAGACTAGCCAAGACTACACAGAGAAACCCTATCTTGAAAAAACAAATAAACAAAAAAAAAAAAAAAAAAAAAAAAAAAGAATTCAGAGGTTTAGTCCACTGTTGTCATGGTGAGAAGTATGGAGGCACCCAGGCAGATAGGGTACTGAGAGGTAGCTTTGAGTTCTACATCTGGATTCTCATGCAATAGGGAGAGTGAACCACTGGACTGACTTGAGCTTCTGAAGCCTCAAAGCCTGGTGACACACATCCCAGACGGGGCCACACCTACTCCAACAAGGCCGCATATCCTAATCCTTTTAAATAACGCCATTCCCTGTGAGCCTGTGGGGGCCATTTTCATTCAAAACACCACAGACCTTAACAACTAAGTAGGCTTTGCAACACCCACATATGCTGATGGAAATGCTACCTAGTGAGCCGGGGTTGTCCAGCCTCATCCCAATGTACCACAGCCACCAATGTTCACGGAACCACGGTGCTTTCTCTGGTCTCGCTGCTAAGGGCTCACAGGGAAAGAAAAGTTCTCTGCCTCCGTTGACCCATGCACAGCCTCTACTGACTGTAACTAAAGAAGCTACATGGGAATTATATATTGTACCCAGCAGGAACTCAAAGCAATATAGCCTACCCAACTGTTAGCTTGGTTACACGAAGAGCTTAACTTTACAGAACTCTACCATGGGAACGAGTCTATAAAATTAGTGGGAAGCATAGGCTTACCTAAAAAAAAGGAACAATAGAAATATATCAGAGAAAGGCAAAATGGTGTTGTCAAGGGAACATAAGAACTTCTTAGGAGCAGAGACTAAAGAAAAGAGGGTGACAAAAAGCTTGAGCAACAATTTACACTAAGATCTGACAGATTCACAAATTAAGAAAATAAGTCATCATCTAAATGAAAGATCCAGGAAAGACATAAAGAGAAGTCTTTGGAGTTCCCAGTGAAAGTCCTGGACTGGGGCACCTCAATAAATCAGATCAAAAGTACACAGCGGGAAGTCTCCAGAACAAACTGGAGGAAGCAATACGTTTTGAAATAACCCAGTCAGACCAGTAAGGAAAAACAAGAAAATACAGATGTCATTCAATACTTACAGGATATTGTTAACCAAAGAAAAGTTTTCGTGGTTGGGTGTTCCAGAAGAACTCATGGAGAATATATCTTTAAAATAGTAAAGAGTTTCCAATCTTAGGAAGATTTGGACATCTAAATCAAGGAGGCTCAAAGAACCCCAGATGTATCTGACCAAAAGTCTTCATGATATATTTAAATTCCAAGAAAAATAAAAGGCAGAATTTAAAAATCAGGAAGGAAACAAAAATCAAGTGGCCCTCAAACAAACCTCATTAGACCAACTATAGATTTTTCAACTAACATCTTATAGGCCAGAGAGAATGGAATAACATACTCAGAATACTGAGAGAAAAAAGATAAATTTTAGATGGGGGGAAAAACCCCAAAATACTGTATCTAGTAAATCAACCTTCAGATATAATAAATTAATGAAAAATTTGCAAGATAAACAAAAAGCCATGGGGGGGGGTCATCAACACAACACTGACCTCTAAAGACGGTGCTTATGGGAAATTCACACCTGGAAGGGAAAGCCTTCAAGAATGTGGGACACAGTTGTAAAGAAGATACACAGGAGAGAGGAGAATCAAACATGTCAATTTGGAAGACCAGTAGCTGCAAAATGGAAGCAAAATGAGAGGGGAAAAGAAGCAAAGGTTTCCAAATACAACCAGAAAAAAAAAGTTAATGGAAGACCAGGAGTGTGTCTGTATTAATCCAAGGGCAGATAGTGCTGGTGTGACATTTCAGCTGAAACCGTGACCCTTTCGTAGATTGGGGAGACCATTCACCACCCAGAGTGATGTGGAGAGCCATCTCCAGTCTCCAAATGAAGAAATAACAACAACAACAAAAACTGTTTACCAAAAAATGAAGTAGATTACAGACAGGAAGTCAAAAAAAAAAAAAAACAATTGGATGGGCTTCATTAGATTGGCAGAAGAGGGGAGAGGGGAGAGAAGATTCCGGGGTCTGGTGGTCCTGGGAACCTGAATATGATCCTATAGCAAGTGGCTGTCTCCACATTTGAAAGCAAAGACACGGGAAGGGACTGGCATTGTGGCCTCTTGACGGGATCCAAGAGAACCGCTAGCAGTCAGGGGGAGATAGTCACCGTGCTTGCTGTGTAAAAACAAGTGTGAAGCCAGCTCCAGATTGTTCTGATGTTGAAACAAACAACTGTAAGACTCATCAAGTAAACAAGTAGCTTTTTTTGGCTGTCCAAACGCCACTGATAAGGGAGTTTGCTACAGGCCGTATGGGGATATTTGGAGAATGGGAGAAAAGGCCAATTTTTCTAGCTGACGTTTCTAGAATCCTGGAATTCATGAGGTTATGTTAGGTTGCCAGTATCCGGCTAAATTTAAAGAGATGGAGACATTTAAGTTGTAGTCTTGCTCTGTGACTATGTATTACGTGGCAAGTGCTCATGAAGGCATTGGGGTACAGTGGCAAGCAGAGCTAAGTCATTAACTGTGTGGCTTTTATTAGTAGCTCAGTAAACGCTTGAGATCATTCCAGGGTGATGGGTTAGACAGGAAGAAATTGAAGCAAGGTTCAGCCAAATCACCAGATAGGTTCTCAGGGAAAGCAACTCTCAACAGGACCTGTGATGAAGAGGAAGTCTTCAGATGCAGAGCCTGGGGCAGAGCATTCCAAAGACCCTAAGGTTAGAATACACGTGGCGTTTTCCAAGTGCAGTTGCATGCACTGGACTGAGTCTGAGCTGAGGAACCTGGGCATTTGGTGCTTGAGGCTGAAAATGAAATGGGAAACCGATCATCATGGGATGCCACAGACAACATCATGCAGGAAGACTTAGATTCTGGTTGACTCTTACATAAGACCTTGCTAATCGCTACAGAGATTATAGATGGTAAAAGGATTGTAAGAAAGCAATTTTAAGGAAGTAATTGGGGCAGCTATGGTAAATTATCCAACATCAGTATATTTTATACTGCTTTGAAATCTGGTAAAAATCCATATGCCCATTCATGAATTCCCTTCTTCTACCTCATGGCTAAGGTCCTCTAGTCAAACAACCTCCCTCTCTAGCAGATAAGTTATGGCCCTCACTTTATCTCTGAGCAACAAGTTTTGGGTTCTCAGGATTGGTGCACTTCTGAGCTTGGACAACCTGTCCTGGGTTGATTGGTCAGGAATGGTTGCTATGGCCCATGGCCTTCCCAGGGCCGTTGCTATGCCCTGCACACCACTATTACCAAAAAGCACGTAAACACATCCAGAGTCGGTCAGCTAACTTCTGACTGGTTCCTTGCCACAGAGGGTCTCTGGCTTCCTACTGACTGGGGCAGGTCCACCAAGGTCAGAAAGTTGGGAACTCAGCAACATGTGCTGAATCAGAAACTAATATCAGGACTGAAGTTTCCCACTGTCCTGTGCCATTTTCAAAAGCTCCAGGCAGCAAACACTTCAGACCATAACTCGTAAATACTCTGTACAGATGTAAATGTACCCAGTCCAAAGAAGCTTTAAAAAAGATTGTCAAAATTCATATTATCTGCTCAAGACCCCCTCTCTTAGTTGATCAAACATGACCTTAACTTTGACTTTCCAGTGAGCCAGGAATAGCAGTGGAAAGAATTCAGCCGATTTTATTAGATTATTCTTGTCCGTGAGCTGTCCAGTAAGCCATTCATCCTCACCCACCAGTTCAAATGTCAGCTAAATGTGGCCTTAAAACAGTCACCTTTATCTACCCGGGGAGGTTTTAGTTACATAGCTTTGTCTTGAAGCATAATAGGCTGATCTGGGTTTTGGTAAATAAGATCAGATTTTTAACAGCATTTTTCTTATGCAGCATAAGTATTTCCAAAAACTGAAAATAATCTTGTCAGTGCCAAAAAAAAAGTCTGCTACATTGGATCTATAAACCATAGAATGCAAAAGCTTGAAAAGATTTGATCTTTTAGACAAAATTATCACATATATTTGAGTAAATATGTTTGAAATTACAGGGCTTGACATATAATAATATACATTTTAATTTCTATCTCTATATATAATTAAATGCGGTATTGTGTATTCATATTATGACCAGGCTCATATTCTGAGTCTACAACAAATTTACTGGGTTCTTGGGTGGGATACAAAGCCTGTTTGGGTCTAGGTTTCTTTCCTATAGACATGTTTTGACAACTGATATGTATATTTAAAACAGTGTAAATGCTCCATAATTACAAGGTACTATTATTACTATGATTATTAAGAGGCACAGTATTGCTGTTGAATAAATGAATGATTTATAAAAATGCCTATCGCTAATGCAATCATTTTCAATAGTCATTACTTGAAGCTGTTTGTTTACTCAGAGAATATTGACTGCCTTTACTCAAGAGATCTCTAAAACTCCTTGTAAAAAAATCCCTTGATGACTTTTCTAGTCACTTAATAAAGAAGTGAACAGAAACCTACAATCACAGTTTATTTTAAAACAAATTACTGTAAAAGTAAATAAGCAGTAATGGCCTGTTCTAAGACTTGAAACTAGCCATTTACAGAAAACTAGCCATTTTTCACAAAGTAATATTTTTCAACACTGTGCATAACCAAAGACGATTCTGGCAATGTGGAAGAGATTAAAAGAAGTAACTGTAGGCCTGATTTATTCTTGAATTTATCTCTTGTTTGCACGAAAGGTTGTTGAAAGTGGATGTCACCCATTTAACTAAAATGTCCTGTCGATGTAGCATTTCTTAAAATGTATATTTCATCTAGGTGATACTTTATTACCACTATATCTTTTAACTTTTAGCCTAGAAAGAAAACAAACAAGACATGTGATTAAGATATAGATGGAAACAAAAGTAATATCAGGAGTTCTGTCTGCCTGAGCTCCTGGGAGAACTCTGAGACACACTCATGTGGTCCTGAGAGCCTACAAATAGGCCGTTAGCTCTTGAGACATCAGACAGGAATGCAAAAATGTGAGCGGGGAGTACAAGCCTTCTAGACTCTCATTGTGCTGGCTGGCTTGGTATGTCAACTTGACACAAGTGGGAGTCATCAGAGGAAGGAGCTGAAGAAACGTTTCCATGAGATCCAGCTGTAAGGCATTTTCTCAATTAGTGATCATGGGGGAGGGCCCAGCCCCTGGAGGGTGGAGCCACCCTGGAGGTGGTCCTGGGTTCTATCAAAATGAGGGTAGAGGAAGCTGTACTCTGCATGGGCTCCTGCCTCCAGGCCCCTGCCATTTGAGCTTCTGTCCTGATTTCCTTAGATGATGAACGGTGATGTGGAAGCGTGAGCCAAATAAACCCTTTCCTCCCCGACTTGCTTTTTGGTCATCGCAGCAACAGAAACCCTAAGACAGGCAAGAAGTTCAGCGCAACAAGATTGAGTGCCAGTGTTGGTTCAAACTTCAGGAACAAAGTCGCTTCTCTTAGGTGTATTTGAATATGGCACAGTCTAGAATACACTGTTCCTGTGATTATTAAACTGGATCCCAAATGTACAGTAAAGCATATCTAACTCTCTCTGGGGAATAAAGTAAGCTCAATAGAGATCACATGTGACTACAATGGAGCTTTGTAAAGTTCACGTGAGACACCTTCAATCTAAGAAACAGGTTCTATAGAATGACCAAGAAAATCAAGCAGGTCGTGGGCACGCCTTTAATTCCAGCACTTAGGAGGCAGAGGCAGGGGGATCTCTGTGAGCTCAAGGCCAACCTGGTCTACAAAAAGTTCCAGGCTATACAGAGAAACCCTCTTGAGAGAGAGGGAGAGAAAGAGAGAGAGGGGGGCAGAGAGAGGGAGAGAGAGAGAAGGATGGAGGGCCTGGTGAAAGAGTCTTTGGTCACAGAAATTGCTCAGGTGTCACCAGATTAGAAGAAGTCACATCCACTCCACCCTTCTGGGTAGAAAACCAGCTTGCATTCCTTCCCTTGAAGGGAACAGCCCTGCACCCTTGCCCAAGTCTGTGAGCAAAAAAGACCTCCATATCCCCTACACCCTAATATATCTAAAACATTGCTATTTAAAACAAACAGAAAAAGCAAGCAAGGTGGCTGGCTAACCTTGAATACCCTGTGTGTTCAAGGATAACCTTGAACATCAGATCTAAGAGTTAGCGTTATAGTTACGGCCCTCTGGTTAAGTGATGCTGGGAATCAAATCTAGGGCTTTGTGCATATGAAGCTGCGTCTCTACCAAATGAGCTGTAGTACCAGCCCCAAATATCGTTGTTTTAGTTTGTGAAGCAATACAAAAACTGCCAATCTATTTTACATTCTTCACACAGAAGCTCTGAAACCTGGTGTATACTTCTGTACCCATGATGCATTTCAGCCATAGTTCAAATTCTCAGTAATCATAGGTTTCTACCAAAAACCGAAAAATTGAACCGAAAAAGTTTGACAAGAGTACACATTCCGATTTTATTTTTTATTTATAGGCATGTGTGCATGAATGTTTGTATTCACGCTTGTGTGTAGGTGCTAGAAAAAAGACTTCGTATGCCCTTGAGCTGGAATTTTAGGCAGCTGTGACCCACCTGTCATAGGTACTGGAAACTAAATCCCTGTCCTCCGAAAGAGTAGGAAATGCTATTATCAGAAACTCATCCGTCTTTCCAGGACCCTAGAGGACACTCGGAATAATGTGTTCCTCCCTGGCATGAGCAGTGATGCTATAAGAGCTAGAAACATACACAGAACGATACAAAATTGCATTGTTTTTTTTTTTTCTTCTCAGTATCTGTTGGGATTTCAAAACTGCTCAGATGCTGAGCTCTTTTAATTTGTCTGATTGAAAATGGTTTTCTTTCAGAGCATTTCCTAGGCCCAGTGTCCTGTGGGATACTTCCCAGAACTGCAGGCACAGGCTGAGCTCTCTGAGACAAACGTGAGTCCAGACATCTACTTCTGTGTTGAGTAGAACCAAGCCTCGTGCACCGTTTGGAAAGTCTTTCCCCTGCCTTGAATTCACGTCTTCAGGCATGAGATCCTTCTACTCCACAGTTCATACTGCCATACCCCTGTCTGGGAACTCTTCATCCTTCTCTCCAATGGTCCTGTGTGGTTCCTCATTTTCTCTCTATGCAAAAGCATAATCTTCTAGAGGTGCCACAAAGAAGTGCTATATACTAAGTAGCACGAACGGAACCACAGAAATCCATTGCTCCGCCCTTATGGAGGCTGGAGGTGTGAGTTCGCTTTGTGGGCTCGGCTTGTCCCTTCTGGCCCCTACAATGACACATCTGGTCTGTGGCTTTCCCTTTAGCTCCCCATGAACTTCTGGCAACCTTCAGCATTTCTTAGGTTTTAAAAATATTTCCCCAATCTCTGCCTCCGTGTGCATGCAGTATGGTTCCCTTCTGCAAGTCTGTATCCAAACCTCCCCTCTCCTTAGCTGGGTTATGACCCCCTTCCCAATCCACTACAATACACCCTCTTCTTGACAAATTACAATTGCAATGACCATACTTCCGTGTGAGGTCACATCCTGAGGTCCTAGTCACAAGTTCAACACACTGGAGAGGCAAGAAAACTCAAGCCATGGCCGTATGCGGCAAATGCACTTAGCAAACATTTGAAAGTGTTTGGTGAATGCTAAGATACATTCCCATAAACATTATGTTTTAAGCCATTCTGCTTTTTCTCCATTCCCCACTAATCCCCCAGAAACTTCCTGGGACATATCCCAATACAGCAGCAGTCCCTGTTTCCTAAAAAGCTCTATTTGTTTTCGGGACTCATTTCCTACAGCTGATATGACAAATTGCTACTTAGGGTCCTAATAGCACAAAAACATTATTTCATAATTCTGGAAGCCAGAAGGGAGTCTGGCGTACTGAAATTACGATGTTGGCAGAGCCTCCTTCCCTCCTTCCTTCCTTCCTTCCTTCCTTCCTTCCTTCCTTCCTTCTTTCCTTCCTTCCTTCCTTCCTTCTTTCCTTCCTTCCTCCCTCCTCCCTCCCTCCCTCCCTCCCTTCCTTCCTTCCTTCCTTCTTTCCTTCCTTCCTTCCTCCCTCCTCCCTCCTCCCTCCCTTCCTTCCTTCCTTCCTTCCTTCTTTCCTTCCTCCCTCCCTCCCTCCCTCCCTCCTTCCCTCCCTCCCTCCCTTCCTCCCTTCTTCCCTTCCTCCCTCCCTTCCTTCCTTCCTTCCTTCCAGGCCGGAGAATTTCCTTCCTTACCTTGTCTAGCTCTTGGAGGCCACCTACATTCCAGATAGTGGCCCTGTCTCCACCTTCAGGGGTGGCTGCTCCTAATCTCCCTGTCCTGTGCTCTGGAACCACATCTTCAGTGGCTGGTCCTCCTACAGGCTGCTATTAATCTGGACTCTGTGATTGGACCTTGTCTATCTGGATAACCAACCCAGAGGATTTCCCCGCTCCAAGACCCTAAAATCAGGTCCACAAAGTGTATGTCTTTTCCGTATCGGTAACGTACGGAAGAAACTGGGACTCGTGTGTCCTAGGGAGAGCAACCCGAAAGCATGTTACCGTCTCCACCTGAGGCACCGCGCGACTGTCACCCCATTTTTCAAAGAGCAGACCAAAGATAGCTTTAGACGAGCGTCTCTGGCTTCCTGCTTGAGCACACTGGGGCCCAGTGAAGTCTCAGGATGGTTTCTCTGCGACCTCCCCTGCTACGATTGGGCAGGGTTCGCTGCATCACTTCTGCTGCGCTCTGTTCCCTTGCTCTTCCTTCACCTCTTCCTGTGACAGCAACCTCCAGAGCTCCCAGCCTGCTCTGCAACCTCTTTGGGGAGGGGGGTCTCCCGTCAGGTATTTACATTACAATCCATGACAGCGGGGGGGAATCACGGTTATGAAGTGGCATGAGGAACTGTATTCGGTCGCAGCATGAGGAGGGTTGAGAACCACTGCTCTAGAGGGACGAAGGCTCTTCACTCACCCGCGGCTCCTAGGGCCTCTCTTGTCCTTTATAGCAAAGCAGCCTTCTCTGAACATGCTTTGACTGATTGATTCCTTGTCGTTGAGATTGTTGGGTCTTAACTGAGCCACGATCCCCTTGACAACCAAGGAGCAACCTCTGCAGGGTCCAGTTTCACATTCAGACCCTCACCACCCCCATCATTCTCTGTCCTTTAAAGAGAGACAATAGATGTAGGTAAGCGTCAGACTGACTGCCTACCGTGATTAACTCGGATATACAAAAATTTAGAAAAGTCAAAACTATGGTGACAGAAGTCAAATAGAGTTTCCTGGGAAAGGGGAAGAAGGAACCCAGTGGGAAGGTGGGGGGTCGGATAGGGGTTCTAGAATGCTTTAAATCAAGTTGGTTGTGATGGCAGCTATCCTACTGTGTGCATTTGACCAAGATTGTTAATTTTTTTTATATTATTAGATACAATTACAGTTCAAAGAGTACCTGAAAAAGAGTACCTAAAAGTAGCTCAGGTCTAAAACACTAAGTAGATTAGGCACAGCAAAGAAAGTGAAAGACAGAGCAAGAAGGGAGAAAAGAACAAAGAAGAGGGGGAAAAAAAAATTAGGAAGTGTGCCCTCTTGTGTGTGCAGTTTCAAAAAAGAAAAAAAAAATAGTAAGAAGAATGAAGCAAATAAAACAAACAAACAAAAAACAAAACAAAACAAAAACCAAACAAACAAAACAACAGCCTAGCACCAAAACCAAACACTGTGGAGGGAGGGCACAGCTGAGGAAGTGACAACCTTTTTTGGAACAACAAATTCACCTGAAAACATCGCCTTACTGGAGTGAAACTCGTGCTGGAGAGAGATTGAAAGTGAAGTAACAATAAATGATGTCAAATAAGATGTCAACTTAAATCCCACACATGCACGCCAGATCACTACTCCCAAGCCAATGATCTAAGAACATTTGAAATGAGAATGAAGAGAGAGCACAGGCTTACTGAAAATACCGAAGTGCAAATAAGTTAGCAGGACAAATTTCCTGAGAGGCTGTGTCCTCAGGTGGATTTTGGAAGTAACTGATCACATTGGCAGTTGTCTGCTCCAGCTGAGGAGTGCCAGACCCAAAGTTCTGGAGCCAGTGAGCACAGCAGGAGGCTGTTGGCTTCTCCCCTGTACATCCCTGGGTCTACAGGAGTGATGACATTTCCTCCTTAGGATTCCCTCTTCTCTGCTCATCCCTCACTGGATGTGTGTGGTATTGAGAAGGTGTGTGGGAGACTCGGAATGGAAAGGCAGGGCCGCTGTGCCCCTCTCTCGTGCAATCCCTTCTGAAGGTATGGAATGCACCTGTGAAGTGGATCCAAAGCTACCATCCTGCCTTCGTGCTCAGTGGTTGCTGGCTGCTGTCGTGCCTAGACTTCTCAAGCTGAATTTTTGTTTGCCTCAAAATATACTGAGCAGAAGTGGGTCTGGACACAGCTGGCCTCGTTGCCTTTGATGTTTCTCTTTTATGGGATCCTCCTCACTGATCTTCTTATTCCCAGTCATTCTATCCAAGCTCCGTGAGAATTACTGATTTAATTACTGTTGGAACAACTTTTAATGATGGGACTGGAGTTTTGTTTTTGTTTGTTTGTTTGTTTGTTTGTTTGTTTTGGAATAGACCAATTATGCTGCAATACAAAAGGCTTATTCCGTAACTGTATTCTTACTTTGCCTTAGTTTTATTTTTTTCTATTCCTAGTTGGTTTACTTATTTGCCAGTTTCCAGCAAGGACTTTTTTTTTGTCCTCAGTGAAAGACTTTCACATTTATTTCAGGGTAATCTATGATCCCTGAGATAAAACTTCTCATGATTACAGCCTACTCCCACAGATACTCTTAGTAAATGATACTGTGAGCGCCCCAGGAAAATGCAAAACACAGGTCAGATGCGTTAGATATGTTCATTATTGCTCTCTCTCTTTGATATTTTGATACAAGATCATTAGTCATTATTTGGGATTAATTCACTCTATCATTAGCTGCTGCAATGGTTAATCTTGATTGTAAGTTTGACTACATCTGGAATCAACTGAAACACCAGCCAGCAGCACTCCTGTGAGGATTGCTTCTGAGCCAACTGTTTGAAGCATGAAGACGCGTCCTACGTGTGAGAGACACTGTCTGGGGAAGACGCAGATGCGTGGGGGGCACTGTCTGGGGAAGACGCATCCTACTCGTGGGGGCACTGTCTGGGGGAGACGCATCCTACGTGTGAGAGACACTGTCTGGGGGAGACGCATCCTACGCGTGGGGGCACTGTCTGAGGGAGACGCATCCTACGAGTGGGGGCACTGTCTGTCTGGGAGCCTTCAGAATCAAATTGGGACCACTGAGAGATAGCCAGTCCTGAAGACCTGCCAGATTCTCAACCTCTCTGGTATAAGGCAGCCATAGTTAGACTACACACATTTATTAGATTGTCTTCCATATGTGGAGAAGTATCTAATAAATCTTTTTAAATATCTATGGTATAGCCCCATGAAGATGTATAAAGTGCTAGATATCTCTAACCCACCATCTTCCTCCCTCAGGAAACATTTCAAATCAACCTCACACGTTCACTTTTGATTCCCTTAGGTGGGAATGCCCTCCCCCCACTAAATAGTTCATATAAAATATTTATATAATACTTAGATAAAAAGAATTATACTAAAATCCTTGAAATTACAAATGAATGTGATACCTGGAGTATCAAAGTTGTGGGAGACAGGACAGCCAAAGGATTATAATTTAGGAGTTCTTGGGAACTGAGTGGCCACTCTTGGGAAGGCATCATCACACTTAAAGAAAAGGAAGAAATCTTGTCTGGAGATGGTTGTCTTTGAACATTAATTTAAGGACAGAAGGAAAGTGCCCAGAGGTAATCTAATGAATCAAGAGTACCAAAGAGCCAAGAGAACAGAAGTAATCCCCACATAACCATCATTTATTAGGAAACTGTTTTCTTGATAGAACACAACACTCTTAACTGCCCTCATTCTATATAAGAGTACTTGCTCCTGATGGCACAGGAAAAATCTGGCCTTATACTCAAAACCAAGAAAGGAAATCTCATAGTCTAAAATCAGATTTCATTTCTTTATGTGCATTGATAAGATTACATCCAGTGCCTTAGACCTTGATCCTGTCTAGGTCTACTGTGACATGACATTTACCCGTCATGATAATGACATGTCTTTTAGCCAGGCCAGAATACGATGTTCTATTGTACTTCATGTCCTGGTGGCTGAAACATTTCCTGGAGATCTGAGATGTGTCTTGTTAATCATGACACACCAGCCACTTAGGAATTACGTGATTAGAAAAAACTTGGCAAGAAAGACCAAGCAAAGATAACACCAGACGTCATTGTAGATGTGTTATAAATGCTAAAAACAAAACAACAACAAACTTTTTTGAGGTTGGAGGGGACCCTCAATGCAACTGACCGTTTGAAGAAAGTTTTGTTCATCAGTGTAATCAGAAAGTATCAGAAACAAGTAAACCTACATTTTAAGGCAAGTATTTATGATAGCTTGAAGCTACCGAAATTGCCACCCATGGACAAACACTGTACACGTTGTGGTTCACGGTGCTAACAGGAGGAGTTGAGAGTCAGACTCTTCTTGAGAAAGATTTCATTTGTGCTGTCATTTTGCTACCAACTCTGGAATGTGAAGCGTAAAAATTGGAGTGTGTTAATGGTAGATTCAACACACGTTCCAAAGCTGAAATGAGATTTCTGAATGCCATCTTCTAACTGTAGGATTGCTTTTTGTATAAATTACCAGTTGACAAGAAATCCTAGTGTACAGTTTAGGAGAAAGTTGCCTGTAAGTTGGAAATCTTTGGCGGTGATTTTTAGAGGCACAGTGTATTTCAAACCAGCTGATTTTCCTCTGATCTTTGGGCAAGTTATGCACATAGAATGACCATTGTTCCCCTTCTGTGTGGATCATCTCTTGATGCTCATTTTTGTCTTTATCATTTTGAAAACATAATCTTATAGACTTACACATCAAGAAGGATATCTTCATGGAATAAAAAGTGTGTATGATGGCTACTCTTGGTTGCCAACTTGACTTGATTAGGAGAATACCAAGAAAACTGTTAAATGATACTCAGGATCTGAGACGTTATTCCCAGGAGGCATTGTCATAGGAGTCAGCAAACTGACCCAAATGGAAACAACCATTCCATAGACTGGAGCCCTAATGGAACAGAATGGAAGGAGAAACTCACACATGCCTGAAAGCATGCATTCTGTTCTTCTTGAGTTGAATGGGTACAGCTTTTATACTGCCGCTGTCGATGAATACCAGACTCCAGATTCCTCAGCTGCTAAATTTAGACTTCACAACTGACTCATCAGGTGGTGCTTTCAAGCCTCCAAGTCAGTGTGGGATTACATCATTGACAGCTCTTATTCTGAAGCCTCCAAGTCAGTGTGGGATTACATCATTGACAGCTCTTATTCTGAAACCTCCAAGTAAGTGTGGGACTACATCATTGACAGCTCTTATTCTGAAGCCTCCAAGTCAGTGTGGGATTACGTCATTGACAGCTCTTATTCCTGAAGCTTCCAGAATCACAGAATAAAAAGCTACTTGGTTACCCTGGCTCTCTGGTCTTTTAGTGCCTCTAATGTGCAAACCAATCTAACAATACACATGCTAACACACATACACACACCCCACATTAGAGGGAGAGATAACTTTGTTATCTCTGAAGAATACTGACCAAACTACACACAATGTAGCTGACCTGCCATGGAAAGCAAAAGAAACAACACACAAGTTTTGTTTTGTTTTGTTTTGTTTGTTTTGGTGGGGGGAGGAATGCAGACAATCGCAATCCTAATATATTTAAGGTCAATAACTACTCACTGACTACTTACTGATTGAATAACTAGTTGCTGATCTTTTTTGTTGCTACACAATTGTCATAACTGAGGTGTACAAACTACCAATGTAACATTAACATGAGACATTGATGTCAGTTAAACATATTTCAACTATCAGAGTTAGAAAACGAATATATTTTACTGACATTTTAGCAAAATATAAGATCTAGCAGTTTTTAAATTTTGTTTTTGTTTGTTTGTTTTAAATTACATGGAGGAAAGGGGCCATCATATACATATACATGAGTGCTGGTGCTCTTGGAGGCTAGAGGTATTCAACTCCCCTGGAATTAGAGTTACAGGTAGTTGTGGTTACCTGATGCGGGTGTTTGGAATGCGGGTCCTGTGGAATAACAGTACTGTTCCTTAACTATGGAGCCATCTCTCTAGCTCTTGGTTTAGTCTTTAAAGTATGGGATCATTTCATCTCTAGACAAGAATGCTTTGACTTCTTTTCCTGTTTCTACCCATTTTTTGGTCATAATGCTCTAAGCCTTCCTGATTCTGCTAATGCTCGCTTCACTAATTTTGGTAGTTGACAAATATATAGGTAGAGATAATAGGAAGATAGATGATAGTATGATAAATAGATGATAGAGATAGATGGTAAATAGATAATAGAGATAGATGATTGACAGAGATAGATAGATAGATAGATAGATAGATAGATAGATAGATAGATAGATAGATAGATGAATTTCTTTTGTATTTACTAGGATTTTTATTTCATAGCAGTTCCTACCAACCCTTAGTATTTCACTAGACTCTTGTCATTCCCCCTCTGTTATCTACAGTTTTAAGAATTTGAGTCTTCTCTTTTGGGAGCGTTAGTTTGGGCAGGCGTTTGACAAACTTGCTTATCGTTTTCTAAGAACCAAGTGCTCCCTTGTCTGAGTTTATGCATTCTTCCTTTAGTGCCTATCCTTTAATCTCTGCTCCAATGTTTAGCGTTCTGCTGATTGGGGGGAATGGCTTGTTTCTGTGTCCCTAAGACCTTGAGGTGTATCACTGGTCATTCATTTGAGGTGTGACTGTTTTTCTAAAGGCGAATACTCATAGCTATAAACCTTCCTGTGAGTCCTGCCTTGGCTTTGTCCCAACGACACTGGTGACTTGTGCTTTTAGTTTCCTTTACCTCTGCGACTTCTTCAATTTCTGCCTGGTTCATCCTATGACTCACTAGTCATTCGAGAATGTGTTATTCCTTCTCATTGTATTTGGGTAGTTTCCCTGGCTACTGATTTCTACTTTTATTCCCTTATGATCCCTAAGGCTTGATTAAATATCTTGAAAAGCTTCGAAGCCATAAAGGTTCAGTTCCTTTTCAGATAAGTTTAATTAAATCACATGTAATTAATTAGTGCTTCTTTAAATAATTTGTTTCTAAAAGCATATGCTAATTCGCCATGAAGTTTTATCAAGCACTAAACTTTAATGACTTGTTGCTATCAAATCCAATACAAAAGACAACCAATTGGGTTGTTATAAAGTTTCACTTAGTCACACTTCATTTCTAGTTACAAGAAAGTTAGTAATTACACATGCCTCTTTTAGCAACAAAATTATCAAAATATAAGCAAAATAGATAGCTGGATGGATATAAGCCCATGCAAAACAAAGCAGCTCTTGATGATAAGCAAAGCATGGCTCGGTCTGTAATTAAATGGGTGATTCAACAAGGAGGAGTACAGGGCGCCTCCCGGGGTAAGCGCTGCACGGGAAGTTCCATGCACTAACGTGCCTATTAGCAAGGATACATTGGGAACCAAACAAATAGGTTGAGATGCAATTGTCATTTTTGCAGTTATTTTAGAATTAGCTCGTGCTCTGGCGATAATTGGTTTTAACACAGCATTTAACATAGAGAACACACAGAATGAACTCTCTTCATGAGTCCTTCTGCCCACTTGTCTTGACTGGGCTTCTTCTATTACTAAAGAGGATGAGCGAGTGGCTAATGGGAACAAAAATGTTAAAGCTACAGGCTAAAGAGCTCCATGTAGCATGTTGTTCTGGTGTGGTACCTTGGTAACGTTTTTAATTTTAGCATCCTGTTAGCCAGGACATGGTAATGTGAATATTACTGGCTGCATAATTTTGTACTTTAATATTTTGTGCTTTCATTTGCACTTCTTTTTTCCTCTCCTTTTATTGAAAATAGATTTTCTTTTTAATATAATGCATCCCGATTATGGCTTTTCTACTGCTCCCAGCCCCTGCCCCGCCCCCCACACACACATGTATCCCTCCTATCCAGATCCCTTTCTCTCATTAGAATATAAACAGGCTTGCTGGGTAATAATAAAGTATAATAAGATAAAAAAATTCACACACTGGAGTTGGACAAAACAAAAATAGGAAAAGAGTCCAAGAGAAGGCACAAGAATCAGATACTCACTCACACATTCAGGAATCTCATAAAGTCATCAAACTGAAAGGTCCTTAAGGTTAAAGATCTCATTAAAATTGATATCTAATAGATTATCTTAATTAAATAATTACAATTATGATAAAATGGTTTTGTCTGAACAGAGATCATGGAAGCCATATATATTCTACAAAGGAGCCCATGCCTTAAATCAAGTGGGAATAAACTCTGAGTGGTTTGGTTAGTATTCCTGACCTCCAGCCTCCATGTCCCAGCCTGTCCTGTCTGCCTGCACCACCACAGCTGGCCATTTAGAGTTTCTAATATCCTAGGGACACAGCGGTGCAGTAACAGTGGGCTTCGCCATGGCTGTCATGGCGTTTTTCAAACCAACATCCTTAAACAGTCTTCCTTCGTGAGAGAACTTCAAATCTAGCTATGCAGTGTATTTATTAATCAGAGATGGTCCCCAAACCCAATGCAAACAGTGGATTGAAAGCAACCTTCAAGCTAATGTCAGAGAATTGTTAGGAATTCTGATTTGGATTCTGATTTGCTGTATTTTCTTGCGTGAAGAAATATGCCCTGTGGACTGGGAGATGATTCTTTAAATGAGTCATTTGGACAGAAGCAATCTTTTACCCAGACCCTTGTCTAGTACTAAAGGATCTTGTGTGGACAGGATTAAACCTTCAATGGTGTTACTGGGGGTGTCCTAGTAAGTTTACCAAACTTTCTATTAATGATTATTTCATCTCCTTCAATCGCCTAAAATTGTACCTATAACTCCTTTATTTGTAACTGGAAATTTAGGAACGTTTCCAGAATTGGATGCATGTTTCCTCATTTTATCCAAGATCCTGCAAACCCATTATAATCTTAAGTAAGACCCAAGGGATACTCATGATAATCCTATGTAAGACTAAGGGATATCCATTATAATCTATGTAAGACCAAGGAATACCTGTTATAATCTTATGTAGGACAACAGATACCCATGATAATCTTATGTGAGACCAAGGGATACCCGTTAGAATCTATGTAAGACTAAGGGATACCTGTTAGAATATTATGTAAGACCAAGGGATACCATTATAATCCTATGTAAGACAAAGGGATACCCGTTATAATCTTATGTAGGACAATGGATACCCATGATAATTTTATGTGAGACTAAAGGATACCCATGATAATCCTATGTTAGACCAAAGTATACCCGTTATAACCTCATGTAAGACAAAGCAGTGAGTTCTACAGTCGTTCCGAGTCCTGCAGTACTCACATTATTGTCCACGTCATTTTATGACTAGTTGATTGTATAATATGTGGTCTTCTCTGATCTTCTGAGTTGTAAAGATAAAATTTGCACTCTATCTTATCTTGCTGCACTCACAGTAAGTCTTACAGAAAGTTCTCTCCAATCTCATTTCTGAGCATTCAAAAACAAAGGGTCATATGAAACGCATTTTAAGATGAGGCCTGGCATTCTGTCTGGTTTTGATTAGTGTATCAGGGTTCATTATAAACAAGGAGGAAACGGGAATGGTGGCACACATCTAGCACATGGGAGATTGAGGCAGGAGGATCTGGAGTTCAAAGCCAGCATAAACAATGTCACATGCTTAAGGACACCCTGGGCTATACAAGACCCCTTATCAGGAATGTCAAAATGAGAGACAAGAGACACAGAGACAGGTAGACATAAAGAGGGACAGACAGACAGAAGAAGATTTCTTACCAATAGTAATAATATAAAAAAACAGGACTTGCCATTTTGTTCTTAAGTCTTCCATCCTGATTAGCAACAGTGAGGCTTCAAAATGCGTAATGGAATATTAACAAAATACACTACTAGGGCTTCAGAAAGAGGAAACCATGTTTTCTGATTGCTGATTGTTTTCAGCAATCCCAGCAAACCTTCAGGGGAGATGTGGGTGTAAGAGAACACAGCAGCCAAATGCTTTGAATTGGGAAGAACTCCACAGACCTCTTGAAAGGGTGTGTGGCAGGTGAGAACATGTAAAGAAATTCAAAAGATAAACAAAAGGAAAAGCTCTTCTTTCTGTGGCTCTCCCTTCTTAAGTCTCATTTACCGTACTGAGGCTTCGTGTCTGCTTCTCTAAGATACCATAAACATGGCTTTCATTTTTTTATTATTATTATTAGCCGTAGATAACATGCTCCAAAAGATGGGAACACGGGATTTAACTAGCTGGGTGGACTCAGACCCCAGTCTCTTCATCTCCAAGTGTAAATATTCATACCGTTACCTTCCTAAGGTTGGAGGACAGTTCCAAACTGTCTCCCAAGGCCTTCCTAACCTCCTCCGTTTTGTTTCTGTTTTGTTTCTATTAAGACTGGCCTCTAACTCCCTGTGTAGTCAGTGCTGGCCTTGAACCCCTGGTCCTCCTGCTTTCACTTGCTGAGTGCTGGCATCACAGGCCTGCACCACCATATCTGGTTCTAACTCTCTAACCCAAACGTATTTCTACGCCTACTTTATTGATTCTCTGTGCATCTGAGCTCACACTACTCCCTGAATAATTTAACACTGGTTTGCCATCACAGTTTACAGAGAACGTTTACAATGTTGGTCAGGTGGTAAAGTTGGAGCCTGCAGTTTTCCTGGTGTAAGCTCTTCCAGAATCTCCTTTTGGTCTGGTCTTTCTGGTCCCATTTTAAGGCAGCTGACCCTGTGGTTCATGTCTGGGTCAAGGACAGCCATTAAAGAAGTTACTACAAAAGGCAGTTGGTTTGTGACCCTAAATGCGTAGCTGTGACCAGTGCTTGGTTCCAAATTACGAGGAGTAGAACGTGTTCCTGAACTAATGAAATTTTATTGGTACTGATTACCGGCTGCTTAAACCGAAAGTACACAGATGCCGAGGAAGACGTGGGCAGAATCAACAAAGCGGCCTTAAATGTGACAGGTTAGAGACACTATTGCTGTACTGAATCTGCTGTTCTTTGTTTGTGGATTGCGGAAGGGGGTTTCAGATGTAGCGACTCCCCCCTCCCCCCCCCCCAGAGAACTACAGAGGACATCGATAGGATCGGGTCTGTTTTTGCTGGCTAACAGACACAAAGTACCCTCTCGTGTTTCTCATTCACTCTAAAGACCAAGTCACTCTGGCTCCATTGATTGGCTGCATCGTTTCTAAGAGTTACAGTTGCGCAGATGCCGGAGGAATCTGAGCTGCGATGAGTCTACCTGAGTTCTTCCGGCTCTCCTGCTCTCCCGCTGTACCGTGCGTGCGTGCATGCATGCTAGCGGTTGGCATATTACCAGTCCCTAGCCGTTGGCATATTACCAGTCCGCGAGCTTCTGTGTTTCCCACTTCTGCTCTGACTCTTGTGAGAAGGAATCATTTCCCAGCGCCCACTACAGTGCCCACATGGGTTCTGCGTTTTTCATAAGGAAGTCTTTGATTTTCAGCTCGCCCCCATTGTTGATTGCAGGACACGTAGCCCCTAGGGAAAGGTTAAGGGCTGAACCTACGCCTGCCAGAAGATGGAAAATGGCATTGCTCCCGCAGAGGGACACTGGGTATATCATATCAACCCCAGGTCAGGCGGGCCTCATGCTCAGGGGTACTTGACCAACATATGTAATGGACTCCACAGTTTGTGTGTGGATTTTATTTGGTTATACTTCACCTCCTCCCTTTTTAGGTGTGGTTTTATTTTGTTTTCTTGATTTGAGGTGATGCTGTAATATTGGATTTTTTTTCCATTGGTTTTTTTCTTTTAGAAAGAACTTAAAGTTGGGTGAGTAGGGGGCAGAGAGGGTGTGGAAGAACTTGGGGGAAGGGAAGAATATGATTAAAATATATTTAAATTTACAAATACTTTTAAATAGTTGGGTGTTGGAGGTACATGCCTTTAATCCCAGCACTCAGGAGGCAGAGGCAGGCGGATCTCTGTGATTTCAAGGCCAGCCTGGTCTATAGAGCGAGTTGTAGGACAGCTCCAAAGCTACACAGAGAAACCCTGTCTCAAAAAAAAAAAAAAAAGTTTTTAAAAATGTATAAAAAACAAAAATACAAAGCTTCTAACTCTAACAAGGGGAGGTAATGTGTTTTTTTTTCTCTAGATCCAGAGTCTGCCTTCCGCATTGCCACCATTTTGACCCTCTTGCCTAACAGAAAACCCACCAAGGGTCCCAGTGTTCACAGTAGCCCTGCTGCTGCCTGAGTTCTTCCTAGGAGACATCGCCATGTCCCTCTTCCCTGAACAAGCTCTGCCTTCGAATGCTCTCTTCTTCGTTTCTCGCCTCAGCAGCATTTGCCTCCTTTGGGCCCCAACCCCCTGAACCACAGAACTCTATGACCTGTGTAAGCAGGTTGAGTATGATTGACAATCACACTTTCTATCTAAGATGTCAGTAATGCCTTCATCACCCATGTTGTGGTATTGCTTTGGGGTTTTGTTGTTGCTTTGGTTTTTTTGTTTTGTGATGTGAGGGATTAAATTTAGGGACTTGAACATGAGTTTTAACAGTGACCTATATTCTTAGCCTTTTCCTTTCTCCTTTTCTTCCTTCCTTCCTTCCTTCCTTCCTTCCTCCCTCCCTCCCTCCCTTTCCTCTTTCTTTGTTTCCTTCCCCCTTCTTTCTTTGTTTCCTTCCTTCCTCTTGTATGTGATCTGTGTGCATGTATTTGCATTACACGTGTGCATATGTCCGCACAAGTGTACACGCACATATACATGCTTATGGAGGCCTCGGGTACCTTCCACTGCACCCTCTATGTTATTAGAGACAGAATCTCTCACCAATCCAGACAAGAGCCGCCTAGACTGCCTGGCCAGTGAGGTCTAGGGGTCCACCTGACATCCCCAACAAGACGGTTACAGACATACGTCACTGTGCCCAGCTTTTAATGGGTGCAGGGGATCTGAACTTGGGTCTTCAAGCTTGAGTGGTAAGAGCCATCGCCCCACAAAGAGCACTCATCATGATGGAAATTTCTTACACTAATAAACTATGAGAGAAAAAACGGGGCCAGCAGAATCCTTCAGGTATCCTGAGAGACAAGACATTTAATCAACCAGAGTGGCTGGAGGTAATCACACTGAGACACCTTTCCCAGATGGATTAGGTCTACTGATTGTGTAGCCCATGCTGTCCTTACTCGTGCCGTCCTCCATCCTTGGCGTCCCAAGGGATGGGATTCCAGATGGGCCCCACAGCTCTGAGCCGGTAGATGAGTTCTGACAGGAAAAGGCCATAGTAGCTGCAGCCTTGCTTCTGGCAAACTGAGAAGAGAGAACTTACCTGCATCTGTAAGCGATGGACAGTAGAAGATAGACTCTTGAAGCTGTAAGGAGTCAAGCAGGACACAAGCTGGAGGCGTCATTTAGAAATTCAGTAGTGGGACGTTCTCTCCTTCAGTTCCCCAAGGACGAATCCCACTGAACTTGCTCTTCAAAAGGAAATCAAGTTTTTGAGGAGCCTGTGGACCCAGACCCTGATACACTGTAGACACTGCCCTAAGAGGGACTGTCTAACTCTAGCTTACAGGTGAGCGAACAAAGCAGAGAATTCTTTAGTGAAACAGGACAGGAGAAGCCACCAGAATGTTCTAGGTTACACACTCTGTTTGGAATTCTTTCCAAGCTGTCCCAGCATGTTCAAATTCCAACATGGAGAACAGGAACATAGTTTAGTGTTATGAGTCTCATAAACTTCCCAGCTCCTCTACGTATATGGACACCCACAGTTGCCCACCTCTAAACTCTTGCCTTCTGCCCTTGTCTCCTGAAGCCACTGGTGTTTTACAAAGACACTCTTTCATCCTCAAGTGCTCTGCAGATTGAGGAAATACGAAATAAAATACAGGAAAGACCCAGAAAGTGAATGCATTAGGGTAGCTAGAGAGAGCAAGCAAGGAGAGGCAGTTTTACATGTGGACTTGGTTTATCGTGGACCAGCACGTGCTGGGGATTCAGAAAATCCAAGCTCGAGTGTAAAGGCCAAGAGCCCAGGTACCTAGGTAGGCTGGCAATGCAGCTCCAGCGTAAGGGCCAGGGAGGAGACTCAGGGACTGGGGGTGTAGACAGTGCAGAAGCAGCGTCCTGGAGAGCGAACGACTCTGGCTCAGCAGAGAGGGGGCTGATGGAGAAGACTCTGGCTCAGCGGAGAGGGGGCTGATGGAGAAGACTCTGGCTCAGCGGAGAGGGGGCTGATGGAGAAGACTCTGGCTCAGCGGAGAGGGGGCTGATGGAGAAGGCTCTGGCTCAGCGGAGAGGGGGCTGATGGAGAAGACTCTGGCTCAGCGGAGAGGGGGCTGATGGAGAAGACTCTGGCTCAGCAGAGAGGGGGCTTCTGCCCTTTTCGGGACTTTAACTGTCACGTTCATTGCAGATAGGAATCTGTTTACTCACCATTCTCCACTTTAAATGTTATTAATGTCAGCTAAACAGCTAAACTTGATGGGATAGGCCTGGGTTCCCAGCTACGTGGGAGGCTGAAGCTGGAGGCTCATAAATTCAAAGCTTGTCTGGGCTCCTGAATTTGAGGCTAGCATGAGTAAGTTAGCGAATCCTGGCAGCAGCAGAGAAGTGGGAGGAAAGGGAGTCAGAGCCATCATTCACCCCTTGTCGCCTTGGTGTCTGTAGCCATCGCCATAAACCATGCTGATCCCCAGAAAAGTCATGATTCTACCAAACATGATACAACTATTCCCGTGTACACGCAGTAGGGCACCAATACTTCTCTCAAAGAGGGTGCAAAATCCATAGATGGTGATTGATCTTCCCTTCGATTCCTTGGATGATATTCCTTATACCCTTTGATTCCTTGACCCATGGGAGAAACTACAGCATGGGATAAACTATGCAGGACACTTACTCAGATTATATGCGCCTTCCCAGAGAAATTGTCCCTAGTCTTATAAGGTATTCCCACATAGATGGTTCTTAGTCCATTTTCCTTTTAACCCAGGGCCTTGCACATGCTCAGAAACACTCCTCTCTGAAGTATATGGGGTCATGAAAAGTCTACTGTTCACTCAAACCAGCTATTTCAATATGGCAAGGAACGTAGTAAGACCCGTGGTATTGGAACATGGCTCTGTTGCTGGAGTTTCTCTCCAGCCTGGTCCTGCAGCCCTTCTGCTCTCCCCTGCCAAAATAACCACACAGATGCTATATTAAATATTAAACTGTCGACCAATGGCTTGGGCTTCTTGTTGGCTAGCACTGTCGTAACTATTAACCCGTTTCTACTCATCTATGTATTTCCACGTGGTCTTATCTTCCCAGAGAAGGGTCTGGACCTGTTACTGCTTCCTTAGCTAAATGGCGTTCCCTCACGACGCCACTCCGCCTCTCTCCCCAGCATCCTCCTCATCTCCTAGCCCCACCTATCTTCCTGCCTCTACTGGCCAATCAGTGTTTCATTCATCAACCAATAAGAGAAACACATATACAGAAGGACGCCCCCCACCAGGCTCGTTGCCTTCCTTCCTTTCTTCATTTGCTGTAGAGTGGGCCTTTGGTCAAAGACATGCCACATGGAGCATGGTGTTAATGGACCAGGGGTTCTGTTAGTTCGCAGATGGCGGGTCTCAGCAGGGTTGTTGGCAGGGCAAATATGTAGCTAAATAATTTTTGTTGCAAGAACAAACGAACATTTTTTCCATATAATTCACCTGCCACCCAGTAGCTAATTGATCACCCAAGGGAAGGGGGCCATATTGGGATTCAGCACAGATAGAGTGTCCAGCATGAACTCCATCCCTGTCCCCATGCCCATTTTATCAATAAGCCCTTTTTGTTGGGGAAGAAAATGACTAATAACCACAAATATTTTACCCTATTCTCTTAATGCGTTTGAGACGTATTATTTTGAATTGATGAGTGTGTATGTGTGAGAATGGGTTTGTGCGTTGTCTGCAATGCCTGTGGCGGTCAAGGGTGTTAGTGAACCCGGAGCTGGAGTCGTAGGAGGTTCTGGAAACCAAATTCAGGTCCTCTGTAAGAGCAACACACTCTTAACCAATGATCTCCCCAGACCAGTCTCTTAACTATTAAAATCCTTCTCTGTCATTTGCTGGAATTGATTGACATGAGACAAAAGTGTCTTCACATGGCTCACTCATTCCTTTGCAAAGAATGCCTTCACTTTAACAGCATGCAACTTCCAAGCCTGAAATTCAAGCTTCATTGTAACTTAGTCACTGTGGGATGATATTTTGGGGTTAGTTTGCAGCCCCCAAGCTCTGTAGCTTTGGAAGGGACAACCCTAGTCACTGAAGAAGCAAGCCCTCGGGTATGACATCCAAACCCCAGAGTTCATTCATTCCCTTCCTCACTCCAGGGCCATCATCTAACATTCCAGGAGCAGTCATGTGATGTTATGCTTGTTAAGAGAAAGGGTTTTTATACTGTCATACCTCACCCAGATCCTCGTCTGATCATGCTGTGGACCAGCAGTGCTCATTTACTGCTGGAAATAGGCCCATTGGTCACTGATCAAATCAGATTAGGGGTAAAAATCACAACATCTCAGAAACACCGAAGTCTCATTAAGTGAGACTTCTCCAGAGAACCAGAGCTGAAAGAATAAACGACGTAAGCGAGATGGCAAGACTGATCCAGAGAGATTTATACATTTGTACAGAGAGATTCACCTTTACGAGGTTACATTGTGGAAATAGAAATGCTGTCAGTCCAAGCTCTTCAGGAAGGGCCATCAGGCTGAACAAGGATCGCTGAGAAGTGGAACGCCTGACAGTCAATAGCAAAGTCACCCGAGGGTGGCCAAGGCATGCTCTGGTCAAAACTCCGGCTGACTGGATGACTTCTCTTGTTCCTTCTTGGTGTGGTCAGTTGTGTTTCTGACTTTTAATTTCTTCAGAACCGCCTCTCACCTCTCACTATGTTTTCCATTTGGACAACAGAAGCCAAATTTTTTGGACTGCTTAGGGCAGCATTTCTGAACATCTGTTCCACATCTACTGAGTGATAAAGCAGAGAGGAAGCTGAATAGTTCCAGTGACACTAGGAATGCAAAATTAATAGCATATGCTACAGTGTGCACACATCTCAAACCCATAGAGCAAGCAGACAGACAGACAGACGTCAAAACCATACAGATGTAGTTAACACGATTCTTCCTGGCTGTGAAATGAGGTAACAGGACCATGGGGCACTTAGTGGAATGCTTAGAAAACCCGGGTTCCTTCAGTAAAGATTTACGAAGCTATATTCCTATAGTCTGTGTATACCTCCACCCTTTATACCACACAACCCAGAATGTTAAAGCTGAGGTTGAAGCCAGCATGGCCATCTATTTTATAGACAGGAAGATAGGAGGAAAATTAAGACCAACTTGAAATACTATCAAGAATGTGGAGACATGAAACAGTTTGTGTTTTAGGAGTCTTTGGGAAACAGTGTTAGCATTATCTTTTAAGGTTGAACATGCACTACAACCTAGCAATTCCATTCTTAAATCCGAGAATATTTTGGCATATGCACTTTGTGTTTCAGCCAGAAGTTTTGCTCGTTTCTTTTCTTTCTGAAAGAAAACCTCGCTGCAGTCCAGACTAGCCTTGAGTTCCCTCCCAATCCCATGTCTTGGCCTTCTGTGTGCTAGGAGTTCAGATGTGTACCACCATGTCTAGCTTTCAATGAAAACTTTCTGTAATTGTTTTCACGATGAGTTGGGGGAAGGAGGGACACTCAGTTCATGGCGCACATGAGGAAGTCCCCGGATGATTTCAGGAGTCACTTCTCTCCTCCCCCAATGTGGGTCTTGGGGATTGAAGCCGTCTTCAGGCTTAGCATAAAACACCTTTACCCTTGAAGCCATCCTGGCCCTACACAAAACATTTTTGATGAAGAAACAGGGCATGTCTTCCTATCCATTTTAACCTTCTGAGCAAGTCCTTCCTGGCCTTGCGTCAGCACTGTTTCCCTCTGGAACAACGGTTAACTTTAAACCAAGCACACTCAGAGGCACGTATCTTGGTGTCTGAGAAGGCTACCCACACACAGACACACACACACACACAGTGTGGCTTCTCGGTGAGAATGTGTACAGTATCCTGAACAAAATTCCTGTGCATCCTCAGTAGAAGGAGAATGCTGCCTTTGAAGTGTTTGTTTCCCGTGATCTCCTTACATGCTGCAAGCAATAAGCCTCCAATCCTTTACCCTTTGGTCATGCCCGTTGGCTCAGAATCACTAAGAGGGACTCACTGTGGAGCGTTACAAGGTTTACTGATGAATTTGGTTGGAAGCTATAGCATACAGACTACTGGAAAGTCCAGAAGATGCAGTGACCCCACAGAATGCATCTCAAACCTGGCCAGTGGAATTACCTGGTGCAGTGAAGCCTAAAATGCAAAGTGAAATTCAAAATAGGGAGATTCTTGGGGCCTTTCTGTGTAGGGTCTACCCTACTTCATGCCTCTCCTCTGGCCCAGTTAGAAAATTCAGAGTCTGGGAATACAGTTTCCCAGCCTCAGCTGCAATCGAGAGTCCAGACCGTGGGTCTATCTCTGCCTCTGCTTCCCCCGTTCCTGGATAATGGCTCTCTGATGACAATTAGGATAGAAACCAATCTGATTGCAGTAGATGGCCGGCTCAAGCATCCTCTGAACTATTGCTAAGAGACTTAGCTGGGGTCAAGGGGGAGGAGCTTGCTCCTACCTCAACTTGATGCTTTGTTCAAGCCCATGGGAGGCCTGCCCCTTTCTGAATGGAGACGAGGAAGAGTGGATGGGGGGGGGGTAGACGGGAAGTGGGGGAGCGGGAAGACAGGGGAAACTGGTTAGTATGTGAAACAAATGGAAAATGTTAATTAGATAAATTTAAGTAATTAATGTAAAGCCTATTTTAAAAAATGTCTGGCCTGAACCAAGTAAGCGCTGCATTGGGGGCCCCAAGACCTCCCTTCCAGAGTCTTTCTGAGTGCTGGGAGCTGGGAACTGTTAGCTTCCGCTTTCCCATGGAAACGCCTCTGCTGATGTTGCCATTACCTGCCCATCTACTGGGCTTGGAAAACATGGCTGAGCTCTCCCTTTTGCCCTTGTGTCCTTGCTTTTTGTTTTAATCCCTGACAAAGGGGAAGGAGAAATGTCCCGGGCAGGTTCTAAACTGACACTCACTTCTGACTTTTACACATACAGTAAACATTATTGAATTAAGAAGGTAAAATACAAATTCCTGTGTGTCACTGTTTATTTCAAACATGAAGTATAATTGAAAATGTTGGAACACATGTTGCAAGGGTAAGCACATGTGTTACCCTGAAGCTTATGTGTGTTTTATCTAAATGTAGCTCATTCTGTGGGTTGCATTTTTTTTTCCTTAACTTTCAAAAACATTCAATTAAGCAATGAGTTATTCCCAGAGGCTAGAGATCCCAGCTATAGAGATCATGACCATTTCCTGGATCATGAAGCTGGAATACAGCCAATCCTACTAAAACAGCTCCTAGATACAGCCATGGAAGGAAGGCACTGTTGGGTGTGGGATCTTTTGTTGGGGGTGTGTGTGATTTTTTTTTTTTAGAGTATGAATATTCTTTTGTAAGAAATACTATCTCTTCATACACAAATAGTTTATTTCTAAAGTGGCCAACATTATTATATTGATCTTATAAACATAATTATACTCATGAGATATAATATAATAATTCAATACATGTATGCAATCTATAATAATTGTATGTAGTGTCTAGCATTTCTGGGTCCATAAGCATTATGGGCATGCACTCGGGAACTTTCTAACTCCTCATTGTGTGTGTGTGTGTGTGTGTGTGTGTGTGTGTGATGTGCACATGCATGTTTATGTGAGGGCCAAAGGGCATCAATTTGTCTTCCTTGGTTGCTTTCTTTATTTTTGAGATAGGGTCTCTCGCTGAACCTAGGGTTCCTCAACTCGGCTCGACCGGCTAAGTCGCGATCCCCAGAGGTCGTCCTGCCCCGCTTCAATGGTGCTGGCACTGTAGATGTGCACGGCTTTGCTCAGCCTCTCACCTGATGCCAGAGATCCCTCTGGGGTCTTTGTGCTTACACATGAACTTTACTGACTGAACCTCACCCACCCCACGCCCCTCCACTGGTATGATGGGTTGAAAACGTGTTACACACCAATCATAGGATCAGCCAAGTGCCTGAAGCCTAGAGAGGAGTTATCTGTTTTACCTTGTTGAAGCCATTTTGAGAGAGACTGGAATGGGGTCATGTAGAGAAAGTATCCTGACCGTAAGTACAACAACACTGTTTTAATGTTAAGTCTCTATACTCTGTGTTCCTACCAGTATTGGTGGAGGTTACGATAGAATAAGTTTGTGGGTGGGCCCACTGAGTTATATTTATTCCCTCATGTTTTGGAATAGGATTCTAAACAGTCTCGAAGCTTGAGATATTTCCCAAGTGACAGTCTTGAAAGATCCTCGTGTTTGCCACTGGATCTGACAAATCTCTATTTATAATCACATCATCTGTATGGTGTAAGATTTGTCATGGTGTCATTCTTTGTGGATGCCCTTGCCTGCTTCCTCACTGATAACTGAACACAGTGGGCCAGGATGGTCTCCAGGATGCCCTCCAGAGATAACTGTGGGCACCTCCACCAGGATGCCCTCCAATGATAACTGTGGGCACCTCCACCAGGATGCCCTCCAGTGATAACTGTGGGCACCTCTTTTATTGTCTTTTATTGTGCTTTGAGATAATCAGGTCATGCACACGACTCCATCCTTATGTCACGTTGTAACCATGAAAGCTGCCTAGAATTGTGAGACATCCCAGGGCTCCCAGGTCAGACAAGGACAACTACTACTGCAAACTATTTCTGACTGCTTCACCAATCACTGTCACACAGCTGTGTCTCAGAAAACACAAGCCACATGGCGTAATAGTCCACTGACTGTACAAAACCCCCAAATCTCTTATCTGTCACCAAAGATGGACTTTGAATATGTATGAAAGGTGAGATCAATCCAGTGGGAGCTTCACAGGCTGAATCCTGAAAGGAAATTGCTTACAAAGATTTGAAACAGAGGTCTGTATGAGTAGACAGGTGCATCTTGATCTCACGATAGATAGATAGATAGATAGATAGATAGATAGATAGATAGATAGATAGACAGACAGACAAATAGATAATATAGACATGCATCAACCGCCTACAAATGGGAAAAGCTTCAAATTTTCAAATATTGAAGGAAAGTAAAGGACTTCTTAACTTCTTAGTATAATAAAGGTTCTATGAGGAAATAAGCTTCAAAATCCTCTTTTTAAAGATTGGTGAATTTGGCCTCATAAATATTTAAAAATAATAATAATAAAGTATTTAGGTGTACTCAAAATTTAAAGACCTGTAACTGAGGAAAAATACCAGCACCACTTTCGTAAACAGATAGAAATATGTTTCCATTAAAGAGAGAGAGAGAGAGAGAGAGAGAGAGAGAGAGAGAGAGTAAGCTGACCAATGGAAGAGTAGACAAAATATACAGGATGGAATTAAAAAAAAAAAAAAGCATAGCCAAACAGAGTCTGGGATGGATCGGCACCTGCACAGCACGCACCCAGCTTGCCCAGGATGCCCCGGCGCTGCCTGCACACACCAAGGCTAGCAAGTGTCCACATGTGGGGAAACAGCCACTGAGACCAGTGATTTGCATTCAGGGATCAGCCACTGAGACCAGTGATCTGCATTCAGGGATCAGCCACTGAGACCAGTGATCTGCATTCAGTTGCCGACACTTTGTAACTACTTATAGTTTCAAATAAATCCCTCAGTCCTGGAGTACTCGGAAGAGCAATGTGTGCACACATCAAAAGGAGACTCTGCAAGGACCCTACCTGATGCTGACGGGACTTGGTAGATTTTCTTTCTGGGAGATGCTGCTTAGTTTTCTGTAGCATGTGGTTACTGGCTGCCTCTGGCACACCACTGCCTCTCAAAAGCACCCGTAACAGTTAACATAGAAACTGTTCTAAATATCCAGAACATTCTTTGTGGTTAACTCATAAACATGCTTTCATTTCTTTCATTTTTATTTAAATTTGAAACAAGCTTGTTTTACATGTCAATCCCAGTTCCCTCATCCTCCTGTCCTCTTCTGTCCCACCCCCACCAAACTCCAGTCCATCCCCTTCCTGCTCCCCAGGGAGGATGAGCATGGGGAGTCTTCAAAGTTTGTCATATCATTTGAGGCAGGGCGAAGGCCCTCCCCCATGTGTCTAGGCGGAGGGAGTGTCCCTCTATGTAAAATGGGCTCCCAAAATCCATTCCTATACTAGGGATAAATACTGATCCACTACCAGAGGCTGCATAGACTGCCCAGTTCTCGTAACTAACACCCACATTCAGGGGGTCTGGGTTGGTCCTATGCTGGTTTCCCAGTTATCAGACTGGAGTCCATGAGCTCCCCTTGTTCAGTCAGCTGTTTCTGTGGGTTTCTCCAGCCTGGTCTTGACCCCTTTGTTCATCAATCCTCCCTCTCTGCAACTGGATTCCAGGAGTTCAGATAGTATAAACATGTTTTTACTGAATTAAATGAACGTTTTTTTTAAAAAGGAAGAAATAGGGTTTGGGGAACATGAACTGAGAAATAAAGAAACATGTTATAAATGGCAGCTTCCAGGTATGACATTAGTGAGGTTCTGAATGCATCACTCCAAAATATAGCACATCCGCATTGGAGAAAAGTAGACACTTAGAGAAATCAGCCTGCTCCCTCACCCTACTCACACTTTCTTCTCCCACGCAGCTGGTCGTGAGAGTCACCCTATGTGCTCCCCAACATGGTGGGATCACGCCTCCCCTTCTGAAGACAGACCAGGAGTGTGGTGGTTAGCTTACGTCAACTTGACGCCAACTAGAGGCTCCTGGAAGGAGGAGCTGCTACCGAGGAACACCCTCCATCTGATTGGCCTGTAGGGAGATTTTTTATTGTTGTGGGAGGGGCCAGCCCACAGTGGGCGGCACCATCCCTTGCCGGGTGGGCCTGAGCCACATAAGACAAGTACCCTAACGAGTCAGGGCAAGGCAAGCCGAAGTCAGCATCTCTCCACATTGTCAGCTTCAGCTTGCCTCAGGCTCCTGTCTGGACTTTTCACAGTGATGGCTGCCATCAGGAAGTAAACTCTTTCTGCTACAAGCCACAAGATCACACAGTAATTCCACAGCCATCGCGTCATGACGCAACTCAGAAGAATGAAGAATTCTGATAGATTGAACCCGTACAAAGGTTGTATTTGGTTGTATGTAGTTGTGAATTAATTGGCTGTTTCTTGCTGTAGATTCTTCTAGTGCTTATTCCTTTCTGAAACAAACTTGAGACCCACCTCCCACACTTTAGCACAATCTGTTCTTTTACCGGGAACAATTGCCCCTGTGCATTTGGAGTTTACTGATGACGCTACCTAGCTGTGTGCAAACCCGTTCTCTATTAACAGGTTCTAGTTTACGGATTACATGCCTTAGCTATGTGTGAGACCTTTTTTCCACCATGTGTGGGGTCTTTTTCCCACTATCAAGTCCTTCTTCCCCTCTCCTATGTAATTGCAGAGATCTGCCTTCCTGCAGTTATCCTTATTGGCAGGCCTTTGAACAGTGTTGAGAGCCTGGACAAAAAGCATTCTATCTAAGACATTCCCAGATAGCCAAGGACATAGAATTACTACATGCCCAAAGATGTTGATTCATAGCTGCCTAGATGAATAGAAAAAATAAGCATGCCCTGGCTTTACCTCACTGGCAGATAGAGAAGCAATAACCTAAATTAACCCTGCACTAAAAGATTCTGAAACTTCTCGTTTTATTAACTCGAGATTTTAGCACAGAGATTCACTGCCCCCTCCTGTGTCCTCTGAGAAGATAAAGGTAATCGGCCCCTTTGCTCATCCTCAGGGAAAAGAAAACTGATGCCGCTCCCTAGCTGTGTGCTAACCCGTTCTCTATTAACAGGTTCTAGTTTTAAAAAGGTTCCAGGTTTTGTTTCTTGTGCAAATCAAACTTAGACCTTCTCCTTGATCCACAGCCTAAGCGACTGATGCTAAAAGTTTCTCCTAGCAGTTTTAGCTAATTGCTCTGTGTGTAAATCTTACCTGCCCTGCTGGCCCTGAGAAACTCAAGCTTCACATTGTATTGCAAAACAAAACAAAACAAAACAAAAATACTGTTGCAAATGTGTGTGTATGTGTGTATGTATGTGTGTGTGTGTGTGTATGTACGTATGTATGTGTGTGTATGTGTGTATGTATGTATGTATGTATGTGTGTATGTATGTATGTGTGTGTGTGTGTGTGTGTGTATGTATTATGTATGTGTGTATGTATGGATACCCCAAGAACTGGGGGGAGAAAGAAACAGAAACAGAGAAGAGAAGGGAGCAGAGGAAGAATAAAGAACATAAAGAACATTCAGAGTAGCACCTGTGTGTGAGCCGATTCCCTTTCCCTCAGATTTTAGTTCCTTCACTTACTTGTAGTTCCTTTTTTTTTTTTTTTTTTTTTAACCTTTTAAAGTTTTCAATACCTTTCCTCTCCAATTACGGTTTTTACCACAGCAACAGAAAGCAAACTAGGGTATTGATCAAGTAAGCTTATGACCACAAGACAATCATCGTTTATCTAATCAGACTTTTCCAGGACTACCCACTTCATCATCACACCCAGCAAAATGAAATACAAGGACGAAAGCATGTTGAGGGCCTTCATTTCCTTATAAAGAGTTCTGTATGAAATGAAGTTTACATTAAGTTAACTGATGTGTGTTCTCCTGTTAATTTGTCTTCTGCTACGCTTCGTGCTCCTCAGCTATGAACCATAGGTGGGAAAACAAATAGAAAGAGATCTCTTTCCTGCTGTACAGCATTTTCAACTAAAATTAAAATCATAGTGCTGAGCTTTCCTCATGTTATTTTTAAAAGTAAGAAAACAAATATTACACAGCATTTAAAAATGAATCATAGCTCATATACAAACAATCATATCTTATTTTTTTCATTAATTCCAGAAGAGAATTTTTTTTGGATGAGAGGAAAATTAAAATCCAACTGTTGAAAATTTGCAATTTATTCTCAATAAGGAGATGGCCACTTTTTCCTGCTAGTAATTTTGGGTGTGGGAGAGGAGAATAGAAAAAAATAAAATCTGGAAGGCTTATCAATGTCTTTAACATCAAAGTAACGTTGCTTACATCTTCCAATAAAATGAGATAACAAGACTATTAGTGAAAGGTATGGACTGGGAAATGATGGTGCACACCTTTAATCCCAACACTCAGGAGGCAGAGGCAGGCAGATCTCTGTGAGTTCGAGACCAGCGTGGTCTACAGCTCGAGTTCCAGGACAGCCAGGGCTACACAGGGAAACCCCGTCTTGGGGGGGGGGGAGAAAGGCATGGATAATTTAGGCTCTGCCAGTCTTGACCCGTGCAACTGACTGAACACGGGAGACAAAGGGTCGACCAGTTAGAGATGCACTGGATTGATGTAAGTGAGAAACAGCATGTCTGAATTCAGACAATGGAAGTGTTGTTTACTTCACCGTGTTGCAGGCAAAGTGTTTGGAAGACTGAGCATGCAAACCCAAAGGCGTGAAGAGTGTTGTTATTTCTCTCTTATGAGTAAGAACTCAGGATGGAAAGGTCCAGTACCTCATTCACAGCCACATAAACAAAGACCTAATAGGTGTGGAGAAAGTGTTGGTGACTGATGAGTTGTGGGGGTGAAAGAGATGAATGAAAGATGAGGCTCAGGTTGTCCCCTGACGGAGTTTAGTAGTGACGTTGACACGAGCGGGAGCTGTCCTGGGTGGCCGAGGGCTTAGTCACTATTGGGACTTCAGTATATGCTACTCATGCACCATCTTGATTGACTTGTATATGCCATTGATGGGATATGTATCTTGATTGACAAGTAGGCTGTCTGGACCTTAGGAGAATCATCAGAGCTACAAACAGAAATTAGAAAGTTCTCAGAATCAAACAAAGAGGACACACGAAATAGAGAATACATAGATCAAGAAACGTCATAATTATTATATAGAGACAGTGGATGAAATAAGAGCTCAATGTGTATAAGCAAACTGTTGCCACTCAGTAAAGAGTATTAGTAGGTATTTCCAATACTTTACAAAATAATCCATGGTAAAATAAAATAATCCAGACATCGAAGTGAACACGATTCACGCCCCTGTTAAACAGAAGGGGGCGAATGGTCACTCTTCCATCCACGGCCTCCAAGTCTTTCTTTTGGCTGCATTCCATTTCAGTTGGAGAAGGGCGATGAATCAATGAAAATCTGTTCCCAGCTCTGTGTAAGCATCAGTGGTTTCTCTCCATGCCTCAAAAACAACATGAGGAGCTGTGGACATAGCTCGGTGTAGAGTGTTCACCCACCACATCTGTTACGCTGGGCTTGATTCCACACCGCTTCCCGCAGAAAGAGGTACGGCTGTTTTGGAAGCACAGCACACTACTTTCAATTCAGTCTTTATTGAATTACTCCAAGCATAAATGGCTGTGGTGAGAAATCATGTGAAAATACTCAGCTCCAACACATGGCGCTTGTTGAGATGGCGGTCAGCATCCTGGAAGAGTACAGAAAGATTCTAATACCATCCTCACAGGCATGCACCCGGGACCTAACCTCCTACCACGGCGGCACACATCTTAAAGACTGCACCATCCCTCCTTACTACCACAGGCTGGTAACTTCTGAGAGCATTTCACTGTTCTCAAAGGCGGGCCAATAGAAGTAGTCTTAAAGTATGTGGCTTGGAATTGTCTTTGCTTAAATGATGCCACTTTGCAACAGTTTGTATCAGTTGAGGAATAAAATAATAAAGTGAAAGATTTTAAACTACCATTATAACACATACTAAGTACATCCAGGGATGGGGATGAAATTCTACACCCAAAAAGCACCACAGAGGAAGGGTTCAAGTAAGAGGCTTTATGACCCAGCAGAATGAGCTCAGGGCAGACAACAGAGGTCAGAATCTAGCCCTGGCATTTACAGTGTGATGTGTGAAAGCTATTCAAGCCTTCTGCAATGACAACCAAGACTGGGAATTTTAAATACTAGGATGTCTGGCAGATATTGTGAACAAATTGTTACTAACATTTACTAATCCTACCAGCTGCATGGGAACAAGAGGAAAGGAAAATGGGGATTGAGGTGAAAAATATAATCTTCATATAAAGGACCAATGCTGAAAAAGTCTTCTTTAATGCCTACAACAAAGCAAAACGTGTAACCCTGTATCATGGGACTTAATAAGTAGCAGCTATTATTAGCCAATAGCACTGCAACGGGAATTATGGGGAAAATGAGCTTGAAGTGTTTGGGGGGGGGATAAACCTCTGGTATTTGTACAGTCTGTGCAGTCAGATGTTAAATATTTATTTCCAATTTCACACATACTTAAACCTTTTCCAAAAATACTCTATTGACATATTGAGCTGCTAGCCTCTATTTACCATAAAACAAATCACCACCATTGGTGGTTCCTCGTCTGCAGTGCTTTATTGTGGTGGCCCCTAGCAAATAAACACATCTGTGAACTTCACTCCCTACAAGGTTCACACCTCCAGTGTCCTTATTGTAAACGACAGACAGCTACCTGTACTCAAAGAAAAAAAGTCACCTAAACAACACTCAGTAGCAATTTGGAAGGCAGTGGAGCTGGGTGGAGCTTGGTGATCTATTGACTAGTCTAGACATAGACTTGTGTTACAGACACGCTGGCAAGTGTGGGAAGAGAGCCACAGTCAGTCATTAGCCCTTCCGTCACTGAGGTGATAACATAGTGTGGGAGTTTTACAAAAGTAAGATGTTACCCATGTGTAAAGTGAAACTTAACGGTAGCTTCTAGGTGCTCTTGGAAAATATTGGGATTAAACCGCAGTACCTGATTCTTTTACACCTTATAATCCATGTTACCATTAGCTAGAAATCCCTCTAGACACCGCTCCCTTCTCTGCATGAAAATAATAATAATAGGAGCCTTGTGTGTCCATGTGGGGTCTCATCAGTCATGTTCGTCTTTCCTTTGGTCTGATTTGGCCTCTCCACTTCTTTCTACGTCTGTGAGGGAACTGAGCTTGGAGTCTGGAAAACCACAAGGACCTGACAAGATAAAAACAAAAGAACAAGAGAAAGAGCACTCTTTAGAGACCTGTGGCAGAGGATAAGGAGATTGGAAAGGCTCCCTGAGGGACCAGAAAGTGCCCTACAGACAAACCTGTGGGATACAGCCCTTCTCACCTCTACTGGTCACTATTCTTTCCCCTAGGACATGGCTTGTATTATTAAGCGTTTTAGTGGGACAGGTCTACATTCACCTGTACGACCCCTTCAAGCTCCAGGATTCAAGCTGCAATATTCTGAGATTTTTCCCCATAAAGGCCAACTTTGACATGTATTTCTTTCTTTCTCTCTTTCTTTCTTTCTTTCTTTCTTTTTTTCTTTCTTTTTTTTTTTAACATGTTTTCTCTCAACAAATGGTGTTAGCAGAGTCCTAGGCTCGAGGTCCAGCTCTGGGGGTCTCAACCAATCAGGTATGGCCACTCATCCAAAACCCAAACAGAAAATACCATGGTGAAAATTTGGTAAAGGGCCTTTAATCACCACAGCTATGCCAGTTAGACAAGGAGACCGTTAGGCCTGTCTTCAGACAACTGACAGAAATATCTTGAAAGTTACTGTTTTCTAGTCCATTTATTTTGGAGGTTGAGCTTATTGACCCTGAAGACCCTGAAGACCATTAATGGAATATATATATTCGAGGATACACCCATGAAATAGCAATGATATGGCTGTCTAAACTATACCTACCTAATTTTGGCACCAACTGACATTCAAAGGGGCTGTGGGACTGTCACAAGCCCCCCCCCCACATAAATGCAATTCTTATTTGGTCTACATAATAAAAAGCCAGAGTCAGATACAGAGGGAAATGCTGAGAGATCAGAGAGAAGCAGCAAACCACAGCACACCTTACCTCCTTAGCATCTCAGTAGACAAGAGAGTGACTTCCTGTTTCTCCCTGCTTATATCCTGTTTCTGCCCAGCTACGTCACTTCCGTCTGTCTGTACAGACTTCCAGATCTCTATAGTTAGCTAGTTGCTAGTTCCATTCTCTGACCTTCAGACAGCCTTTATTTGTTCAAGTAAGATATCACCACACCCCCAACCTTAGGTGATTACTGAGACTGGGAGAATTAGACTTCTCCAGAGACGAGCTCCCTGATAGGTTAACCAATCCCAAGAGGTCATCCCTAAACACATGTACATCCAGGAACGCTAAATGAACTCTACAGGCTGTATTTATATATACACATGTTTACATGTTATATATGTATATAGTAATTAAAGAAGTGGAGGTCATGAATTTCTAAGGGAAAACACAGGGAGCTGGAAGAAGAAAGAAGGGGGTGAAAATTATGTAAATAGAGAACTCATGTATGAAATGTTAAAAAAAATTAAATTAAAAAAATGTGGACGCATACACCAGGAACCAGCCTTATTCTCTCTTCCTTTTGTGCTGTAGTTAAATTTACATTCTATTATAGAGAAATCACCAGAGCTGAAGTCTCATGATTTTTGCATTTTATGTTTTGATAATTCATAGATGTGTGAATATAGCTCAGCTGCTAAGCTTGAGAGAGAAATTAAAATTACATATCTACTGAGATTTTAGCTTTGAAACCGGATAGCAAAGTCTCTTGGGGGAAGTGTTAAATAAGAGAAGAGACAATTCCATAGCAAAATTCCAGGAAAAGATGTTTAGTTACTTACTGTCAGTAGGTGGTGGCCAGCCTTCATTGTTTAATTATCTGTGATTATATAATATCCATCTAACTAAGCTCAACATGCAGAGTTTTGCTTTTTAAAGGTAAGAATGCATAGTAAGCAATGCATTTGGTAAATACCCTGATTTCTGGCTCTCTCTTGTTTCTGTGATTATGAAAGTTTCTGTAATTGCTTACATGTTGCAACATGTTTCCAAGCCATGGTCATTAATGTCCAGCTTAGAATAAACCCTCTCTTCATCCCTTTGAGGCGAAAGCTGTATTTTCCATAACAGAGTTGCTTTTACTTTCTGTTTATTAATCTTCAGTTTTACTATGTTTCCATAGCAATAATTAACCACATAAGCACAAATGACTTCAATCAAGGTATATGCTCACCCTCCTGTGAGGCTACAAAGTAGCTTCTTGTTAGTAAAATAATGAATGTGATTTTGCCTCATTAATAAGCTATGTCACCAGAACATGTAATGAAACATTAAAATATAAAGTCTAAAAGTCTTATATATAATATATATTATGTATATACATAATATACTATATACATATATATACAGATCATCAGTATATAAAAGATCTTCAGAAAAATGTGTAAACCACCCAAAGGAGTGGTTTTAGAATTAGAACTCTAACACCATCTTGCACTGAAACAAACAGCAGAGGTTTTTTTGTGGGGGTGGATTATGTATGGTGCAGACAATGGGATGGTGACAAGAGAAGTATGATAACAAGCTCAGTAATGAAGACAGTCAAATCCAGGGCCGCTTCGTTGGTAGGAATGTCCCCGGATCTCAGTTGTCCTGCTCCTGATGACATCACGGGTTTCTTTTGTGGGTGTTCATTTACCGAGCAAACATCTTTGTTTAGAGAGCTTCTCTTGCATCTACCAGGTCTCACAATAATAAGTTTATGTGGCATCTTCTTGCCAGGATCCTCTTTATAAAAATAAAAACAGCAGTAGTAACAGAAGGGCCTTGGGAGATGGCTCATTATACAGCCAGAAGGACCTGAGTTTGGGTCTCCCGAAGCACACGTTAAAAAGCCAGATGCTTTCATCTGTAAGTGAGCACTGGGGGAGGGAGGTAGAGGCAGGCTGATCCCAGAAGCTCATTGGCCATCAGTCTACACTATCAATGGCCTTTAATTTCATTGAGAGACTTTGTCTCAAACACTAAAGTTGGGGAAGGCCATCCAGTATTAGACTTGGGCCTCCACACCCACAGGAACACCTGCGTGCACAGCTACACAGGTGTGTACATGGCACACAACACCGCACATGGGAGTAAAATGAAGTCTTACCCACTTCATGCAGAGTGTAAGTGCTCAGAGAGCTATTAAGAGCACAGGCCAGAAAAGGGTTATCAACAGTGGCTCTCAACCTTCCTGGTGCCACAGCCCGTTAATGCAGTCCCTCGTGCTGTCGTGACCCCGGCCATACATTCTTGTTTTGTTTTGCCTTTTCGAGACAGGGTTTCTCTGTGGCTTTGGAGCCTGTCCTGGAACTTGCTCTGTAGACCAGGCTGGCTTCGAACTCACAGAGATTCATTGCTACTTTGTATTTGCAATTTTGCTACAGTTATGAATTGTAAGATAAATAGCTATGTTTTGTGATGATCTTAGGCAACCCCTGTGAAGGGGTCATTTACTTCCCAGAGGGGTCATGACCCATAGGTTGAGAACAGCTGGATTGTCACAGCGAAGGTTCTAAGACCTAAGTTTAAGCAAACTGTTTTGCTTGACGCGTTCCAGGGTCATTTGACTACAGCACAGGACACTTTCTAAAATATCCATTAGGGCCTAGCAAAACCTTTGTTTCATGAAACAGTTTATAAGCTGTTTCCCTGTGTTGTATTTAGTTAATTTCTTTGCTATTAATACCTTAAGTTAGGGAGTGTCCCAAATGCTGTGGCTTCTCCTGGCCATTGGTTATGAATGAATTGACCCAGAATTGTGTTGCATGATAGCTGTAGAGCGGGCTAGTCAATAGAAAAAAGAGATGGCCCAGCAGTTAAGAACACTTGCTGCTCTTACAGAGGATCCAGGTTCAGTGTCCGCACCCACGTGGTGGCTCACAACCATCTACAACTCCAGTAGCAGAGGGTCCAAAGCCTTATTTTGACTACGGCTGGCACAAGCCACACACATGGTGCACATACATACTCGAAGGCAAAGCATCCGTACTCACAAAATAAATAAGTCTTTAAAACAAACGTACAAGAAAAGGTGTGAGTAGGAGAAAGCAACAGTGCACACAGCTTTGCTGAGCATGCTGGGAAAATCCCTCACAGCCACGCCTGTCTGAAGGATGCAGCCGGATCACTCACTACTCAGGAGCGAAAGGCCAGGGAGTCCCGTTGACGAGGGCAACGCTGTGTTTACATGACGGCATGGCAGCAAACAGAATCTGTTTGATAGTGCTGGTTTCGCTCTGGTTGGAAGATGTTGGGGGAAGTTCTGTGACAGTGGCTCTCACCCTTCCTAATGCTGCATCCCCTTAATACAGCCCCTCCTGTTGTGCTGACCCCACCATAAAATCCTTTCCATTGCTACGACAGAGCTGTAATTTTGCTACTGTAATGAGTCTGAGTGTAAATGTCTGCGTTTTTCCAGTGCTCCTAGGTGACCCCTGTGAAAGGGTCATTAGACTCGCACCCCCCAAAGGGCACACAACCCACAGGTTGAGTACCACTGCTCTATGAGTTACTGGAAGCAGGCGGAGACTCTAGGTGGCTAGCACTATGTTTGTGTGTCACGCGGCTCAAACAATCGGAGCTTCATTAGAGAAATAACCAAGGGGCCGACGGAGGCTCTTTTTTGTGGTATTTTTTAAAACAAACAAACAAACAAACCTTGTTTACACACTTACACACACACACACACACACACACACACACATCACATTTCTCTAGTAGCTTTAAGGGAGGGGGAGGGGGGAGGAGTGAGCATCTTTATTTACCCTGAACTTCTTCCCTTGTGCTATAAGATACTCTGCAAAGGTACCAGCTGCAGCCTGAGACTTTGATGCTGTAGTCATTAAAAATGGGATGGACAGGGACTCTGGAGTGAGACCTGGGCTGTGACTGCAGGAAATCGCTTGGCATTTCCAACTCTCGATGTCTTCCTCTATAAAATGACAGTAATCGCTCCTGAGTTTATGGCGCTAGAATATGATTACATCACAACACTGGCCTTGCTTTCACACCTGGTGCGTTTTCAATTTCCTTTTCCTTTCAGCATCATTTCTGGTTCCATTCTCTTTCCTTCGTTTCCCTGGGCCCCTCGAATTCTCTAACTAAAGAACTTAATCATGGAAGTCCATCTTCATTTAACAGCCCCTTGAGGCACAGCAGCAACTTCCAGTACTGATTGCCCTCACTTGTCAACAACATTGTCAGCGTCTTGAGACGTACACACCAGTCTTGACCCCAGGATGCCTGGAAATAACCACTAAGTTCGACTTCTTGCGCTTGTTATTAATACATTATTTAAAAGAATTGGAGCCAGGTGGGGGAGTTCTTACCTGCAAACCCTCCATTCAGAGGATCAGACATGAGGATCACAAGTTCAGAGCCAGCTTAGGATAGACACGATGAAATAAGGATTTGTTGTTACCCATTTTGCTCGTGGCTGACACAGTGTGTGTGTGCCTTCAGATATGTGCAGTGACCAGGATTTGAGGTTGTTGCCTCCCCACCTGCAGGAGAACATTTGGTAGAAAAGTTGCTGACAATTGAAAAGCCTGCCCCTGCAGAACAGCTGAGAAACCCAGGCCTCCCATCTTTGAGCACAGCCAAAGTTGCTTTTCCCTAAGCATTCTTTTCTTCTCTCTCAGTCAAACACAGGGCGCTTCATTTCACTCCTCGGTCTCTTGAGATGTTCCTGTCACATTAAAGTTCCCTTTTGCAAAGAGATTTGTATCCTCTGCATCCATGGAAATTGCACTGTGTATCCCTTGAAGTAAAAATGATGCCAAAGGAACTCATTAATGATACTTAAATCTGTCTGGGCAGCTGTGTGGATTTCCTATCCTGTTTTTAAAGCGGTTTTATTTGTGACTAAAATTTCTCTGAAGCGCATTCACTAATTAAAGAATGCTTTCAGTGCCAGTTGGGCGCTCAGTGCTGGCTGGGCTTGATACTGGATAGGAGTTAGGTGGAAATGAACTCGAGACGTTGTGGTACTATAGGTTTTCTCTCTAGTCATCAGAGGCTGATGGTAAATGAGTCGGTATGGAAACTGACATCTTCAAAGTTTGGAGTGTGTGTGTGTGTGTGTGTGTGTGTGTGTGTGTGTGTGTGTGTGCACGCGCGCGTGCACACATACTTACGTACATGCAGGAAGAAGCAAGGATAAAGGTTGGGGAGGAATGAGAGCAGCAAACTTCAGCGCCCCCCCCCTTCCCTCAGACAAAACCAAAGTAAGGTACTGGATAGAGATGAAGATACAGGAGTTGCAGAACCGATGTCCCCACACCTGGAGAGAGCACCGGAGAGAGGAGAGACTGTGGGGCTCCTCAGCTCCAGCCTATTTGAAGAATAAAAAGAATACTGGCTTGTGGTATCTACAGATAATTTCAGACGTTTCCACCAAGCGCCATTTCCCCCAGGATAGCTCACCAAACTGCAGCACTGCAAAGAGTCCTGATTATAGGCTGATCAACAGGAAGCCAAAAGGTCCTTGTGGTCGAGGCTTAGCGTTCGTCCCTGGGAAAAGCACTCTGGCTGCTTAGAATTGAGTTTTAACCCCCCACCGGTACATGGTGGAAATAATGCCACTGTCAGTTAAGAACACCAAAAGTCACTCCTACAGTCAGGCAAAGCACTGGAATAAATGGGACTACAATTGAAGGAACTAAAAGCCACGGTAGCCTAATTAACCTTCAGCACATACAAAATTGACTTCCAAACGCCAGCCCCCGAGCACCCTTTGTGACCTTTTCAGAGAAAAGATCTCCAGCGCCCTTTGGGTTTTCACAAAGCCATAAACAAGGGCGAGGAGTGTGTGTGCACCCGCACACGCCCACGTAGAAAACCAGCACTTGTGTGTGTGTGATTAACTCCTCCAGGTCAAGAGGGTGAGCTCTGCACGAACCTGTGGCTTTGAGAACCAGCTGTGTCCTGGGTGCTTTGCCCGTGGGTTGTCAGGCCGTTAGCTTGCAGGAGCCATGGTACAGCCTCATTTACTTCCCTTTCTGGGCTGGAGCTGAGCAAGCTACAGGCCAGGGCATCAGCTGCCGTTGGCTCAGAAGCAGTGGACACACCCAAGTGTGAGTTGGATCTGTCCCGTTTGGCTTTGCTTTAAAGGCGTCAACACATGTTGTAGCAACTCTGAAAGACGAGATTGATGTGAGCAAACACTCGCCACATAGCTGCATTATTGAAAAGGTCCACACCGGCCAGCCAGCTCAGACCGTTGCAGAATCCTGGTGGCCCAATGGTTAGAATGCACATGTGTGGGTCATGAGTGAATTTAAGTGAGGCTTTAGGCCCTTTGCCTATGGGTGTCTGGTGCCTGTATATGTTCACATCTCCACCTGTGTTGTTCCTTTGTGAAGTCTAATCGCTCTCTTTAAATTCCCTTAGTCTTCTGAACACCTATAGCCCAGTGGTTTCCCTCTTACCCCGTCCTAGCAGAGCATGTTATTCAGTCATCACCACTGCATTAAATATATGTACATACGTATGTATGTATGTGTATACATATTCCAACATTAAGTGTGCAAATGCATAATGGATATGTGAAGGGCAGACGAAGGTGAGCATCATCGTAGAGTATTTAGCCTTTGACTCTCAGCCTTCCTGCTTTGCCTTCTTTCTTCTCGCTCACAAATAAAGAACACCCTCTGTGGCTCAGGGATAGCAAGTAACCAGCTATTACTGATGGCAAGAATATCTTGGGGGTCTCATTTTGCACAGCGATGACTTATTAACGTATGACATGTCTCATATACACATAATGTGCTGTCTCTAGAAGGGCATTTGTGAGGAAAATCGTGTCTTGCTGCTTTACACGTAAGCTCCTAGTGGCTGCCACCCTGCCTGCACGCCACGCACAGATAGATTATACTGTCCCGTGCTCTCTAACACTCAGACACAACAGTATAATCAGTTAGGGAGTGACTGACAGGTCAGAGGAGGTCTGTGGCTATTACAGATGTAATCAATAGGAAGTGTTTTCAGAAAAGGTATGGGTTCAGTCAAACATAAGTGTTGAAAAAGAAGTCACATGGGACCGCCCATGACCAGCAGGAAGGTGAGAATTGCAGAGTCGGGAAAAACGCACTGCAGTTGGATTTTGAGGTCGATTTTAAGAACTTTGCATCAAAGATTGTCAAGGAGTGGGTGACTAAGGAATGAATGACCCGTGTAGTATGCGTCTTCCTCACACCCACAGAGAAAGAGGCGCAGTAAAAGCCACACTTCCTGTCCCTCACGGCAAAGTCAGGCTCCTGCTCAGTGACATCGGAGACCTGTGCCTGGATGGGTGCGAGCTGGGCGGGTGTGTCTTACACAAGAGCTGCTTTTCAATCTAGAGAGATGGATTTTATTAAATTAGCCAAGGGTGGTGGGCTCAACAGGTGATGGCACTTGCTGCTAAATCCGGGACCTGAGTTCAATGCCTGAGTCCCACGTGTTAGAAGTGAATTGATTGAGGAAAGCTGTCCTCTGACCTCTACACATGCGCCATGGTGTGGGCACATGCGTGCGTGCATGCGCGCGCACATACACACGGGCGTGCACAACACACACACACACACACACACACACACACACACACGATTTTTAAATGAAGAGCTGAAGGTAACTGAACCTATACTTTGAAAAAAGAAAGAAATGTATACTCTTTTCCCAACAGCCACACTGCCCAGTAGAGTATCCACTCTGGATGTGTAGGTGGAGTGAATACGCATTAGAGCCAGAAGCCAAGCTCGGATGCAGGCTGTCTTCTTGAATAGTCCATGTCTGCTGATTGGTCCCTTCTGAATCCGCATTGTTCCTGCACCATGGAGGTCACGGTCCTTGTTCCCTTTCTAATTACATACTTGCTCAAGTGTCATGTGAAGAAGGACCTTCTTCCATTGTGTCAAAGGGTGCTATTTTCTTCCAGCTCTCGGCAAAACTCTTGTTAGCAATTTCCTATTCTCCCGTGCTGCGCTTTTTTTGATGAATACAGCAATCAGCCTAACGTCTTCGTATAAAGTACAGAAGCCACGTCCACGCTACCGCCTGTTTGAGAGTGGCACTACCGTGGAAAGGGGTGCGGATACTGGTTGGCACTGCTTCTCTGTGCTCTCTGGTTTCTGGGCTCATGTGTCCACAAATGAACCTCCCCTTATCCCTTCCGTACAACTGGCCATGGCAAACACCCTTTTAAATTTTAACTGGAAGTGACACATTCACACATATGTTCATAAACATTTGGTATATACGTCAGAGATCCTCAGACATTTTCCACTCATGAACCTTTTCTTGTCTAAGAAAACTCTATACAACCCTTATTATATAGGTAGGTAAGATGTGTCCATCGAACATCTTCTGATGATAATATGAAAATTTATCTTAAGACAATTCCTCGGCATGCAATATCATTTTACCCGTTACTAAAGAAGAAAGCAAATTTGCACTAGACAAATGTATTGGACAAAACAGAAGTATACTTGAGCCATTTCAGAAATCTGTCCTAATCTCAAGCCAAATTCATTGAATGTTTTTAGGGTGCTCAAGTCAATTGGCAGTTTTAAAAAAATCAAACAACCTAACACGGTACAACCCCAAAGATATACTAATTTGATATATATCAGTTTCTATCAGAGCAGAATGAACAAAACACTGCAATTGATAGCACGATAATTTCAAATCAGAAATTATCAATGTGTTTCAAGTGATCACCAGTGTGTGTTGTGACGGTGTGAGACGTACATACTTAGGGATTCTATGGGCAGGAGCTGTCAGAAGCGCAGTGGAGCCCTTCCATGCTTCGTTTTGAATTATGTTTTGTACTCTGCGTGTTCAGAAACATCTTGCTCTTGACCTTTCTTTTCACAGCCCCTTGCTCAGTTCTGTGACCTCACACGCTGTCATGGTTGGCCATTTTACTAGCCATGATACAGATGAAAGAGACAGACAGATTCATATAGATAGGTGATTGATGGTTATCTAGATAAATCGATAACTGTTAGACTGGCAAATAGGGACATGGATGATAAAGAATAAGTATCTGGAGAGCCATTACACAAACGAGAAACAGGAGTGTAGAGTAAATAGGGTTGAACTTGCAGCTGAAAATACAGCGATTTTTAAAGGACACCATAAAAAGTAAATAAAAACCCTGCAGCGAGGAGCCACCTCCTGGATGTGAAAGCTGCTGTTCTGAAGCAGAAGCTCGATGTGGCTGAATACATTAAAAAAGCGTCATGGAAGTCAACGGGCTCTGGGCAGTTTTCATGTGCACAGAAATTACTCAAGCTGCTGCTTGCGTAATTACGTCTATCTCAGGGGACGTGTTTCCTGCTCCAAACTCCGTGTGCAGACGTTCCATGATTCGCTTTAACATGCTGTTCAGGCTGCAGCGGTTTGTGCCGTGTCCTTTAACGTGGGTGGGGCGCCACACAGTAGGGTCTTCACTTGGACGGTATGCGCTTTATCCCAGGCAAACTGAGGCCTCTCTGAGACTGTGGATACGTCCCCGTTTCTTCTTGTCCCCTCTGTCACAGCTACCCTTACACTCGTCTTCTGTGTCCAGTTTCTGTCCCCTTCCTCGTGCCTGGACTGTGTCGCCTGTCTGATATCCGGTCATGAGTACAGTGTTCCCATCATCCTGTGTTTCAGGATGTGTGTGCATGCTGAGCCTAAAGCTCCCTGTGAACAACGTCGGCTCGGCACTCTAGGTCACTGCGGTCTAAACGGAGTTTAGTCATGTTTTCCAAATCCAGACGGGGAAGGCAAGCTCTTCTCTCTGTAGACTTTCCTCACCATTGTGAAGTTTGCTACACACACACACACACACACACACACACACACACAGAGAGAGAGAGAGAGAGAGAGAGAGAGAGAGAGAGAGAGAGAGAGAGAGAGAGAGAGAGAGAGAGAGAGAGGCCATAATTAAATTATTCCACAAACAAAACAAGATACCGTAATATGATAAAAGGTTTTTTGTTTTGTTTTGTTTTATTTTCTGGTGTTGTTTATGGTTGAGTCATCCTGGAGTCTTTGCTATCTGCTAAAGGTGAAAACATACCAGGCCTGGCATTTTTAATAGCCTAGGAAGATTTCATGGAGGAAGCGGGACCCAGGGGCTGGTTTGCAGGGAGAGTATCTAGGACACCAGGCCCCCATGTGGGTGTGCTACTGCGTGTGCTCAGAGTCGAGTTGCTATTCCTGTCGCCAAGTTATTCTTTATTTGTAAAAAGTACAGAGATAAATGAGTCCAATTTTTAGTATAAATTATTCGTACAAAGGCTGAAGACGGTTAGTCTAATTGCTGCTCATTCAGGCAACGTGGTTCCTTAGGAAAGGAACTGGGGAGCCAGCACTGACTGGGCACCTGGACGTGTCAGGGGCGCCGCAGACATTATCTTAATTCCTCCAACAACCGTGGAAGGCCATTATTATGGCTCCTAATCCACGGAGAGGTAAATTGGGCAAGGTCATGAATCTATCAGTGGCACAGCCATGGCTCACGTCAAAGTCACTCTCATGCCTCGTTCTGTGTATTTTATATGTACATACTCATTTACAGAAGACTTAATACAGTCAGGCAGACCTGAGCTCTGCCCTCGTTAAATTTCTCAGGTCCGGCAGATTCTTGTTTATTTGGGGAGATTTATATCCTTCGCATCTTCCTCCAGATCATCATCCTGGGCTCTGACTGTCTCTTATTTTCTCCATTGTATCAGACTTCATATGTATTACATCTTTCCTTGGATGATTCTATCGTTGTATCCAATCACAGTGAATGAGGTGTGCAGGCGCTTCTCAAATTGAACGAGACAATCAAAGAGATGTCAAAATTCCTAATCCTTCATTCATGCTAAAGGATATTTATTTTTATCAGTGAGGCTTTCAGTTTTAGCTTCTGACACCTATTTTTTTTATTAATGTCTAAGCACTGAGGTATTTTTACTGTAATCTTTGAACTTATTCCTTTTATTCTTGAGATTATATTACATCATCCCCCCCATTCCTTTTTCTCCATTCAAACTCTCCCATACGTTCCTCTTTGCCCTTTCAAATCCCTGGCCTCCTTTTTCATTAATTGCTGTTATATGCATATATGCATATGTATATATTCCTAAATGCATAAGTACAGCATGCTCAGTGAACATAATGTTACTTGCATATATGTTTCCAGGTCTTGACTATTGGTATCAGGTGACCTAGCGGTGAGCACCCCCAGGTAAGACTATTTCTCCCCTGTCAGCATCCCTCCGTTCCCCTGGTTGTCTGTGCAGAGCTGAGGCCTCGCGAGTTTTCCTTTGTCTGCTTTTGCCCGGCTATCCTTGTGGCTGTTCAGCTCACCTCTGGGCAGCCATGTTGGCCGGGCATTGTGAGTGTAGCTTCTGACATTGCTGTAAGACACAATCTCATAGCAAACTCCCTTTCTGCGACTTTTACAATCCCGTCCACACCGCGCGCGCGCGCGCGCACGCGCATGGGCACACGCAGATGCAGGCAGCATGCACGCAGCGTGCATGTGCGCACACACAATGATTCCTGAGCCTTAGGTGTGAGAATTATATTGTGGATACCCTCGCTCAGCCACGTCCACTGCTTCTCTCTTCACAATAGCTGGGACGCGGAACAAACCTAATGCATAGAACTAGAAAAGATTATACTGAGTGAGGTGACCTAGACCCAGAAATACAAACCTTCATTGTTCTCTCCCATCTGAGGCTCCCAATTCCATGTTTTCAGATGTGAGTACATACCCTGGAGTGATTAACTAGAGAAAGCAGGGTGGGAGTGGGGGGGTCAATAGAGAGGGAAACGTCGGGGTACAAGTGATCTGAGGGGGAGTGGAGGGCTCTAATTGGGGATGAGGGAGGGAGTTAATACAGAAGGAGGAGGAAAGGGAATAAAGCAATAGTAAGGATGTCTGAAAACTCATAAGGGACCGTGCTATTAATTATTATCTAATAACTATAATACTTAAGTCAGTGCACAAATATACATACACAGTTTGAATGAAATTTTCCCATCTGGGCTGACAACACTTCCTCCAAGAGTCAAAGATCATCTAACAGAAACCCCCACATCAGACACGAGAAGCCCTCTGTGGAGTAGAGGTCAGCATTGTCCAAGAGACCCCAAAACATTGCAGGCTATTGCTATTGCCTGCGGTTGCCCCCCAAAAGTGGGTGGTGAGTCCTCTATGCTGAAGACACCATGCACTCCAGAAACAGGGTCCGGGGGCCCCTGAGCTGGATCTGACCAGTTTCAGGGGATCTAATGCCCTCTTCTGGCCTCTGTGGGCACAAGGAAAACATGTGGTATACATATATCAGGGGTGGGGGGAGGGAGGGAAGGAGGGAGGGAGGGAGAGAGAGGGGGAGAGGGAGACAGGGAGGGAGGGAGGGAGGGGGAGAGGGAGAGTGAGAGGGAGGGAGGGAGGGGGAGAGGGAGAGAGGAGAGGAAGAGAGGAAGGGAGGGAGGAAGAGGGAGAGGGAGAGAGGGAGGGAAGAAGGAAGAGAGAGAGGGAGAAAGGGAGGGAGGGAGGGACGGAGGGAAGGAGGGAGGAGGAGAGGAAGAGAGGTACAAAACAATCACATACATAAGAAAATCTTTTAAAAAGATGTATTTGTAAGTCCTTGCCAGTTTTACAGACTGTAGTATCTTAAAGTTTGCTGTCTTCGAGTCTTCAGCATATTGGAAGAGCACTTGTAAACTCAGCCCATGCCCAGGGTATAAAAATGAAAGCAAAGCACTCAAGAGAAATCCCAGGGTGCTTTTTAGTCCCCATTTCATACGGTTATAGAACCAAATAAAAAGTAAAATTTAGCTATCATTTAACGTAAATGTTCACCAGTACGTGGACGAACATGAGATTCTGTTCTCAAACAAACCAGGAGAAAATGGGCTTCAGGAAGGCGCTGACACTCTGTCAGGCATCCTCACCAAGCCTCTCTGAAGCCGATTGCTCGTGATGCATCTCATGCATTCAACCAGCCATCAAAAAGACAGGTAACCTAAATCAAACAAGGAAAAAAAAACCTAGCTGACTTAGAGCATCATTCCCTATCTTTAAAATCGTCAGTTTAGTCCACTTGGTTGATTAACAGAGTTGAGTTGTTGGGGGCAATGGATGCATATTGTGACACACTATACATGTTTCGTGTTAATATTTATAAACTAATAACATTTTAGATGGAAAATGGAAAACATTGCTATGTCATGCAGCATGGTTGATACTGGATGAAACATTTTCCTCCTTTTTTAATAAACCACAGTGGTTATGTTACTCCCCATACACCATTTGCATGCATTTCCTTTTTATAACACTTTTAAAATGTTAAAATGAGGCCGAGAGGATTTTAAACTTCTCGTGGTTTTGGAGGTTTATAAAGTAGTCAGGAGTTTCAGGGAAAATGATTTCTCGGATGACGCTTGGTGTTCCAAAAATGTTTCAATAGCCTGAAGCATTGGATTCTGCTGTAACAAAACATCTATATTTGACATAAGTGTCCATTCAATTTCAAGGACATATAAAGGCCAGCATATAAACCCACATTTTTCAAAATGCTTCTGCACTTTAGAATGTGTCACATAACTTTCAGCTAGCGTCAACAAAGTGATAACATGAGTTGGAGATTCAGCAAGGTAAAATCGCTCCACAACTGTGGCAGCCTCTTGCTGGTGAGCCTGTAACGGCGGCCACACCCCCTTTGGGCGTGGCTCCAGGCAGACAGAAGGAGGGGAAAGAGAAAAGGGAGGCACAGTCTTGCCTACAGAGGCTCTTCCTCCTGGTTCAGAGGGTCTGACTGGAAGGGCAGAGAAGCGCTCCCGTGCTTCTGTGGTTTTCTGTGTAAGTGTTCCCCAAGAAACACCCATTTATCATTTATCTTGGGTCTGATGGACTCATTACACCCTCACCCTCACACAACAAATGCTCAGAGTCTATTTCACACGCTGTGCCGGGACCGAGATTGTTGGCCAGCTTATTGTTCTAAAATCACCCAAGCCATGTACAAAGATACCTTTTCCATAAGTATTAGCAGTCCCAAATATGGAGTCAAAAACTTAGAGTTGGTAAGTATAGGAGCTAACTTCTAAAACCTTCAGGGGGCTGGGTTGCATTGCAGGGATTCCGAACAAATTTACATTTGACTTTAATAACAAAACCGTTTCTCATCACACCATGGAGTAGATGCTATGCTATTGTCTTCATTCTTTTAGCTTAATGATATGGGACGTTGTCAGGGTAGAACTCAGAGACACATGTTTTCTGACTCCCAAATTTCCTCCATTGAGTTATTCTGAATCTTCACTAAAATGATTATGTCCCGTCTATACTTTCAATATGAAAATTGGGGATGCCCCCCAAAGTCACTGAAAAATGGATGTAGTAGAAACTGGAAATATCACAAAGGTACCGTGATATCATGTGGCGTGAAGAGCTCGCTTGGATGTGAGAAGAGGTAAATGCATTTGGAGGCATCGTTTTTTAGGAGGTAAACGCCTGAACTTTACAAACCACTTAGAGGCACAAACATGTGAGACCTTTTTATGCACGTTATTACATAGATGACAGAACAACCAGGCAGAGAACAGGAATGAGAGATGATTTCCTGGCGAACACCAAACATACATCAACGACAGTGGTGTCACAAGTGGCATCTTTTCACTTGACAAGTCACAACCGAGTTCCCTGCCTTGCTGGCCATTGGACTTGATGTTAGAAAGTAGTTGTAAATAAAAATAACAAGGTATCACCCTTGTGGAATGTCAGTCTAACGAGGGTGGCGAGTCTCTAGCTCAGCAATGGAGCCCAGCCTTTAACCACCAATAGGAACAAAGTATAAGGGAGAGGGGGTGGCCTCAGTGAAAGGCCCTGTCTGGGGGAGCCTAAGAAAAGCTGGGAGTGCCGAAGAAGATGAAAGTTGATCCGAATTTCATGAGGAATTACCACCTGCTTTCTCCTCTGTTGTCTTTTTTTTTTTTCTTATTTTGTTCTTCAGTACTACTGATACGTTGATACAGATTTTACGGCATTGAAAGTAAGTTGCAAGATGCCAGGGTACTGGTTGTTGATGCCACAGGGTCAGAGGACAAATTCTCTTGACTGCTGCGTGAAGCCACCCACGGACTCTATGAGCCACCCCAGACTCTCAGTGGTCCCTGACAGCCAGCATGTGTCAGCGCTTCCCCGGGGGCTGTCTCTCAAGTTCAGCTGACTCTGGCTGGATGTGGCCAGGGACCCTACTTCCACTGACCTGTCTTTACGCTTACTGCTTCCCGGTAAGACAGCAAGCAGGATAACAGGATGGCTGTGCTCAGGTGTCTCTTCCTTCCTGGATCTGCAGACTATTTGAGCCTGTTTTTCACATAGCAATGTAAAAAATTAAAGGACAGAATCAGAAATATGGGGGGGGAAGGGTCTTTTAAGTCCTAGTAGACTCAAAAATTTGTAGTTCTTACTATGATTCCATTGATCAGAATAAGTCAATGGCTACTAACCTCAAAGCCAAGGAGAAACATAATCTACCAATTAAGGGGATTGCGGGAATGCAGGTGG